>CM069441.1:12921892-13277860 GCA_035610835.1 Ophiura sarsii
GTTGACATTGATATAAAGGCAATTTCTAATAAGTTATTATTTTTTCCCAATCTCATATTATACAACTGAAGGAAAAAGAAGACAACAAGTTGGTTTGACAAACAACTATACTGTTATTTTTTTCACATTTCTTCACATTTTGTTTGCAAGTTTGGGCAGCAGGCTTGTGAAAACAAATTCTTCATTTTTTCCCTACCCCAAAATAAAGGAAATGTACATGTGGGCATACAAATTTAATAATGTTATACATTTCTTCTCTGAACCTTATAAGCTCCAAAGTTTGTATCTTAGAAAACCCAAATGGAACATCCTCACCCGAATAGGAGGGGTGGATGCATTAACCACTGGTTTCTTTCCTTAACTTAACCTCCTTCTCCAATAGGCTATTCTGTTTGAAATCCATACACCCCCGTTGGAAGACATAACCTTAATGTTCCCCAAAGGGAGTGTGAATTTCAAATGGTGTTATCCTGGATGGGTGACTCCGTTTCAAATGTACACTCCCAGTTAGGAAGATTAAGGTCATGTCTTCCATAGGGGGTGTATGGATTTCAAATAAAATAACCCAATCCCTCCTTGATCTTACCTGAGATCTTGCATACTCCAATGATGCCTGTAACTGTTGTTTTCTCTCAGCTTCTTGCATAGATATCTCGAGCCATTTCGCCTTGAGATCTTCCAGCTCTCCATCTGGATCTTTCTCTCCATCCTCCACCAAGCTAGTGGTTGCCCGTCGTCGTGGTGTTGTACCTCTTTTCGCCACGGATTTCAATAGAGCTTGGTGTGCAGACAATTCCTCTTCAAGTTTCTGGATGAAATAGAGAAATGAGAAAAAAAGTGTTTACACTTGTTGTTGATCTTGGAAACCTTTGTCTCATTACCAAGTTAATTGTTATCATGTACTCATTCAATACGTAAAATGGCAACATTTGTTAGGGACAACAAATGACATTATTGACAGGTGTGTTTGATGAGTATGAATACTATTGATAATGTTAATGGTCCAATATATTTAAAATTATAATATTACTATAAATAGAAACACTACTATTATCATTATTAAAAATAAAATATAAATAAAACCTGTTGACAAATCAATTACATATTGTTTTGATTAACTATCGTTAAGACGACAGAGAAAAAACTCTGTTGTGCGGGCAAACGGACCTCTCATGTAAGGTCTGTCGGTCGAGCCTTTTTCAATAGTTTGTTTGTTTTTCCCTAACAAATTTCGGGAATTTTGCTGAATATTCAACATTTTTCGAATTAAAAAAAAAGTGGGGGTGGGGGGGGGGGGGGGGGGGGGGGGCTTACTTTTTTTTAAAATGTCAAAAGGAATTGTTGACATTTTGTTGTTTGTGTGTGCAAATTTGAAGAATAAAATGGGTCGCTCTGGCAAGGGTTGGGTTTTTTCGTCACCTTGTATCAAGGAAATTGCTATTCCACAGTTTTAGTAATGTTTTATGTCTTAGATAGCTTTACAGAAAGTGTGAGCCAAGATAATCCACATTTGATTACATTTAGGATATATGTGCAGACAACATTTATTTGATCAATTATTACACAGTATTTACATACTAGACGTACATTGCATGTACATTCAACAGAACTCATGAATAATATGAAGCGACAATCAACCCAATGTGATTAAAATGCAAAACTCACTTTGAATTATCTCAGGTGGGATTGGGGGTTAACTCACATTTGAAGAGGATGTTGAGAATGGCCCTGAAATCTTAAACTAAAACACAACCTTTTTAGTAACTGAAAGGCATGTTTCTGTTTTAATTGGGGGCTTAACAATTAAAATTTCTAAATGGAATTGTACTCAGCAGTAACCCAACAGGCTGAAAAAAGTGAGATGGAAATTTAACCAAAGAGGGATGTGCCTGAAGGGGTGCACATAACTCACCTACCAATATATATAATTGCACCCCCCCCCCCCCCCACACCTATCGCTTATACTTCTCCAGAGTTACAATACCATTTTCTCATGTTGTCTTGATTTCACTATTTTAATATGTCAACCAGCATCTTTTATCAAAGACAGCAGATCAAAGCCTGAAAACATGGATTTAGTTTTTCCTGTCGTCGCCTCGGTGTTTGCTTTGATACATCTCTCTATATCCGGCCTGGCGACAAATATCGCCCTAATGAGTAAAATGTTCCCATCTTATTTCTTCATCAGGGAGAGACAAATCGCCATCATTATATTCAGTGATTCATCCATTGCTTGGGTTTATGTTCCAAAATCATTGATAAAGTAATGTAAGTTAATCTGTCACATTTTAAATTCGCGGCACACATGGACAAATTAGAAATTCAAATGAGGATATGGTATGGCTACTTAAATGCTTAGAGAACCAATTTAGCATAATGTTACTGTTCAGGGACGTTTTAGTAAGTCCATTATCTTCATTTTGACAAAAATCTTGAATCAGGATGGAAATATTTTTGAATATCAGGATTATTGTTTATGGTGACGCATTAACACTAATCCTACTATATCTAAATCCGGGCGATCTACACAATGAACACTTTTTCAAAATAAATTTATGTTAAAATGCTCTATTATCCATCTACTAAAATGAAATAAAAGGTAGTAAGTAAACCATGTAACCTATTGAATTTGATGTAACAGAATCTAAAAAGGATGATCAAAATTGAAATAAAATTGCAATAAATTGTGAGCAAGAATAAACATAACCGGAACTCAGACAACAGCCTGAAGAGTGACAAATTTTAACCGGAAATCAAGCAAATTCTCCATTAAAATGTCCATTCTCAAACCATATTGATATTTTTGTATCTAATTAGAATTTAAAATTTTTAGATCTCTGTGCAGAATTTATCCCAGGTAATATTTTAAGAAAAAGTGTGCAATGCATTATAGGTTGTCGGTAAGGCGTATAGAATAGGGGTAACCATTTCATGGATAACTATGCTCTAATTAAAACGTTCACACTGACTGAGTTCTGTTATATGGTATGGGGAAGTGCACTTAACACTGATACATGATAGGTGTCAGTATCAGCACTGGATCCCCCTGGGTAAACATTGGATGCAAATTGAGGGTTTGGAGCCAAAATGTCCCATCTACAATGGCTTGCCATGTGTAAGATGGTATTGTCACAAGGGTGCACCTTCTAGCACCAGAAGTGTATAACATATGGCAGCTATTACAGATAATGACTTTTCACATCACTAGGTATCTGATCAAAAAGACAATATCTGCAATAGCTGCTCTTGAGTTACATTTAGTTTAGATCAATATTGTTCATAATCCCAATATAAACCAACTGGCAGCTATCACAGATAGGGTCCTCAAAGTATCAAACAACAAGAGTGTGACGAGAATGAAGTGGACAGCTCAAAATTTGAATTCCGGACAAGGTGTGAGCGCTATATCATAAATACTATGGTTGAAGACATAGTTAATTGTGGATTGAAGGTGAGAACTAATCACCATTTGTGATCTAGGAAGATAAATGCTTGGTTCAGGCCTAAATGCAAAGTTGGTTTGGGAACGGGTTTTAGGGGGGTCCAAGTTTTGGGTACATTTTCTTGGTCATATAAGGCTATTTCGCACAATTTAGTGTCAACACTTTTTGGCCCTAAAACCATCAGGGGGAGGTGGTCCTTTTTTATGTCGGTCACTGTGTATATGAAATGCTATCAGGACAACAAATCACAGGGAGAGGATAAAGATAGAGAATATCATCTTTAACATCAGAAAACTTTACCAGTTTAATATAGACCATTTATTCAATCAATTAAGTAGTTAGTAAATACGCTCCTCAACAAATCAAAAGCTCATGGGTAAAAATAAATACATATGTTTCCCTGTATTAATGCCCATACAAACTAATACTATGCAGATCCTTTATCCTAGGACTCATCAGAGACATGGATGTCAGATATATAATAACATTTGTATCCTTTTTTTAAAGCTGTATTCACCTGTCTATAAATAAAACCACCTCCGTCATTGCATTAATACGCATCTAAAGGTAATTGCGTAGGAGTGTATACATACATGTACCAGTACCTGAGCACTCAATTCCCTAACGTGGGCATACATTGAGAAATACAAAAAATAAAGCGCTCAACCTGAACGTTAGCGAGCGGTGAGCATGAGAGGCCATAACTAGGTGGGCAGGGTCAGTTTCAATCGATACGATGCACGTAATCACCAATCAGCTGTCAATTATTGATATAATGCTGATGTAACAAAACATACTCTTTTTTTATTGCAAACAGTGATGGTTGATTAATGATTTTACCCTTGAGACTTACGTAGAATGTAACTTAATTACACTAGTGGATATTATCTTCGATAAATCTTGAAAAATTGGTTAATTTTTCAATTGCAGCAACAAAGTGCTCTGTATCATTAGATCACTTAAGTTTCAATCATGCTGATGATAAAGACAATGGCCCGTATTATCGTAGGAGTTAAACACGGTTTTAAGCTAAACACACGTCTAACTTTGCCTTAAGACACAGCGTTTAACTAAACACGATTCTCGTAACATTTGTTTTACTTAAACACGCATCTAACTCACTGAAAAGTGTCTAACTTTAAACATGGGTATGGGGGTAGTTTAAGGCGCGTTTAACTAAACAATACATGAACTGTATGCCTTGAATGATAACTCAACCGTGCCCGGTGTAAGCTGCCAAGTAAATCGTGTAGTATTAAAAATACATGTGCGTTCGAGGTATTCAGTCGATATCTATTGTAACCCATTTAGGGCCACAACGAAAATAAATACCTGTATACAGTAACGCACAACCACCCTGGGGATGAGATGCGCAGAGTTTAAAACCGTGTTTAGTTAAACACGTTGTTTGAAAGGTAAACTCACGTTTTAGTTAGGCACGCGTTTAGTTAGACACAGTTTCAAGCTAAAATCGTGTTTAGTACGAGAATACGGCCCAATATTACTACAGAATAGAATAGAATAGAATAGAATAGAATAGAATAGAATAGAATAGAATACCTATATTGTTTAAAATATTTCAAAGCTCATTCTAATGTTTCATCCTTAATACACCATCTATTTTATACGTCTTCATAATAATATACACAGATCCAGCACTATATCATACCATTATCATTTCAATCTGTAACTCCAAAACCTCAGATAGAATCTATGACTATGAGGGAGGGGGAGGGTATTGAGGCTAACAAGCAGATCTAGTTTATTTGACTTTGAACATGCATACACTAAATAACCTCCTTGCATGCTCAAAAACACTAACATGGGTCTCAGTTTCATTTGAAAACTGTACCCTTGATCCTTATTTTCACATATCAATTAGAGAGACGTTTATAACTTTTATATCCAAGTGCCCACACCCCTGTGCAAAAAGACATTCAACACATGACGGAGCCAATGTAAATAAGGACAAAGCTATGCACTAATAACTTCTACCTGAACGCGCCACGGTAATATAACGCATATTGACAGGTTCATCTAGCCAAGCGTTTAATTTGTTCAAGACAGTCAGACGACGACGATGCAAATGAGGCAGTCAGTCTATAGGAATGAAACATCATGATGCCATGTTGAAGGACATTTAAATGTCTATGTTCAAGGTTGAATTGTCTCGTTTACGCATACAGAAGCACAGAATTTAGTCCAACCTTTTGTAGCTATATCAACAGGTGAATCTGTAAATATCTCATGTATAAATAGTGACTAAGTATTCTGTAAAAGTAGAAATATCTAATATCTAAAACAAAACCTTGCAAATCACTAACATACTGTCAATAACTTGATATTGAGAGGTCAATCTTTTTTATTGATTCTGGCAGGAGCCAATATTTGAAAAATGACAAACTTAATTTTAAAAAATGGTATGTTTCTGTATTGGAATTTGCCAAAGATGAAGCGTTATGTAATTTTAGATTAAAGTATATCTGCAAATCAGTTTCATATTTTGTTTATACAAACTAAAAACCTCACGGTTTCTGCCATGATAGGTAGTATACAGAACAGTGGTATGAAAGATGTTCGCATAATTAATGGTAAACGATACATGTACCACATTCCCACTTGATCACAACAGATTCCAAGAACTAATTTACCCGTATACTGTAAACTATTTAATATTTCATATTTTACGCCCCATCATCATTTTCAGTAAGGATGTCATCTGACAGGCAGGCAAGCAAGCAGGCAGGCGGGGTTTAAAATGGCTTAGATGAAAAGATGTCAAATTCATCATCACTACTGATTGAACTTAAAGCAGTGATTAGAGGCGTTGGTTGAACATATCAGCAAATGGTTAGCAGCAGCATCATCATCGTTATCAAAGTGTCATTGAAGATTGATAAGGGGTTAAATTTACATTTAGTATTCACAATTTGAGCATTTTAAATAGCGTAATAAAAGTGTAATCAATTGTATTTGTCTCTTGCACAGAAACTTCTAGAAATACCACATTGTAGTGCTAATTAGTAAAAACATTCAACACATACAGTTTTGCATCATTTTACATCACACAGTAAAACCATGTACTGTAGAGTTTGAGGTTATTCATTTAGAAATATTTTGCCATGTCCATCTTCTATCTAGTGGAAACATATTTGGATAAAAATAAAATCTGAATAAATATGCACTTATCATGACTATAACTGAATTTCAGCATAGAAAAGCTTATTTAGATCAGTGTAACTGCAAATAGGTAACTTAACACTGCTTGTACTGAATCAATATAAAAAATGTATTTGTAATGAAGCCCGAGGCTCAACGTCATGAATACTGTAAAACAGATATGGATTTTAGCATTGAGATTCTACAGATAAAGAACCAAAGGCAGATGCAAAATGCTGCTAATCATTTTCATTAAAATCTTGTATCAATCCTCATCTTCTCAAGTAATATCACAATTTTCATTTTTGAGATTAATTGACTGTACATAATCAGCGGTGTTTTCCTGTTTTCTTTCATTATCAACCCTGGATTTTGACTATATCTTTACGCCTAAAGCAAATCAATTTGGTAAAGTTGTGCCCTATCATCCAACTTACAACATTTGAGAATGCAACATTTCCAGTTCGCCTGCTGGCTTGCTTAGCCCCTGAACGCTGTATCCTATTATTAATAGTCCACCGAGCTTGTGTAATTCATGTAAATAATTGCTGGTGGGCTCCAAGTCAAACTTGAATTATAACAAATGTGAAATTTTAAAGGGATAGCGTCATTTGTTAAAATTGTTGGTATTGACCATGTTGACATTACAAGTTGGATTGAAAAGAAATACTGAGCTCTGATATAAATAATCGCTGGTTGGTTCATGTTGAATATGAATTATAACGAATGAGAAACTTTTCGTCTGCATTTACAAAAACAAATATTGGCGTTACACAATTTGTTTATTCAGTTTGAGATTAAACTTGTTCCTCCAGCCACATTTGATCCAATTATAGTTTAATAAGTTCCAAATTGGCGAAAATTGTGAGGCTTATATTTATATGCGGGCCAAAATGGAATACCTACTTGCCCACTGCTCACTGATACCTGCTTATGATGCACAAACGCACAATATTGCCAATAAATATGTGCATCGACATGGATTCTTTTTGGGCCCGGACAAATATAAGCCTCAAAATGTTTGCCAATTTGGAACTGATTAAACTATAGTGGTCTTATCGATGGCTATTGACTAACTAAAAGAAAGTTGCTCACCCTGATACCCTGATCCACCCAATAAATACTGCAAGGACTCATTGTAAGTAGTCTGTTCCTAATATTTAACCCGTCACATCAAAATGGACATGTTGGAGGCCAGAGTCAATTCTGCATTATTGGTATGACTTGAAAGAGCACATTTTAAGCTTTAAAACTATACCATGTTGAAGGTAATCGGACTTTGTATTCACAAGATAGGAATTGAAGAATATTTATTTCGATTATTTTCTTTATATTTCACCAAAATATATTGGCCTCTATCTTAAAACTGTGCTTGCCGACAACATGTCCTTTTCGACGCGATTGGTCACATATATTGAACTTTGTCGAGGATCAATTTAGCGGTCCTTTCCACATTCTCTATCACAGCTTTCTCCAGCTTTACTGGGGAATGCCCAGTATTCCCTGGCGTGTGTCCTGTACACATTTTGATTTTATAAAGAATTCAAAATATACACTTATGGTATCCAATGCTGACAAGTATCTATCTTGATCAAGTCTAGGCTGCTATAACTTGTGATGATTTGCATCACTCAAGATAGCATCACACTTCAACACTTATTACAATCTTTGCTGAAAGATGGCACAATAGACATGTATACATCACATGTGGAGCACGCAATACACAGGCAAAATGACACAACATTGTTGGTTTGCTCGGTAGGAGGCCTATGTACAATAATTTTAAATAAATTAAATGTTTTGCAAATGCTAAATTATTTTGTTGAAAAAAAAAAAAAAAAAAAAAAAATTTCAAGAATGATTAGAAATGCGCCAATGTTCATGCACATTTTGAAGTAAAAAACACACATAAAAACAACAACGCCCGACCGACGGTCCGTTTGCCCATAGAACAGGGTTGTTGTGTTTCGTTGCCTAATTGTAAATTTCATTTCCAATTGCAATTACACAAACGATAACATTATGTGAAAAACCACTACTAAGATCATCATTCCTGGACGGCTATAATCCATAAGAACAAAATGCGACTGCTATGCATTAGCATAAATAACAAAGTCTCAGCGAATAAATATTTTGGTAATAGTTGATAAGCACACTGTTAGTATCCTGTAATGTTATTGGAATATAACGATGCCTCAAGCCAAGTGTGTTCCGCTGTCCACTACACGGCCAGTTATTACTTGATGATATTCCTACGGGCTGTTTTGAGAGCAAGTACAGCGAATCCTGACTTCAACCAGATGTTTTAGCCCCTTCCTTACTCTAACACGCTTTAGCCGCCTGAAATTTGCATGGGGTACGCACGGACAAAGCCGGACAAAGCTGTGTCCTAGAAGCCCCCCTTTTTTTAAATGAGACCATATAATATATGCATTATGTGAAGCAAAGTAGCTGCTTTTCAGGCATAAAATCACTGAGTTTTGTGCCATCAAAATTTGTAAAGTAATTCCGTTCCTAGACTGTAGAGTTTGTGCCACTGCTCGAAGTAAAACTGAATACTCAAGCCAGGAGATTGGGATAAGTCAATCAATCATTTAATCACATATAATTATGTAGCGCCAACATCAAAGATACATGTATGTTGACTTGAATGGATCTGACTGGGGTATAACAGTAAAGCTCTTTTTGAAAGACTGTTTTGCTTTACAACTCCTCTATGGTGGCAATGAATAAAAGTATTGTCAAAGAGAAATCACCAAATGATAATCAGAATATTATTAGAGTATATAAACAAATATACAATTAGAAGACAAATTCATCTTCCTATCATGTCAATGGAACAACAGCGAGGGAGACAAATTGTCAAACAGCCTGTCAAGAATAATTGATGCTAATCCTAGGTAGCGACTGAATTTGACGTCAAATTTGAAGTCAACTTTACACTTTGTACACCGAGTCTTTGATTTGGATGGGTTGGTCAATATATGCGGAACACAGATCTCTCCTTCCTAGAGAATTCACCTGTAAAATTGGGTCACTTTTTTAGCATCCCTCAGCTAGTCACCCTTAATCAACTCAAATTAGTCTGCCTCTCTTCCCCTGCGATCAACTACTGACTACGTTTGGCGTAGCATTCTTATCATACCATGCAATGTGTAGCATCAGCGATCATCAATGAATGACCGTGCCTTTGGCTAAACTTATTGCAGGCTGCACCGGCGTTTGATATGCGAATGCACAATATCTAGTCTCTGAGGGTAAGATACGAACAAGACACCACAGGGCTAACAGGAAGGAACTCACGCAAGATAAGGTGCAATTTGCGAGGCACAGAGCGCCTCAGTACTTGAGTGTTTTATGCAAATTCTCTATAAAAACAACAAGGTGCAAGAGGGTTTTAAAAGATATTTTAAGATGCAGAACATTTTACAGTTTTATTTAGAAGCTGCCCTTTTTATATTTGTTAAAAGTAAGTAATGGAGTCCCATATTGAGGGTTGAGCGCCAGAAGGCCGTAACTCAATAAAGGCTATTTTGAGATTTTCGACTTTCAAATATTTGATACTCATTACAATACACTGTAGCACCCAACTTATAACTCTAATTTTAGTCAAATTGAAAGTGGTTATGAGTTATCTCATTATGGTTCTGAAAATCTATGTTATATGGATTATTTTTGTACCAAAATATAAATTTGCCCAAAAATTTAGTTACGGCCTTCTGGCACTCAACCCCTCGATATGCAGCAATTTTTGAAGAAACTCACAGCACATAATTCTATTGGTATATCATGTCGGGGTTTTATTTCATGACGGTTTATTACTGAAAATTAACACCTACCTGAAAATAACCTCCTCTTTCATGTCTTTACATTTTAAAGCAGCCAACTCCCTTGCTCAAAGAATTGACTTGTTATGTCCTATTCTTGAAAGTGGTTGGTAAAGATGCTGCTTCAATCATTTTTGACCAAGATGTGCCTTTTAAAGGGTTTTCACTTGACATGAAAAGTGAAGCATAAACCTTACACAATGTGAGTATGACCCCTACCCCCCCCCCTCCCTCCTCCCCTACCCCAAGGTAAGTAGGTAAAGAATGTGTTATATAGCTGTCAATCTGATTGAATCCCTTTAAAATATATCATTCTTGAATTGCTTTATTGGTCATTAACCATAGCCACTTATACCGAAATGTCAGGGTATACTCATCAACAATCATAATAATGCTGAGCTATCTCTCCATGTTTATATTGCTTTAACTTGCTATCTTTTGCTACAGTCAAGTGTTGATGTCAGATTCGTCATCGCTGAAATATTACTGAATGTTATGTAATCATTTGCTCGATGATATGTCTGTACAAGGATGTTTGTCTGATAAGAATTTGACTCATATCAAACATCATAAACATACATAAACTAGAGCGGTTCTCGGCTTTCGCGGTTCTCGACTTTCGCGGTTCTCGGCTTTCGCGGTTTTTGGGTTTATGGTTTGAGATTTTGAACAAAACCTGACTGGGCCCTGTTAGTGAATATATTTGGTTGGTGTCATAGTATTATTTGGGAAGAATGAAGGATATTGTAATGGAATTGGAGTTAAATGGTTTTGAAATTATTCATATAAATGCTATATTTGAGGATTATTCAGTAAGTGTTACCTCTTACTTCACAAATTAGCGATTATACAAGCCAATTGATGACATTGTGGATGATTGAAGTTTTAAATGTCATCTATAAAATCATAGTAGATCGGTCTGAATACTCATTGTACTTTTTGGGATATGCAGTAAAAACTAAACTTCCATTTAGTGTGACGGAAACAGGTAAAAAACAGCCAAATGTTTCTTAAGTGCCATGTATTGGCCAATTCTAAAAACAAAATGTACCTATTGGTCAATTACAATCATGGTAAGTTCCAAATATCTCTTGAACAGGATTTAAACAATACAAGCGAATGATTTCTTGGTGGAAAATGCCTTCTAATTAGCCAGAACCAGACCAGGACAAGCATCAAAGTAACCCTACCCTAGAGAATCACTGCAAAAGTCATATTTGCTTGTAATAGGAACTAAGAGGTCTTCATTATACAGGAATAAATGGATATATTTCAAGTTTCTCGAAAATATATATTTTCTATCATTGTCTACCTGATTATCTATTCTAAATATAAATAAATATTCTAGCATATAAGGAAAAATAGTGAAGTTAACATTCGAGGCAGCAATCGGGCTTTCTATGTACCAACGAACTTTTGACTGAATATTTGTTTTTTAGTATGCTAAATAAACGCGTGTCATTTCATTTGAGTTGATACTATAATATTTTCAAGCTAAAAAGGTTCATATTGCTTCAATCTGATGTAGGCCTACACATGATATTTTAAAGTTATATTCAGAAATCATGTATTGTTTTGTATTGTCAGTTTTTAAATGGGGTGGTTATACCTGAGCATACGATACGATACGGAGAGAAAACGAAAAAACATGTACATGTGTATTTATGTGGTTTTATGAGAAAGCGATCTAAAGTGAGTTCTTCTATTCGGAAAATTTCGGAAATCATCGGAGCTTGCATATTGCAGTTACATCCCGTGAAAAGAAAAAATGACCTTGCCGTGCACAGAGCGTGACCTGCTGGTTGACTGTGTATTTATGTTTGGGGTAATTGTCTGTGTTTGTTGTCCAAAATTTCTCTCTGGCTTTGATTGCATCATGACAAAAGTGAAAGAGGTATCAATTAGCATTTGTTATAAATGTGCAGCTATGATTCAGATTTATAATCATGAAAAATGTAGTGGTGCTGATATTCATATTAGCGATGTTATGTGTGTGGAGGTAGAACTTTTTTAGTTGGATTGGACAAGAAATAATGGGACAATATCTGTAGGATATAAACAAAGTGTATGATGTTCTTTTGCTGAGCAATGTTTATTATGCACACATACAACAATTTTACTATTAAAATATTTGTATTTTGTTCATTAACAATGACATTGCAAGGATATATCAACTCTGTGATTATTATGGAGTGCTATAGTTTAGTCAGTTCCAAATTGGCGAAAACTGTTTACCTAAGTGAATGAATTCGGAAGAGTAAGCTTTCTAATGTTTGCATCTTTTTTGTCTTGTTTCCAAAAAGCGTTCTTATAGTCTAGAATTACTTGTTTGCGCGGATTGATAATAGTCAAATATATCTTGCTCTGTTGGAACTAATTAAACTATAGCTTATAAACATATTTTAAATCATTCTGTTTATATGAACAATATTGCAATTGAAAACAATTGTTATACTACAAGTAAAACAAATGATGAAGGTATATTATGTGATCTTTCCAGGGAATACCCTCAACATCGAATACAAAAAATGGAAGCAGTTTTCCTTGTGGATTTACATTTCTGATCATAAATTGTACATACATGCCAAGTTACAGGGCGATACGATTCTACTTTCTAAAAAAAATAGAGGGCGCTCTCTGGAAAATATCACATAATATACCTTTAATATTGTAGTCAAATTGTCACGATGGACCACAGTCATGCTTAACACCAGTTGATAAGTTAAGTTCTGTATAATAGCATAGATAGAATGTTGGTTTTTATTTGTAGATGGTTATGTTTTATGACGGTTTGGGATTTCACAGGCACTGTAACTGGCATTTCTAAAATGACAACCCCCCCCCCCCCCCCCAAAAAAAAAGAAGAGTTGTGTAGGCCTCGGCGCATAGACCTACGCGGCGTAGCTCATTTCACATACTAATGCGGGCACGCTTCTGAGACAGTCTATTTTCTTTGTTTAGGTTGAAAAAACATGACCATATACAGTTGAATAGACAGTAAAATTGAATTGGATTTTGTTACTCATAATTAAGTGACTACAATAAATGCAATGTTGGAATTACTTTATGCTAGAGGATTGAGATTGTTTTAATAATCATGTTTGGTAACGATATACGGTATAATGTTTGTCTACATATTGGTAGGGTTTGTCTGTTTTTTGGAATCTTTAAGGCGAAATTTGTGGGTAGTTATTTAAAATGTGTGTCTTTTGTGGTTCGAAGCAAAATGAAGATTGAACTGTGAGAAATGACAATTTAAAGTGTGTGATCATATTTTTAGGCTCTTAATTTAAAATGTTATTTATTACTGCAAAGAACATTAGCAAATTTAAATTTGAGGATTGGAATAAAATTGTGAGGAAGGAATTGAAATTAAAATCAAGGGTAGGGCAATATAAAAAAAACTCTTGCAGGGTTATATTCTAAATAGCCACAATTATGCTTCGATTGCTTCAAAAGTTTAACAGAGCAATCAGTATAATTGGGATGTGTGTTTTGTAATATTAAATTCAGTGTTTTAACGGTACAATTTTAGGAATTGTGATCAAGTATGAAACGCTTTTTAGTGTGAAATTTGGTTCACAGATTTTGTTGAGCCGTACATATTGCCATTGTATTTGTCATTTCTGTTCAAGTTGTGGTAAATTGAAGCTCTTTCTTGCTAGTTATTGTTATTGCTTTAATTGATCAAATCTGCCAGATTCTAAATATAAATAAACATAATTGCATTCAAAGTTGCAAAGCTTCATACAGAGCATAATTAAGTGTAAACTCCTAGTAGGGTTGTTGGCAATGTAAGTACAGGGGAGAAAATGGGTCAAAATTTACAAAGGACATAATTAATCATCATTGTGTGAAATGTAAAACATGATTATTTAATTTGAAGTAGTAGTACTAATGGTTCCCTGGCGGATGCATGTAGGGTAACTTTTAAATATAATTGTGTTAATTTGCATATCGTTCATATATGAGTTCTTGTTTAGTAGTAGGTTCCATGCTGCCATCAGGGGTAGCTCAGGTAGTTTATCAATGCTGTTATCAGGAGTAGCTAATGTAGTTTATCTATGCCAGTATCAGGGTAGCCTAGGTAGTTTATCAATTGTGCCATCAGTGGTAGCCCTGGAAGTTTCTCAATGATGCTATCAGGGGTAGCTCAATTAGTTTATTAATGCTACTATCAGGGGTAGCTCAGGTAGTTTATCGATGCTGCTATCAGGGGTAGCTCAGGTAGTTTATCAATTCTGCCATCAGTGGTAGACCTGGAAGTTTCTCAATGATGCTATCAGGGGTAGCTCAATTAGTTTAATAATGCTACTATCAGGGGTAGCTCAGGTAGTTTATCAATGCTGCTATCAGGGGTAGCTCAGGTAGTTTATCATTGCTGCTATCAGGAGTAGCCCAGGTAGTGTATCAATGCTGGTACCAGGGGTTGCCCAGGTTGTTTTTCAATGCTGCTATCAAGAGTAGCTCAGCTACTAGTAGTTTATCAATGCTGCTATCAGGGGTAGCTCAGGTAGTTTATCAATGCTGCTATCAGGAGTAGCCCAGGTAGTTTATCAATGCTGGTACCAGGGGTTGCCCAGGTTGTTTTTCAATGCTGCTATCAAGAGTAGCCCAGCTACTAGTAGTTTATCAATGCTGCTATCAGGGGTAGCTCAGGTAGTTTATCAATGCTGCTATCAGGAGTAGCCCAGGTAGTTTATCAATGGTGGTACCAGGGGTTGCCCAGGTTGTTTTTCAATGCTGGCATCAAGAGTAACTGAGGTAGTTCATCAATGCTACTATCAGGGTAGCTCAGGTAGTTTGTCAATGCTGGTACCAGGGGTAGCCCAGGCTGTTTATCAATGCTGCTATCAAGGGTAGCTCAAGTAGTTTATCAATGCTCCCATCAGGGGTAGCTCATATATATCAATGCTACTGCCAGGGGTACCTTACGTAGTTTAGCAATGCTGCCATCATGGGTAGCTCAGGTAGTTATCAATTCTGTTATCAGGGGTAACTCATGTAGTTGATCAATACTGCTAGCAGGAGTAGCTGAGGTAGTGTATCAATGCTAGTACCAGGGGTAGCCCAGGTAGCTTATCAATGCTGTTATCAGGAGTATCTCATGTAGTTTATATATGCCAGTATCAGGGGTAGCCTAGGAATTTATCAATTCTGTCTGCCATCAGTGGTAGCCCTGGAAGTTTCTCAATGATGCTATCAGGGTTAGCTCAATAAGTTTAGCAATGCTGTTATCTGGGGTAGCTGAAGTAGTTTATCAATGCTGCTATCAGGGGTAGCTCAGGTAATCAAGTAGTTTAGCAATGCTGCCATCAGGGGTAGCTCAGGTAGTTATTAATGCTGCCATCAGGGGTAGCTCATATAGTTTATCAATGCTGCTATCAAGGGTAGCCCAGGTAGTTTATCAATGCTGCCAACAGGGGTAGGTCAAGTAGTTTATCAATGCTCCCATCAGGGGTAGCACAGGTAATGTATCAATGCTGCCGTCAGAGGTAGCTTACGTAGTTTAGCAATGCTGCCATCATAGGTAATTCAGGTAGTTATCAATTCTGCTATCAGGGGTAACTCAGGTAGTTTATCAATACTGCTAGCAGAAGTAGCTGAGGTAGTTTATCAATGCTAGGTACCAGGGGTTGCCCAGGTTGTTTTTCAATGCTGCTATCAAGAGTAGCCCAGGTACTAGTGGTTTATCAATGCTGCTATCAGGGGTAGCTCAGGTAGTTTATCAATGCTGCTATCAGGAGTAGCCCAGGTAGTTTATCAATGCTGGTACCAGGGGTTGCCCAGGTTGTTTTTCAATGCTGCCATCAAGAGTAACTGAGGTAGTTCATCAATGCTTCTATCAGGGGTAGCTCAGGTAGTTTATCAATGCTGCTATCAGGGGTAGCTCAGGTAGTTTATCATTGCTGCTATCAGGAGTAGCCCAGGTAGTTTATCAATGCTGGTACCAGGGGTTGCCCAGGTTGTTTTTCAATGCTGCTATCAAGAGTAGCCAAGGTACTAGTAGTTTTTATAAATGCTGCTATCAGGGGTAGCTCAGGTAGTTTATCAATGCTGCTATCAGGAGTAGCCCAGGGACTAGTAGTTTATCAATGCTGCTATCAGGAGTAGCCCAGGTAGTTTATCAATGCTTGTACCAGGGGTTGCCTAGGTTGTTTTTCAATGCTGCCATCAAGAGTAACTGAGGTAGTTCATCAATGCTACTATCAGGGTAGCTCAGGTAGTTTGTCAATGCTGGTACCAGGGGTAGCCCAGGTTGTGTATCAATGCTGCTATCAAGGGTAGCTCAAGTAGTTTATCAATGCTCCCATCAGGGGTAGCTCATGTAATATATCAATGCTGCCGCCAGGGGTACCTTACGTAGTTTAGCAATGCTGCCATCATCATAGGTAGTTATTAATGCTGCCATCAGGGGTACCTCATGTAGTGTATCAATGCTGCTATCAGGAGTAGCTGAGGTAGTGTATCAATGCTGCTATCAAGGGTAGCCAAGGTAGTTTATCAATGCTGCCAACAGGGGTAGCTCAATTAGTTTATCAAGGCTCCCATCAGGGGTAGCACAGGTAATTTATCAATGCTGCCGTCAGAGGTAGTTTACGTAGTTTAGCAATGCTGCCATCATGGGGAACTCAGGTAGTTATCAATGCTGCCATCATGGGTAGCTGAGGTAGTTATCAATACTGCTATCAGGGGTAACTCAGGTAGTTTATCAATACTGCCAGCAGGAGTAGCCGAGGTAGTTTATCAACGCTAGTACCAGGAGTAGCCCAAGTCGTTTATCAATGCTGCCATCAGGGGTAGGTCAGGTAGTTTATCAATGCTGTTATCAGGAGTATCTCATGTAGTTTATATATGCCAGTATCAGGGGTAGCCTAGGAATTTATCAATTCTGCCATCAGTGGTAGCCCTGGAAGTTTCTCAATGATGCTATCAGGGTTAGCTCAATAAGTTTAGCAATGCTGTTATCCGGGGTAGCTGAGGTAGTTTATCAATGCTGCTATCAGGGGTAGCTGAGGTAGTTTATCAATGCTGCTATGAGGAGTAGCCCAGGTACTAAGTAGTTTATCAATGCTGCCATCAAGAGTAACTGAGGTAGTTTATCAATGCTGCTATCAGGGGTAGCTCAGGTAGTTTGTCAATGCTGGTACCAGGGGTAGCCTAGGTTGTTTATCAATACTGCTATCAAGGGTAGCTCAAGTAGTTTATAAATGCTGCCATCAGGGGTAGCTCATGTAATATATCAATGCTGCCGCCAGGGGTACCTTACGTAGTTTAGCAATGCTGCCATCATGGTTAACTCTCGATAAACTCAGTTTATCATTATTAACACTGTTTTTCGCTCGAAAATCATTGTTTATTGATAAACACAGTTTATCTAATTGAAAAATAGTTTTTCGAGCGAAAAAGAGTGTTTATCGATAAACTGTTTTTCAATTTGATAAACTGAGTTTATCAATAAACAATGAATTTATCGATAAACTGAGTTCATCGATAACAGTGTTTATCGACTGATAAACCGTGTTTATCTAATGTTTAATGTATAATAATTTAATAAACACTGTTTATCTGTCGAACAATGTTTTTCGAACTCAGTTTATCAAATTATCTCAGTTTATCAAAAAACAATGTTTTATCAAAAAACAATGTTTTTCGAACTCAGTTTATCAAATTGAAACAGTTTTTCGCTCGAAAAACAGAGTTTATCAATCGATAAACTCAGTTTATCAAATAATAATTTGATATACACGATAAACTCTGTTTTTTCGAGCGAAAGTGTATATCGATCGAGAAAAACTGTGTTTTTCAAGCGAAAAACAGTGTTTATCGATAAACTCAGTTTATAGATAAACACTGTTTTTTCGCTTGAAAAACATAGTTTATTTCGATAAACTCAGTTTATCGGTCGAGTTTATCGGCGATAAACAGTTCATCGACTGATACACTGTGTTTATCGAATTTGTTTACATTAAGCTTGCCATAGTCGTGTCAGTTAAGATTTGGCAAGTCGATTGAGATTGGCACCAATTGAACAGACCCTGTTTTGCGGTTTGTGAGCACTCAAATATCAACACTTGATCTATAGTGAGCTCAGAACAATCAGCAAAAATTAGATGTTTGGTAAAATGAAGCTGAAGAACCATCTTTTTCAACACATTCAGTGAGTGAAGTCAGCGACTAATTGTGTATTTTTTAAATATTTTGTTTCTCAAATACGTATGGACAAATGGAGCGGTCAGCGTCATTTTCTTACAAACTCATTTTTGCTGAACAGTCTATACATTTGGTTTTTTTCTGGGGGCATTTTTTACATTGAATCTTGGTTGTCACCATTGGGCACTAAATGCTTTCTTTAGAAATAAAGGTCCAAGGGATGCATCAATTACAGTGGAATTGTGGAATATTGCATTACCAACTTATTCACCATGTAATTGGTGTATGCATAGAACCTTCACACACCTAAAATCTACCATACTGATTTTGATTGTTTTTTCAGGATACAGACAAGACTATTCCAAGTTCAAGGTGAAGATCAATTACAAGATCCTTTTATGACAAACACATAAAAAATGAATACAAAACATTTTAGTAAAATGGGTTATCATTTTTTAATTTGTTTTGTTTTATTTCCATATAGGGTAAAGTTGCCAGTTTTCGGTCAGCGCCTATTTTTGGTCACTTTTGCCCAAATCGTATAGTTGCATCGTCGTCGCCATTTTAAAGCAATACAGGGCATCGACTATGCGTCAGTTTATAACGACGAGGTCATTTTCATTACACAATTTGGGCGAAAGTGACCGAAAATAGGCACTGACCGAAAACTGGCGACTTTATACCCTATATCCAATTACATTAACAACAATCAGACACTTCAAAAGTTCATTCACCATCTTATTTTAATCATACTAAGATTATACATTGTTAAATATTCAATTATTGACATTATCCCATATTCTCGACCTCTTTTTAATAGTGTGTTAAATTCTACTTGCAATAATATGTTATAATGCACTTATCAATGGCATCCCCGGCCCCGGGGATAGCGGGGATTAGGTCCGGGACGTCCAAATTGCCCATGTGACGTCCCGGGTACAATCGTGTACGGTCCCCGCAGGGCCGGGCACCATTTTTTGTACGTCCCCGCTACAGTCCCGGCCCCCTTGGCCGGGACAAAGTGTACAGTCCTGGCCACCCATTTCCCAGGACAAAGTATTCACCCGGCTACAGTCCCAAGGTCGCTTATTTCTTTTTGCAACAATAACTGAATGCATTTCTATGTGTTCCCTATGTGTTATTATTAGGCTTATTTCGTCAAGCGCATCGCATCTCTAGTTTATTTATAGCAAGCGCCCGGGGTGTACATTTGTGTACCTTAGCGTACGTCCCCGCTACACGCCCCGGCTAGCGGGGGCACAGTTTGTACGTCCGCGTACACCCCCCGCATAGCCGGGCATCATTTTGTATACACTCGTGTACGGTCCCCGCATGGTCCCCGCCATGCCCCGGGTGCCGGGCTTGCAATTGATAAGTGCATAATTATGCTGTTATTTTGTGTAAATGATTAAGAAAATAAAAGAACAAGTGCTCCATGCACTGTGGAAACATAAAAAAATCAATAAAATAACACCCTGTTGTGCAATTGTTTAAAACAGTTTGACACCGTAATTCTCATGCCTGTAATTCAGTTTAAGCCCTGATGCCCATTGGTGGTATGATCATCAGATCTAGGAACAGCCCCAGAGAGCTTGTAATGACATGGCAACATCCTCAGCAATTATTCATTAAAAGCCTCTTTTTTTAAAATTCAGTGGAAACTCATTAACACAAAATCTGTGATAGCACCAAATTCAGGATATAACACAAAGCTGCTTTCGAAAAATCGTGGACAAAAATAAATAAACAATACATGCACGGTCAAGGTTTACATTGTATTTGACATGAAAGGTACCGTTATGAATTATAATATAAACATGCATTACATTTGAAGAATCCAGCCTATGAGATCATCTACGTCACACAATTATGTGTAGTATTAGTCTTAGAGGTCGACCATAATTTTTGCCATTTACAGATACGTACAAAGCGTACATAGCAGGCGGTAAAAATATACCCTAAGCCAGGGTCAGGAGTTCATCAAAGTTTGCGATTCTCACAAAAAGATTATGCAAGAATTTATGGATTCTTTTCCATTCAAATAATGTGTTTAGACAGATTATCTACGAAAATCAATTTGGATTCTCGCAACTTAACCAGCAGGAATCTTAGCGAGAATGAATTCTCGGATTCTCATTGAATTTCTGACCCTGCTAAGCGGACGTAATTAAAATGGCCATCTTGAGAGGCAGGCACTTTTTTTATCAAGCCATTAATTTTCACCATTTATTGTGTAGGTAACTCGAGGTGTGGGGTGGGGGGGGGGGGCGGGTAAAAATGTATGTACGCTATGTATGTATGTGGAAATGGCGATCATTTTGGACGACCCATTCCTCAGGTTTTTTCAAGAGAAAAAACAGTCACATTTCTCATTTTTATTTGTCAAGCGACAATTATCCGGGAATCAAGTTTCCTGCGATTCTTGATCAATCTTGGAGTTCGTGTTTCCAAGCCTGTCTGTAGACTGGTAGTTATTGTCTTTTGGACTGAACATATCCGCCATTGTCTGATAATGATACCTGTAAGCCAAACAAATTGAAGGAAAATAAAAGAGAAATAAAAACTGGGTTAATATTTTATTCAAGTCACAAATATTGCTAGTCATCAATTTAACTTGACTGTTGACATTAGTGCTGTTTACCGTGTGCCCCTCACTCATTAATGATTTGATGAAGTCTTGTAGTTTTAGTGTACCAACCTAGGTGCAAACGTGCAACTGTGTAATGTACCATTCATCTTATAATATGCCCTATTCATCAAATCTGTCAGCACAAATGATGAGCTTCCGTACATTTGCGACTTTGAGCATAACAATTATGTTAACAAAATTGTCGGTGGAGCGATGCTTTCAGTAGCGTGCGCAAAAGGGGGCGTGATGGCCACGGAATGTCAATTTGTTGTTAACCTCTTTTTTTTAACTGCGATTTTTTGAGACCGTGCAAAATGTTGTGACCGTGCGATTATGTGTGACCGTGCAAATTTTTTTGACTGAGCAAAATTTTGTGACCGTGCACATTTTTTGATCCTACCCCCACCCCCACACTTACATGAAATTCATGAGGTTACTGCAAAAAAAATGGGGCTACCTTTTACTATTTTTTTGGGGTGCTTGTCAGCTATCAGGACCTCAACCCCCCCCCCCCCCCCCCCCCCACCCCAAATTCAAAAGGGTCAGGGGACGCCCCTGGGTTCATGTTATTAATCATACAAATTTCCAAGTGTCTGTGTTGGCTTGTAATAAACATGAATAAATTTGGAGACCTATTATTGAATTTGAATATTGACAAATCAACATCATCACTGTTGAAGCTTGACTTACCAGGGTCTTACCAAGCCAGATTGTACAGGTTTCATCATGTCGTCAAGCTGAATATTGCTGAGAGGGTTCCTTGGTTGGACATTCATTGGTAGAGTTGTCAGCTCCTTCCACTTTGAAATGCAGAGTACACCAGATGGTTGATCCCACTATTACAGAAAACACAAGAAAACAAATCCACTTCATTAATATAAGGCCAATTAAAATAATATACTTGTTTCTCGTCCCTGCCCTCACCAATTTGTTTAAGATTGTCAAATATTTTTGTTATTTTTGTTATTTCCTCTTTATAAAGTTTGTTTTATCAATTGTTGGGATAAAAGAGATGATAAGGAGTGCTTAAATAAATTACCAAATTTATCATATTGTGTTGTTGTTTATTTCAAAATGGCCGGTGAAGGTGAGTTTGTGTTTTATTTTTAACCATGTTTTAATAAAAATAATTCAATTTAAATTTAAAAATCCAATTCAACTTTTCTGAAAACGGGCCTGAACACTTTTACTAGCTCTTATTTTCAAAGCAATACACTTTTACTAGCTCTTATTTTCAAAGCAATCAAATAGATAGAGAACGTTGAAGGACAACTTTGAGTCTCCAAAAATGAGGTTGGGTCATTTGGATACATTAAATATTAAAATTAGTGACGCCGACTGTCCGTCTACTCTATGCATCGTCCGTCATTTGCTATAATCAAAACAAAGCATTCTCGATCAAATCGTATACGATTCCTCAATGTCCCAAGCGACTGGGGCATATCGTGCGTGACCGCATCAATCACGATGGCAATGGCGCAGTAAAACCGGAAGATGTGACGTACTTATAAACAAATAAGTAATTGACCAATTGTGGCCCTTATCAACAAGACCCCACTCTGCGTGATTGGACAATTATGTAAGTTCATTCATGTTTATTCAGGTCACGTAGGATCGCGTTGTGACGTGGTTGTCAAGGGCTTATCACGCTGCATTCAAAATATGGATGAACGCTGGCGTGACTAGAATAAACGTTTTGATCGAGGACCTCAACCCCCCCCCCCCCCCCCCCCCCCACCCCAAATTCAAAAGGGTCAGGGGACGCCCCTGGGTTCATGTTATTAATCATACAAATTTCCAAGTGTCTGTGTTGGCTTGTAATAAACATGAATAAATTTGGAGACCTATTATTGAATTTGAATATTGACAAATCAACATCATCACTGTTGAAGCTTGACTTACCAGGGTCTTACCAAGCCAGATCGTACAGGTTTCATGTCGTCAAGCTGAATATTGCTGAGAGGGTTCCTTGGTTGGACATTCATTGGTAGAGTTGTCAGCTCCTTCCACTTTGAAATGCAGAGTACACCAGATGGTTGATCCCACTATTACAGAAAACACAAGAAAACGAATCCACTTCATTAATATAAGGCCAATTAAAATAATATACTTGTTTCTCGTCCCTGCCCTCACCAATTTTTTTAAGATTGTCAAATATTTTTGTTATTTTTGTTATTTCCTCTTTATAAAGTTTGTTTTATCAATTGTTGGGATAAAAGAGATGATAAGGAGTGCTTAAAGGTAGATGACCCGATCACATTTTCGTAACACAGAATTATTTCAAACATACGGAGATTTTCATATCATATGAAAGCTCATAGTTTTCTCATCATCATACTGAAATTTGACGGCCTAAATCGGTATAATTACGGAGAAATCGATGAAATAACGTCGAATTACCGCGAATGGTGGTATACCACCGATATAGTTTGTGTACTACTCAATGGGTACAGTTCACAGCATCTTGTGCGTGTAAAATAAGAACCATTAGAGCAGGGGTGGGCAACCTTTTTGAATGAATGGGCCAGATATAAGAAGTGAAAAATTGCCTGGGCCGCACCTAACCAAATTTTGTAGCAATGACCTGCTGTAGATTTCAAACCTTTGATTCCGAAGACTTGCAAGCATGCAATAGGTGTGTGTGCTTGATAATCTCAATATCTTAAAAAAAACACCGTAATTTTAATTCAGTACAGATGACAGTGGCGTAACTAGGTTCTTCATATTAGGGGGGACGAATGAAAGTCAACCGACAAGAAGTTGTTCGGGCGCGCGTAGCGAGCGAAAATTGTCGACTTTACAGTTATTTATGGCACGATTGAGGTATATTTTGGCTCTAAACAAGCCTTTACTAAAGAATGTTGCAATTTGGGGACACATTGTATGTGCGCGTAGCGCGCGAAATTTTTTCATCTTTGTACATTTTACCATCATAATTCCATGATTCTTCTTGTCAAATGAACCCCTCGCCACCCTCTTGTTATGCCACTGGCAGATGACAATTAATGGGGAAAAAAGACCTACGCACGTTGAGGAACATCATTTGTGCTAAGCAGCTAGCTCGTAGTTTTGTGATGATGTAAAATATATTTTTTTCTTTTTTTTTCTTGATACATCTCGCGGGCCGCAAAAAACCCACTGGCGGGCCGCATGCAGCCCGCGGGCCGTAGGTTGCCCACCCCTGCATTAGAGCTATGCAACTCAAACTTTGGAACACGACTTTTTTAAGGATGACCTTTCATGTAGAATAGAAAACTTGAAGTTGAAAATCGGAATGTGATCGGGTCATCTACCTTTAAATAAATTACAAAATTTATCAAATTGTGTTGTTGTTTATTTCAAAATGGCCGTTGAAGGTGAGTTTGTGTTTTATTTTTAACCATGTTTTAATAAAAAATAATTCAATTTAAATAAAAAAATCCAATTTAAATTTAAAAATCCAATTCAACTTTTCTGAAAACGGGCCTGAACACTTTTACTAGCTCTTATTTTCAAAGCAATCAAATAGATAGAGAACGTTGAAGGACAACTTTGAGTCTCCAAAAATGAGGTTGGGTCATTTGGATACATTAAATATTAAAATTAGTGACGCCGACTGTCCGCCTACTCTATGCATCGTCCGTCATTTGCTATAATCAAAACAAAGCATTCTCGATCAAATCATATACGATTCCTCAATGTCCCAAGCGACTGGGGCGTATCGTGCGTGACAGCATCAATCACGATGGCAATGGCGCAGTAAAACCGGAAGATGTGACGTACTTATAAACAAATAAGTAATTGACCAATTGTGGCCCTTATCAACAAGACCCCACTCTGCGTGATTGGACAATTATGTAAGTTCATTCATGTTTATTCAGGTCACGTAGGATCGCGTTGTGACGTGGTTGTCAAGGGCTTATCACGCTGCATTCAAAATATGGATGAACGCTGGCGTGACTAGAATAAACGTTTTGATCGAGGACCTCAACCCCCCCCCCCCCCCCCCCCCACCCCAAATTCAAAAGGGTCAGGGGACGCCCCTGGGTTATGTTATTAATCATACAAATTTCCAAGTGTCTGTGTTGGCTTGTAATAAACATGAATAAATTTGAGAATTCTTTCTTTTGATTATACATGTATGTAGATCATATATATTCATCCCTATAATCAACAAACAAAAAATTGTCGATCACAGCGTATACGATTCCCATGCGACTGGTGCATATCGTAGTAATAAAACGCGTCATTCCAGATGACAAGGGAGGGCGCAGTAAAACCGGAAGATGTGACATGTAAACAAATAGGCCTAGTAGGTAGGCTTTTTAATTGACCAATAGGACGGCGCGGACATACGGGCACTTTGAGTTATTTTTAGCAAATTTGCTTGGCAACCGGTGTTTCAAAAGCAAAACATTCCATGCACGCACTCAACGCTGACGATTACGCACTTGATTTGCAGTAGGCGCAATGTGCCTTAATTGATTGATCTGCGCAAGTTGTTTTTGTTTTTACCGGCATTTGATTGTTTTCACCGGCATGACATAGGTCCGCCCCAACCTATTGCAGACCTAGCCGCCCTAATCAACAAGACCCCACGCCATGCTGGGACTGTTTTGGAACGCACTGCATGTAAAAATTGTAAGGACACGCTCAACCTGTGTAAATTGTAATGAACGTAAGCGCTCGGATCATGATGCTGTGATTGAAAAATTTGTGTTTTGATTATAGCTCTGAATACCAGCTCTCTGTGTGTGTTTGTGGGAGAGCTATGGAATAAAATAAAAGCATATGAGTTGACAGTTGACATTCGACATCGCAGGTGATCAAATTTGATCATCAATTTTGTTTGTTGTACTTTTCTGAATGTATAACATTTCAAGAAATACTGACTTGAAATGAATTTTGTCCGCCCTATTCCAGCTATAGATATAATTTAGCTACACGTAAATTCGGCGACGTACGCCTAGATTGTCTATCCCCCGGTAAACAAATGAAAAGGTCAACAACAACAAATTTACAAAAAAAGTAAGCTTATTTGAAAGAAAGCATCATTTGATAATTCTAGGAATGATTTATAGGCCAACAATTCCAACATACAGAATTACGTATTCGTAGGTTGGGCAACTCATGCAACCATCATAAAACCCGTGAAAACTACTTACTTCATTCGACATTTTTGTTGGTTCAGCGAAATATTCCTCTGTCCTTTCCTCTACAACTCGCCGAAATTCAGCTTCGATCGATGGGCAATGAAACATGACATGACACTCCCGATCCGAAAATGTATTGAAATTGATCGGGGCTTGCAGTTGTCAACTTTCACTGCTGATATTAACATCGAGTCAGTAATACAATGTAACAATAACAACAAGATATTGTGATCTTTTATTAAATACAGTCTTGGTTCCGCTCGAAAAATAACGCTGCCATTTTTTATTACCGATTATTGATAATTTAGAGAAACGAGACGTCCAGTCACGTTACCAGTCACGTGGTATCACGTGATTTTGACAGTATTTTGCAAGTTGGCGATTTGACTCGCGCAAAGGCTCATGGGGTACTACCGGAATCTTCTCTATGTACAAACAATGTCATGGTAAACCGGAGGTAAAACTGTTAGCATGTTTATTTGCTTTATGGCTTTTAACATTCCATGTAATTTATTTGTAAAGCTGAATATTCCATTAGACTTTAAGGGGGTGATGGTTGTAGAATAAAATACCAGCAAAAAGCTTCGCAAAACTACCGATAACCCCCCCCCCCCCCCCCCCCCAAACTTTGCCCACCCAACCCAAAATATATACCATGGCAGGTAGTAAGCTCGCAATTCTTACTACATGTACAACCTGCCATGGAATGGACCGGGGAATGGATATTAGACTCGCCTTGAGGCTAATAAAAATTCCACCTGAACCCAACATCCAACAGTCCCACAACTAGAATAATGGTGAATCCCTAATATAGTGTATACGGGGCCTGGTACCGAGGTTAATATAGGTCACACCCCCTGTGTATAGAGTTATTGGACTATGCAAATTCTCAGCTTCAAGGTCGATGCCTGTTTTATGACGACCTCGAAACTAACAGCCAAAGTTCACCTTCGGCATACCTTAACGCACACACAGCGACGTGTAATAGAGGAGATTACAATATTATTGGACTATGCAAATTCTCAGCTTCAAGGTCGATGCCTGTTTTATGATGACCTCGAAACTAACAGCCAAAGTTCACCTTCGGCATACCTTAACGCACGCACAGCGACGTGTAATAGAGGAGATGACAATATTTTCCCGGCATTTCGTGATTAAAGTCCCAACGATACGAACTTATATACGGATTACAGCTTTTTCATAATCGCGTCTGTCTAATAAAGTTCGCTATCGATCAACCATAGCACACTTGACAGTGCAGTGATAGTGACCTTAGTCAAATGAACGAGTATGTTGGGACATTTCTTCCGGCATATGAGCTGATCAGCGAATTCAATACTGGGGGCCCAGTAAAAATAAAATATCATTTGCATTGAAATGTGTACCGGAACACAGAACATAACTTTTGCATATTGGGCTTGGCACTAATGTTCCCACTATTATTTGGTTTGGTGAAAAACATGGCTGGTAATCTCAGATCTGCAGCTTCCAAAAAAGTGAGCAAAAAAACAAAACAAAAACAGGGTCTCCTTTCACTGTTGATAGAAAGAATACTCTTCCATCAATATTTTGATCACTACAGATTCTCAACAGAAAAATAATTAAAAAGGTAATTGGGGTGTTTTTGAGGCGATGTATCTGATGGGATCATGTTGCATCATGGGAATGGTAGAGAGATATCTTCTCTTGATACAAGTGTTGCTATGAAAGTCATGGTATCCCCACTTGTTGGTTGTTAGATTCACCATACTGATAACGGTACGGTTCAATTGTTCTCATTTTATGGAGATGTCATTTTATTATTCTTATTTATAGCTTTAACTGCTTGTATTATTTGCCATTCTGTCTCAATCCAGGGATATAAAATGATAGCAGTGACACTTGATGCCCAAAACTACTACATCACGGCAGATTTATCTATAGATCTAGACTTTGAACAAGTACCAGATCGAATAAGTATACCTCTTTTCAGCAATATTTGCATCTTATCAAGCTTATGAATTACCTTCAGAGCTTGCACCAGTTAGAGAGCAATATTTGTCTATCATTGGTGCAAATACTCAATTGTGAATGAGGGTGTCAAAGTGGTCCATTTTTTGGACAAAATAACATCTCAATCTTCTGTCCTTCCCACTCTGCCTATAGAGCACAATGGGCTGTACATCTGACTTGACTTTATTCAGCACTAATGCAGCTCTACAGGGGTAATTAGGTAGATGCACTTTCCACAGGTGACATGAGTAGGTGCCCGTAAGCTACCATAGTAAAAGCACATCACTTTCACAGTTCAAAACGTCTTTAAAAACTCATTTGACACAGGATGCTTTTTACTAATGTGTCTTTGCCATATATTTATTACTTTTTCAATTTGGTATAGCCTATATTTGTAGGTTAATTTTTTGTGTAAGTAAGTTGTTAGTTAAATTATGTGTAGGTTAAGCTGTGTAAGAAAAATTATGTTGTAATGTAAGATATTTTTGTAACACGCCTTGAGCCCCATTTTGGTGGATTTGTGCACAATATAAATCCACACTATTATTATTAAAACAGAATTGGCATAGTTTTATCTTCTTTGATCTACAAAATATGCAATGTTTTTGATTGGTCAATATTTTGAGTAATTACGCTTGTAATGTAGTGTCATGGTATGAAGTATTTTAGTATGACTTTGCCATATTTTTCAAACCTACACATGTTGAACATTGTGCATTGACTTGAATTCAATCATAACGCCTCAATTCACTCCTGACATTGTACTTGTATGTATGATGGTTTAGCATACAGTGACCCCTAAATAAACTGTGAACATACCACAAACAACCGCAAACAAGGACAACGCACAATTAAAACCAGGTAGGAGTAACAAATTAGACCACAATTGTCCCTTTTGTGATTGTTTCAGTAATTATACACTGAAATCTAAATGGTAGTCTTGTTAAATAGCTACCAAAAAGGCCACGCTAAGTATCAGGTATTATATTTAATCATATGGTGATCAAAGAAAAATACAATAGTAATTGTTACTGTTAGGATAGGTAATTGTTATCCTCCCATTCATACAAATTTAAGATAGCTATCAAAAGTGATATTATAGACCGCTGATATTGCTTTTTGGTACTAATAAAAGTTTGACTCTTTGTACTTTACTACTCTCCCTGTTTCCGTTTATTTTTCAACATTACAGAGTAGGTAATGTGTATGCATGTGATATTACAGTTTTTATGATTTTGTCAAAATAAAACCCTCACAAAACAATGACGTTTTAAAATAACCTTTGACTGATAATTACAAGGAACGATTTTTAGACACAGGCATTTTTTTATTTTAAATTAACTAAAAAAAAAATCATAATTGAAATTTTGGTAAAAAAGTTAATTTAAGAGTGTATACAGCTGTCAAATAGGACATGTTAATACCGTAAAATCAAATATTTTTCGAAACAGAATATTTTACCTCCAAGAGCATAAAAAAAGCGAAAAAAAGGTCTGTTTTTTAAACTATGTTAAATGACCTTTAAATATCATACATAATATACAATTAGGATACCATTTACAGAGCGGTGTACTATCCTGATATTTTAAGTCTGACATTAAATATGGGCGATTATATAGGAAACTCTAGACAATATTATAACCTGTGTTTTACAATTGTGTGGGTGGACTCCTTATACGGAATAGCAGTAATCCAACCATGGTTACAAAATGATAAATTCATATCATAGCATGCAAACATCATTGACAAATTACCTATCAAGCCTGATAAATATGATAAATTACTTTGGCAACATTTCAAAAAGAAATTTGAAACATTTTATGTTTAGGGGAAAAACCTTAGTATGACAAATCCAGAATTCACAACTCTGAGTAGTTTGGGTTTGTTTGTTTTTGTATTCTCAATCATATTTGTATTGTATTGGGGGGGGGGGGAGCTTTCAGAAAAGATTTTCAATTTTTTTCCTTAAGAATTTGTCATTTTAAAATGTTTGTTCGAATACAACCACAACAGATTGACTTGATTGGATTGTCTTTATTTTTTAACTTTTCTTATTACTACATTCCCTTTTAACAATTCTGTAATTGTGTTGGTATTTATTTGCACATGAAAATGTTTCCCTGTCTTTTAAAATCTGGGTTTGTCGGCCCCATAGAAAAAGGCCGGTTTTTTCTGTTGCTTAATGCAGTTTTATTTTTCATCCTGGTAAGCACGTGCCATTTACCTTGGCATGAAGCCAAGAAGCGCTCGATTCTATAAATAACCTTAATCATTTATAACCCATACTGCAAAATGTAGAATTTTTTATGCCACATTTATTCACAATTTCCACTCACGCAAAAATCGAGCAAAAATGAAACTGGCGCATTTGTTCTCAAGTAGCCTATACAAGACTTTGTGCAGAAACACATAATTTTAACAATACTGTAAAACAACTTCATTTCACAGCAACTTAATTTAGCGAATTAGCATTTAGTCAACTTTTTTGCGGCAATTTAATTTCACTACTTTATATCATCTTCCTATATATAACCATTACAAATAATATAATTGGCGAATTGGATCTCCTAGCGAAATAAGCAAAATTAAATTGCTAGCGAAATTAAGTTGTTTTACAGTAAGCAGAACTATTCAAATTTTACATGCATTTTACAAGCATGAATATAGCAGCTTTTACTGCAATTGCACTTCGAGCTATTTTACTGCTGATTTCCTAGAACTGAACCATCATCTTCGATGAGATATCGGTTAGGACAAAATGAGGTGTCTAAAATAACTATTTTGTTAGAATACCCTAATACTAATAGAATAGAATAAATGCCTATTCGTAATTAGCGCACTTACGTCAAAAGAGGGCCATGCTATCCAACTGAGCATGCTCAGTGTAATTAGTGCTCCGAAAACGAGACTAGTTATGTAGCCGAGACGAGAGTGACGTGGTGAACTTTGCACTAATCATATAAATTCTTCATACTTCTGAGCTGTTCAATATTTGACCTTATTACATTCATGAAATAAACTTGAACGTATAAACTATCTATTCCACTAGTTTGAAATGAAATGTTTGCTCGTAACCGACACTATCTAGGAAAATGTAGAAGTTCACAGTTCATTATATTGCAGTAAAAGTACAAGATTGTATGTATATTGGCATGACATCGAATATGCCTCCCTCTTTGACATGAAATTGCCAATTACAAATAACGTCGATAGAGTTACTGGATAAAAGGAATATAAATTCAATGATGGACGTAGAACTGAGTGAAATAGACAAGACAAGCCAAGGAAATTGACTTGGATGAAATACGTTAGTCCAGGATGCCATGTGTGTGGTGCCGTGAAAACATTAGCGGATAAGATCAAAGTGCAGACTCATTAAAAATGAACAGATACTTTTTGACATATATGGAGATTTTTTTGCGAGTGTTTTATATTCATGCATTTTGCAATATGTTACATATATACAATGCTTAGGTCAAGGAAACATAAAACCTGTCCTACATGCCATATCAATCAGAAACTTTAGATTTTAGAAGGTGTTTCCTGATATTTTATGAATATTTCTGATATTTGTATACAAATTCAAGAAATCATATAAAATTCTAAAAAATTGATGACAAAATAAATAAATAAAATTAAAAAACAACACCCAACAAATGCCCTGACCCTAATTCAATGACCCGTCCAATGACCTGTTACCTGGGTCGGAACTACAAGGAAATTTCCACAAAATACCATCTCAAATTAAGCTGATTTCACAAATGGCGTTTGCCTCAGAAATTATTGTCACACTTCTCAGGTCATCTCAGACAACATCCAAGGTTGATCATCTCACCATTTTCTATTTATATCTCAATATTCAAATGAATCTCTGCCATTACACCTGCTCACTATACGCACCGCAATAAAAACGGCGCTTGTGTGCCACGAGATTCAAATAATGCATGAATAGTCAAGTACATTGATTCAAATAGTGCGATAGTGGAGTACATCGGCAAATATTATTGTGACAAATTTCATAATAACGGTGCAAAGGTTGTCATAACAATCATTTATTTTATGATATCTCTATTTGACTAAATAGTTTGATCAAATATTGAATCAAATATTGATTTAACTAAGTTGAAGAAAGCTGGATTATGTTTCTGTGCAAAAATGTTCACAGAATTTACAAAAAAAAGTGATCAAATTGTGTTATCGGCTGTTGTGACTGTCAAACGTACTTTGCAACTGTTTCATACACATGACCATACAATTAATCCAAACAAATTCTGATATCTTAATGTTTAAAATATCATTGTTTACAGTTCAACAAAATATCAAGGCGTAAAATAATGTGCTCTTTACAGTACATGCAACTATGTGTAATTATTTTTGTCCGGCAGACATTGGAGGATGATAACATCACAAAAATGTTGATATAATATTTGCGAATGTATATTTTATCAAGGCACAATTTTAGTAAGTCAGGGCTGTCCAAAGAATACATGAACTACTATTGTCTGCATATCTAAGTTATGATCATTTTGACCATCTGCATCCCCACCTACTAACAAAAAAACTTATTAATTTTTTGGAAAAATTAATAATCTATCTTTAAATTTAATTTGTTGTTTTCTTTAATTTCTTGTTTTCTTTTTTACAAAAAGAAGAAAAAAATTATAAGTTAAGACTAGGCATCAACTAGTTGTCTTCAAAGATCTTGAAAGATAAATGGTTGAAATCCATTCACTTGGTATCTATAGAAATTTCCACAGTTGGACAAAAAAGATTTAAAATATCTCTGCATTTAGTTACTACATGTGCAGATTGCCATTTATCAATCAATAACAATGTGTTGGATATGGAATTTGATGATCACAAAATCAGAACCTGAATTCACCAATCAATATACACTGGGTGGATATTACTATGAAAATGTAACCCAGGTAGTCGTTAATAAATCAATCAATTAATTAATGGCTTAACTTTGTTAAAAAAGGTTTCAGACAGACTACCATGTCAGGATGTGGTATGCTTTTAAAACCAGAGAATCCATAATGCACACATGGCTATATTGTGGCCATAGTAAAATATAGGCTTGCATTTTACTTTTTGAATAGCTGGGGCACTTTTCATAGAAATTATGTAGGATTTGTATAAAATGGCATCATTTTGGTGTTAATCATTTAACGAAAATTGCAATTTTTAATGTTTTTAATTATAAATATGATGCTAAACTACAAGTGGGGGGCACAGCATTAACAGACTTTTAAGGTCTACAATGTGACTTTATTTTTGCCAAAAAATCCTAAACATGGATTCGAAAATCTAAATTTGTGAAATAAACACCCCTAGGTTTGGATATAAAATCACAAAACATACATGCAAATTCTTAGTACCTCCCATTCCCATCACCAAAGATTACATGATAGAGTTCTTAACTAAAAGGAACTCATTCAACTTTTTTGGACTTGTGTTTTGACTGTGATACTTGTACACACATATTTTGGTTAAAAAGATGTGGATACTCAGCTCAGGTGCAGATAAGTCTGATAAGTCGGAAAATGTCTGACACCTTTACCAGTGGATTGTCCATTTTAGCATTGTCCCAAGAAATTTACCAAAAATATGACTAAACGATTCTTCCCTAGAATGAGTAAAAGCATATTTTGCCTCTGAGCAATGAGCAATCATATACAAAATGACTGTTCCCTGAATTGACTGACCTTGTCCTTAACAGGTCAAACGCCTCAAAGCCCAACAAATCTAGCACAATTTACCAGATTACTTAGGGAGAATCCCACTGCCATTGTCAATCAATTCCCAATGGTATGTTTGAATTCACCATAACCATGGTCCTTTGCAATAAGATCTGCCTAAATTCATAAAGACATTCCTAATTTGACTTTGTACAGGCTACAATTGTAGCTAATTGTCATAAATAAATATATAAACCAGACTGCCTAAACACCGATATAGTCAAAAGACATAAATAAGATATTCAAGATCTGCCAGAACTCTTGGAGTGCCTTTAGTATACCCTATCACTGCATGTCCTCAATGGGGACTTTTAAAGAACGACCCATACACTTACAGTGTGGAATACAAATGGTAGGGTATTCTAAAGCTTACCCGAACTCTTTTCATTGCTTTCATTTCACCACCCATGTTGCTCTGGATAGAAACATTGAAATGGAAGCAATGCATTGTGGGAAGTGTATGATATTTCCTCTGTATTGTGTTGGGATGATGAAGAGAAGCTATCATCTTTACCATCTGGAACACTGGAAGCAGCCTGACATGCAGAGATGTAGTACTCGAGTCCGGACTCGGACTCGAGACCGGTCTCGAGTCCCTATTTTGAAGGACTCGGACTCGGACTCGGACTCGGAGGTGAAGGACTCGGTCTCGGACTCGGACTCGGGCACTAGGGACTCGGGAATTGTGCCCGAGTCCTGTCCGAGTCCAGTCAATATTGGCTTATTTTGTTTGCAGTAATTAAATACTGATTTAGTCATCCAATCTTCACCGTTTAGAAATAATATCATAAATCATCATAAATACATCTGAACAGTTAGAAAAACTGCTGTTGACAATACCTATTGATAACCATTACAAGCATTAAGACACAATTCGAGGGAACCTATAAATAATTAAAGTGATAATAATCATGGGCAATCGAAGGCTGTTTGTACGATGTCTTAAGGTGTTTTTGTGTCAGTACTTATACTAAAAAATGATGACATTTCTTACAAAGAGGATATTTCATTGGCAATTTTCAAATTGATGGACTAAGGGATGACATTTTCAGTGAAAAGAAATAGTTGAAACAGCAGGGGAAGGGTTGCTTTACAGAATATTACACCTTTAAACAAATCTGTAATTTCTCAATCTATGAACTTCTGGGCCTTTTAGAATATCTGAATCAATTCTTATGCCTATAATTCAAAATGGTATCAACATTTTTCCATGTATAGGGATGCGAAGGTTAAAATGCATCAATATGTTGACTTCACTGATATGTTGGCCTATTATAGATAGCAAAATTAATGACATGTGATCAGAACTTATAAATACATATAAGGACTCGTGACTCGGACTCGGACTCGAACATGAAGGACTCGGACTCGGTCTCGGACTCGGACAGTAAGGACTCGGTCTCGGACTCGGACTCGAGAGGTAAGGACTCGGACTCGGACTCGGACTCGGGTAGGGTGGACTCGACTACAACACTGCTGACATGCATGACCACTATCTGTGGCATGACATGGGCCATTTGTATTTTGAGATGACATCTTACTTCCAGGGAAGTGCACTTGAGGACAAGGTCACTTTTAATAGAGGGTCTATTATGGTCTTTGTAATGGCCCTGCCTTAGGGTTTGGACAGATTGTCATTCAAAACAAACACAGGGGGTCTTCCAATATGGCAAAATTTCAAAACAAACAGATAGGGCTACATGAAGGTGCTGCTATTTCGATGGGTGTGGCTAGCCCTTTGTCTATTCGCCTTATATGAATACATCGATAAATTCTCTGAAAAGAATACTTTGATTGGTTTAAGATTTCGTATATACAGGGTGAGTCAAAAAACATTGTGCACGATTTGAAACGGCCATTTGACCTTGATGCGTGCATTTAACCATGAATTTATTGTTGTCAGTGTAAAGCGGTGTTAATCTAGTTTATCCTCCCAAAAAATGAAAGTAATCGACTGAAGAATAAGCAAACTATGGCAAGTTTTGTAAACTGACCATGTTTTTCGCCATTCCTATACAGTACAACGGATAGCACAGGCACTCATCATTAAATTCCTCATTAACTTATGAGATTGAGTAAAATACTGAGTATTCCATCAATATTATTCCCCCGGGGTGCTCAGTGGTTATTACAAGGGGGTATCATGCGTGTCCAAGGACTTTCAAAAAGTACCCTAAATAAGTAATTGCATAAATGTGAAAAAGTACCCCCTAAACAAGTAAGGACAGTGTTTTACATACCCTAAGCAAGTAATTTCAGTATTTTCATACCCTAAACAAGTAATCCAAATACTTTTACACCCTAACGTACCCTAGCACGAAATTTGTATATTTTGAATCCAAATAAGAAACAATGCACGCACTCTAAACTGGGCTCTAGGCACTGATTTTCCTTCCCTATTTTAGTAGTATGAAACAAATGGTGTTTAAGATCAGATCTCTTGAACCCACTCTTGAACTAGGCCTAACCCGAAAGAATATAATCACAGACGAATGAAACAAAATAATGAATATATCGCGGCTATTTTTAAAGATTCTCATAGATACAAGAAAATAAGGACCCTAAATACGTAAGACCATTGTATGAAAAGTATACCCTTTTTCCTGATTTTCCTTGTTTTGATACCCTAAACACGTTACGTACGTATCGTGCCCCTGCTTCAAAAACCACCCTAATTACGTGATTTCTTGGACGCGCATGATACCCCACTTTCAATAACCACTGAGCACCCCGGGATTATTCCCAACTATCCTCTTGATTTTGTTGCAATGCGTCTTTAGAATTTTTAAATAGGATACAATCCATAAAACATAAATGATTAAACTAAATGATCAATAGAAAACCAAGAGGTTGCTTGGCTTACTTCTACAGTTGAAATGCCCAATGGCTAAACTAAAGAAAATTCAAAAATCTTATACCTGCAGGTTATCCTTCTTTCTATTATTGGTACTACACATCCTTATATTATGAAACCCAACAGGAACATCATATACTGCACAGGTGGAAATGTTTGCGCTACATTTATTTTTGCACTTTTCGCCCTCGATTCAGCTACCGCGACAATAATAACACACGGATGTATTTCTTTTGCGTATAGGTTTATGTGATGGAGCTACAAAATTGTGAATTTAAAAATAAATAAAACAATTTAAAAATTGGCAAATGGTGAAAAATTAATCACGCAAAAATTTACCACTTTTATAGTACTCTCCTATACAATTATGCAATAAGTCAAGCACCTGCCATAACAATATACACCAATTAGATTTGAAAAATTGTACCGTCACTTAATAATGCTCAGCAAATGTGATAATAAAAACGATTGCTCCATATGATTCCAAATCGATCCAAAGTAAACAACTCCAGGGAAGTGAGATTTTACTTAAGACAGCTTGGCTAATTACATTACACCGTACTCGTTTGAAAACAGTCAACTCATTCCGGAGTCTGACCGACCCTTCCTTGGTACATAAAATACTCAAGAAATTAATATCGCCATTGTTTTGCTTATGAGTCATGGCTGTTGACTTGTAGCTAATGTCTAGTGTCTATTTCCAAGGGGTCACAGTCCTAACAGGGTTGCTTATACAGCCCATGCCTAAGGGAACTTTGCTTCAACTTCTTGGATAGAAGTCATCGTTCTTGCAACCTTTGTCGGTACCATTAGGTAGCTAAGAAGCTACTTTTGTGGTTGACTAGCAAAACCCACAGTGTAAGTACTTTATGCCTGCTTATATACAAAAATGATAGGCCAATGTGAAAACATATTGGGGTCTGTTTCTTTCATGGTATACCTCATCATTTGCTCAATTCTGGTAGCATTTTCTCTAAAAAAATCCAGCATTTTCTCTCAAAAAACCCACCTTTCCCAGCACAAAAAATGCCAAGTTTTATTGCCATAAATAGTGCGTTTCATAATTAATTTTCCGTAATTCTCTCTCCATACATGAATCACACGTGAATGATGATATGTTGCAATATGTGTTAAACATTAACTGACTGACCCACCACACCACTTTTTCCAAACCTGGTTTTTCGATCGAAAACCAGGTTTATCGAAAACCTTGCTTATCGAATTTGAAAAACTGGGTTTATTGACCGATAAACCAGGGTTATCGAAAACCTTGCTTATCGAATTCGAAAAACCTGGTTTTTATTCATCCATCTAATATAAATCCGGGCTGAAAATAGATTGCTTGTGATAGTTATTAGAGGACAATTTTAACCTAGTAAGCATAATGTTTCTAAACAATCTAGCACCCTTGCTGGCAAACCACAACATGTTGTTTCTTTCATGTCTTTAGCTTCTTACACACAGTTTATGCAAAGATGACTGGCAAACACTGTACTTTTTAAAAACTAAAATGCTCATAATAAAAGAACATTTAGGAATTCAATAATTTCACAACATTTTAAAATTGTTTTTATGTGAAACAGTATTTCTAATACAAAATGGTTTGTCTTGGAAGTAAATAAAAGCTATATTTAAAAAAGAAAGAAAAGATTTTTCAAGATAATTATATTAAAATGGCATTTTTTCCCCAATTTTTATTATTTACTTTTTTGAGTGGAAATATCATGCCAAAAAGAGGTATTTTTTCTCCCAATTCTTGAAAACATAAGTATATTATCAATTCATAGATATTCTAAACTCACTATAATGTGATAGCATGAAAAGCACTGACACCCAATAACAATAAAATACAGTTGCGACGGGATTAAGCCGGCCACACTTGAAGTAAGTAGGACATTTCTTCCGGCATTAGGGTTAAGTATCTGGCCGCTGGCTTCTTCCTTTTTATCACTTCCTAAAATCCGATGCTATGTTGTGCCTGGGACTGTCGTCTACTGGATTTATATTTGAAAACTATAACAAGGTTTTAAATTATCTAATAGAATTATTTTGGAAACCAAAAACATTGTGATATCAGTACATGGAGCAAACAGTTTTGTGATCAATATGACCTGAGACTTAAAAAAAGGTATTTTAGTCTCAGATATAACTTCATATGACTTGAACAGAATCAGTGATTAGCCATGAGCCAATTAGTGACTTGACATGACTATTGGATGGATTTGACTTGATATGACTTGACTTGAGACTTGAGAAAGAACTTGATTCGAGTCACATAGGCTTTATTAACCCTAACACTCCTAGACACTACAAAACCCGACAGTGCTACAATCTTGTGGCGCGTGATTGGTCGGTCAATCTCATACCATGCTCAGTCCGCCGTTCAGCTTAAGTGTTTTAACCTGACCCGTACTATAGCTCAGTCGGTAGAGCATCAGACTTGCACACACGGGCGACCCGGGTTCGATCCCGGTGCCTGCGGAGACTTATTTTCCCCTCAAAAATGGGTTAATGATATTTTAGGTGTTTTAAGTTTTAATAACCACTTGCATAATGACGTACAATTCTAGGGAAAGATTTTTTAAACAATTTTTGTGTTTGTTTATTCATTCAATAATATTTACATGGATCTTCAATTGAGGTTGAACTTTGGACTAAAGCACTAAAACAACCCTTCCCTCGCCTTTATCATCAGTTGTAGGTCTAATACCCACACAATATATCCTATTCTTATGCAGTGTAAATAACAGGGATGATGGTGGGCCTTACATAATATGAAATTCCATGAAATATTTAAAATCCAGCAGACTATTTTGCTAAAATGCAAAATTTAAGAAAATATATGAACACAAATCTACTTTCAGATTTTTATCTACAAAATATCATGCCTGAAATTACGACAACCTTGTAGTACCGCTTGTAGTATACAGGTTCACATGTTATTACTATTTTGCTTCATCAATTGTCATCATAATTACTACTACTACTTACCACATTCCTTTTTTTTTTTAAATTAATCAAAATTTGACCCATACGTTGTATCTTCATTCATAAAAGCTCTACCGCATTACGGGAAGGTCACATGGGATATTGCATCCGCAATAGGTTTGCAAAGCCCCGTTTTCTTGTTCTTCATCACTTAGTGATAGAAAATGATAGAATTCATTATGAAGACAAATTGGATACCGACGATCCCAAAATGGGTAGGTATACCCGGACAGTAATCTCTTTGACAAACCACTAATATGACATCTATTGAGTGATGATACTAACATTGGGTTTTTTTAATTTTAAAAAATCCTATAAACTATCAACAAAAATGTTTTGAAAATAAAAAACGTAAACATATTCTGTGAGAGATTGAAGGTATTTTACAGAATCTCAAAATGGCAAATCCAACAGCATATGATATTGTTCACGATTGACAGAGCTAAATAATTCAACATGTAAAAATAACAACTTCTACCCTAAATAGACGGCTTTACTTCTTGCATCTTCTCTACTAAAAAATTTATAAAATATAAATATAGGTAAATTATCCTTGACCCTACTTCATTGATGAGTAACTACGCAATATAGAAGGAAGAGTCGCGATGGCGTCAGCCCTCGCTCGGTCCATCAGTTTTCATAATACCATCATCTCACACATTAACCCTCCGTAATCGAAAGAAATTCAATCAAAATTTATGAAGGTTACCCATAATTCAATTGCAAAAAAATGAGCCAGAAATAGGGAGGTGTAACCGTATCCATGACGATTTGCTAATTCGTAGCTTGCATTTTTATTGCTTGGGAACCCACATGGAGGTACTCTCTCCCTTCAGGTATTTCGGTGCGAAAAATCAATAAAACGCAATAAGCTGAGAACACTACACACGTCCGTTTCAATTTATTCAACATGTTTAACACGGCTAGTTTTTACGTAGAATCTGAGAGATCTCTTCAGGGAAAAGTGAAATGGAGCTCGAGTGGCAATGAAATTGTGCGCCCCTCCTGGTCTTGGAGCAGTTATGATAATTTGATGTACATATGATCTTTGTAGTGTTAGGTAGTATAGTAGACGGCTAGGTTTGCAAATCTAATCGAACAGCAGGGTAAGTTTGCCTGGCTCGTGGGTCCAGGCGTATTATTGCCTAATTAAATATTGTAGAATTGATTAACCTATGTAAGAGATATGCTTTCTCGAGTTACCTGTGAGTACTGGCAAATTAAAACTAAATGGGGATGAACTGAAACAATATCTTGAACATCCAAATGTTTTAGCTCTACTATATACATACACAGTCAATCAATGCAGCGTGCGTGTACCTTTATTGAATGAATTGATAGGTCACACTAATAGCATTCTCATTCTGAAATAAATTATAACTTTTTTGAGACTAGAAAAACATGAATTTAAAGGATTTAATTTTGCAATATGCTGCTTTACACTAAAACATTTCTGAGATTAGATATTTTAAATATGAACTTCAAAGGGGTAAATACATAAATCTGAAATGCATTGTATTGCTAGGATATGGCGAGGATAAAAATGTCAGTTGGAACTGTTTTAAGAATCTACCTATAAAACAGTAACCAAGTTGAATGCAATGCACTTTTAATTACAATCTCAACTTAATGTTGAGGTCACAATTTTAATACTGATCCCATTATAAATCTGCAATTTTACAGGTATTTAACTCAATTCACAACTTGCACCACCACCACTTTGTTATTATGCCCTGAGACAGGAAATCAACCTACAAATCAGAATTATTCCTAGCCACGTTTTGCTTAAAATAACAATAATAATTATAATAAGTCGAAAATGGGAAAGAATAATTTTGCCGCTTTGCTAAATTTGGTAGGAGGTAGCGGAAAGGTGTGTTTTTAACAGAAAGAGTCAGAAAACCAGCTTCTTTTGTAAAGCAGGGGTAAATGGGGTAAACGACACTGACACTGTTATATATAAGCTTGCCTCCAGGGAATAGGTCCCCATTGTCTCTGACACGCTCCTAGGGTTCAAAGGGGTTCATCTGAACGGTAACCCAAGTGACAATTGGTAACTCTACCTACAAGGGGTTGGGTCTTTATGGTATCGCATTTGCACTATGTACACTTGGGTATTTGACAGGTAAATAACCAGGGTAAATACCGCCAATATTTATATACATTCTTAACTTATGATAGGGTGTTTATGTTTATTTATTTTGCATGATTTCTACATTCACAATTATTCAGTCTTAATGTATTTTGTTCTACATAATAACATAGGCCTATAAGAAAACTATCATGTTGATTTTACTGTGCATATTTTTTTAATCCCCAATTATTCATATCAGTCTTTATGTGCCTTGCAACACATAATTAATATCCATAAAGATTTGTTCTCTATCCCTAGTATCAATTACTGAAATATAGAAAAAGATTAAATAACTTCACGGTCTATTTCCAGTTGGTCCTTTGTAATTTACCAATTGAGATACACAAAAATGTTAACAATACCAGTAAAATTATCATAACAACTTAATTCTTTTATCTGTACAATTGTTCACTGGCCAGGTCAATTATGCTTTTAAATAGGCTGCTTTAGATTGGACAAATAGATGTTAGCTAACAACCAATTGCTTGGCCATATTCAACCTAGTGGGCCAACCATTATCCAAAATGGCTATAATCATTCAACTGCAATTAAATGGTACCCTTAATTGTATTCAATTTATTTCTACAAAATTATATAGCAGTATAGTTATTATGTGCAATATAAGGCAAGAACCAGTTCCAATCCATTACGTTTTGGCCAAATAATAAATATAATACCTAAACTATTGTACTACTTTGGGGGGAAAAGTGTTTTAATCAACAATGTACAATCACCATAGCATGTTTATTATGGCCACAAAACTAGTTCGACTCAAGCATATTTACTAATATGTCAAAAGTGTTATAATACTAGTTTAACAAACAATAATAAAAGGAAATTTAACAAATACTAAAAAAACAAACATTTGAGAATCCCAAAAGGATATAATGCCAAAATGCCAGAGGATGAGTAACTGTTTTATTTTTTCATCTCAGCCTTAATTATAATAATTATATTCATATATCAGGATACCAGATTAGTAGAACAAAGGACATCTGTACCAGCGCCAGCTTCATCTACCATCACCGCTTAATTTGAGCTCCAGGCCAAGGATTTACCTGAAAATGTTTGCTTTTAAGAGTGCAAAAACTAGCGAAAAATCACTTAAGTGATAAAACCACTATGACAAGTTCAAGTGTCCAGTATTAAACACAGATGGTGAATTGAGGACAGATGGTGCTCTTCCTATGGGCATTTCATATAGGGATAGAATTTAACACATTTTTGACGATAACTAAGCCAGCATTCATCCCTCATCGTACATTTCTTCGCAAACACATGTGTCACTAAAACATCACGTTTTTAGACTAGCCGAAACAAGATACGTGGATAGCATTCAAATAGATTCCCTCTCTCTCTTTTTTATGAATGACATTTATTGTAAATTTCTTCCCCCCTATGCTGGCAAGGAGGTTAACAAATCAAGTGTGTTTCATACCCTGACTGTATCAAGTGCCAACTTCATCCCTGGAGATCAAAATATTGAATACGAAATTTCTGAGGATGATATACTCTTTTGCTTGATACTATCATGTTTCAGTTCACTAGTATAGCTTTTGGGACCGACAAAATTACCCATACTTTTCATCAATAACCAAGTCCAAACAATGGAATGGTTGATCATTTGATTTTGGTTTTGAAAACAAAGCAATCCATTGAAATTATCTATGTCCATTTCCCTTAATTGAGATGCATCATATACTTCAAATCTTGTTATATGATTTTCCCCTTTTTTGTATCAATTTCTCCTTTTGCATGAATTATAATGCATAATTGCATCGTTTATTCATGCATATGTAATGAGCCCACCCACATGTGGATATCCTTGGCCTTGTGGTCTATCTGTGATTATATTATACATAAAATATAAGAGTTGGGGAACTAAATAAATGCGTAACGTGTCACTACGCCATTGTGTTGTCAAGGTCATCGGAGGCAGAGAAACAAGCTTAATTTATTTATTATGCATGTACGCACGCTTATTAATTATTGCAGTAAATGTGTGCACGCCATAACAAGATTACAGTATAGAATGCAAATTAAAAGATAGGCCTATTTAGTCCTTTTCTATTAACCCCTGAGAACTACCGGCCGATTGGTCAGAAAGATAGATACATCATTTATTGCACCAATCAGAGACAGTGTTAGAATAGTTGTATCCCTGATAAAGATTGGAGTGAAATTGTTTACAAGCTGCATTTTAATTGGCTATATAAATGAGTTTATTTTGAAATAAACCAATCAGAACCACTGTAAGATATGCCGGTAGTGCCCAGGGTGTTAAATTGTGGTATTTTACACCTATTTACAACTTGCTGTTTGCCCCTACAATTTTTTGTTTAGACTTTTATTTCCTTGTTGCATATAATTTTCGAATAATCGGCTTACCATTCAAAACGAATACATATCAAACAGCAGATCCTCAACCTAGTGTTTAAATTAGAGTTTACAAACCAAATTGAGTGATAGGCAACTTTGAGATGCAATTATTCTTTAAGCCTGACTAGCTTTTATGCAAAGTTTGGAGTTTACAAACCAAATTGAGTGATAGGCAACTTTGAGATGCAATTATTCTTTTAAGCCTGACTAGCTTTTATGCAAAGTTTAGTTGGCTGACATTTTGACAAACAAAAATCTTGAGTAGGTTGTTTATTATTGCCTAGACCAGGGGTTAAATGTATGATGAAGCGCCAAATGCACCCATATGTATTTCTTAATATTTTTGAGGAGTCCAAGCACCAACCACCATTGCTTCAACAGCCACATTTGGCGCGTGCGCCGCCAGTTGAGAAGCCCTGGCCTAGACCAAATGGGCAGATTTTGGTTTTGAGTTTAGGGTTTAAAATGATAAGGCCTTTGGACTTTTACGTATAATGTGTTGGTGGAATCTCATATCTTGCAATACAGGGAGTGGCTATATGACGTTCAAACTAATACTATTAAGAGCCACCAGAGTCACTTCATGAAATCTGAGCGCCTACACAATAATTGATTTCTCTATAGTCACAAATCAACCTACTATTCTGACTCATAACACCTAACAAAAGCCATATGCCTGGTTTTTTTTAAAGCACTAAACAAAACCAATATATTAAGCAAAAACAATCAATCAAAATATGTCAGTGGTGGTTGGTCATACAATAGAATGAGGAATGAAACAATAGGCATAAAGCTTACCATAAAGCTATGAATGGTACACGTGGCCCAAGAAATAAATACTACTTTTGAAGGCCATTTGATGCATATGATATACATACAATATTGTCCGTACACTGCATATTGCTAAATATAGCATGCTAACACACACAGATGGAGCCTATTGGGAATCATCGTTAAGTGAATGGAATTATTTATTTGAAATTGAGGGTTTAATTAGTGAAAGGCTTGGTGATAATTTTATGCAAATAGCACTTTTTCAGGGCTACTGTGGTGCAAATTTCCATCGCAATTTAAATTGCGATGGTTGCATTTAATAACCATTGCTATTAATACTATGATTATTGATGTGTGGAATATAGACTTATGCAAAACAAAACCTTGATGTATTCAATCATTTGTTGATCTTGGAACCAATTTGTCTATAATTTACACATAATACACATAACCCATATAAACCAAGCAAACAATCTTTTAGCTACATGTATGAATGATACAGCAAAATTTAATTTAATTGCATTTGTTTGATGAACAATTTAAATTGCGATGGAAAATTGCACCACAGTAGTCCTGAAAAAGTGCCATTTGTATAAAATAATCACTATGCCTTTTCACTAATTAAACCCTCAATTTCAAATAATGTAGATTATATTTACATTTTGGAACAAAATTGTTCATTATTCAATCATAAACAACCTATTGAAACAAAATGAATGAGTAAAACAAATTTACAATGTTGTGATATAAATGTGAATGTTATTTCCTTTGCTATACAGGTTGTCATACTTGCACTGTATTGCAATGAACAATTTGGAAATTTGAATAAAATCAAACAAATGTAATTAAGATACATGTACAAACTACCCTGTGCCAGTGTCTGGGGCTGAAATTGCATGGCGGCAACATTTAGAGGACATCCCCTATTTCCTCTTATAATTTACTCTAGTAGAAGTAGTAGTAGTGTGGCTTGACGCTGCATATATTGCCTTTAATGTAAACATACGCACAGAGAATAACAAACAAAATGGATTATAATAAGCGAAGGAAGTTCGGGTAGAGAGAGATTTTAAGATTAAAATAAAAAAGAAAGCTTACAAATTCTCGATGTATAAATTTCCGTCTCTTATTCGGTGTTGACAGCATCTTGTTAATTAGCACTAACGAGTCGTTGATAAGATACAAAATACAGGTCAGTTATCGTAAGTGCGTTCCATGAAACATTGATCAATAGTATATATCCCTGAGTGTATATTCCAAATGTGTATAGTTAGCACGGTGGCATGTGAAGTGAATCCATTGCCTACATGGCGGTATGGATAACACCGGCCGGTTAAAATCTAATATGGCTTCGTATAAAACCATCAAATATATGTGATCTTTACAGCATAAATAATCCGCTTAAAGTTATATGGAGACAAAGTCCATTCGGTAATCAATCATATTATAAATCCACTCCTCTTTCAGAACGGTTAAAAACAAAAACACACATGTACAGTACACACACAGCTACAGTCTAGCCTGCCTGCCTTATCATCATCACATGTTACAGCGTATAGTAACTAACGGATCCATGCATCGTCGCAAGCGCAGCTAGGCTATACACACACACAGCCCCACAGCAGGCAGTGTTCACGTACCACATGCAGATCTGTTCCAATAACACTGGTCACATGTGGCGCTGTCAGCTCTCAGGATATACTCCTCACAACACACTGCTTGATAATTGGCAAATGCGTTTATTTACTACTAATGACTTAGCCTCAACTCAATGCATGGTGGCAGTATACAATGTGTGTGTGTACATACCCGGTGGAGCATGCAAACTCTTTTACACACCACCTGGAACTTATAGTGTGTACACACATTAAGGATGAGGTCATTACAATCCAAGCTTGATTGCTAATACTGGGGACTTGGCATGGGTCATTACCAATATGCAGATTTTAATGATTCGTCAACTCGGAAGCCACCTAATCAATAGGCAGCACTGTTTTTATCCAGCCACAGGAGGGTGCTCTAAGACCAACAAATCCACAAACATGGTTAACTCCCCAAGTGCCAATAGTTTAAATCTCCTTTGTCCCGTCCCTAAGCTTTTAATTTGCCTTAAGCTATTTCTAAATCCTATAAACTGCTTTATTAAGAGTTTATCCTTCATTTTCAATTCATATAGTTAAAGCACAAAGGATAATTTCGGAACAAAAATTGAGTCTGAATAAAACATTGAGGGGAATGGTTTTCAATATTGGAAATAGCTGTAACCAATAAATCTGAGTTTAATTGTTTGAACAATAAATCTATTAAGAATATGTATGTTTGCTATACTTATCAAAATCACTTTGATATATTATAAATGAACAAGTTCTTATCAATCGACTGTATCAGGAATTGTATTATTAAAGATATACATATTTTAAAGGTGTTTTGCTTGTTTGTTTTGTCTTTGTTTTAGTAAGAATTGAAGGGGGATTTATACCTTAAAATTAATAAATAAAATGACAATGACACAATGAAATGATTCGAATCATGGAAATTGCATATAACATTTGTATCCTTTGTACGGTTAAATTTGCATTCTTTGCTATAGTTTAAAAACCCAATCTCTCATTTTGTATGGAAAAGTGCCCTCAAGATTTCATTTCAGACTAAATTGTTTATATTTTAATTATATTTAACATTTGTTTGTTTCATTTTTCTAACATTTACAATTTATTGATGGAAATAGCAATAATTGTGTTTTGATCCTGGGAAGTAAAAGAAAATTCAGAAAAATACACAATTTTAAAATAAAATGTTAAGACAAATTATGGCCGCTACCGAGAAAGGTAATAATAAGCCATTCAATAATTTCCATGTATCGTTATGCACTTATCAATTGCATCGATAGCGGGGATTAGGGCCGGGACGTACAAATTGCTGATGTGACGTTCCAGGTACAGTCGTGTACAGTCCCCGCATTTTGTGTGCATCCCCACTACTGTCCTAGCCCCCCATAGCCGGGACAAATTGTACAGTCCCGGCTACAGTCCGCGGGTCCCTTAATTTCTTTTTGAAACCATAACGGGATGCATTTGCATGTGTTCCCTATGTGTTATTAGGCTTATTCCGTCAAGCGCGTCACATCTCTAGCTTATGTATAGCAATGCCCGGGGTGTACATAAATGTGTACCCTTAATTAGCGTACGTCCCCGCTACACGGCCCGGCTAGCGGATGCACAGTTTGTACGTCCCAGGTACACTCCCCCACATAGCCAGGCACAGGTTTTTGTACATTCGTGGTCCCCACCATGTCCCGGGTCCCCGGGGGCCAGGCTTGCAATTGATAAGTGCATTAACAGTTCATGAGAATTCAATACTTGCAAAGTGCATGAAACTGGGATAAGATGGTAAAAAAGGCTGAAATTAAAAGAAAAACAAAATTGTGGATATTGTAAGACAAATGACCTGAATTCAGACAAATATCTGCTAATTCCCATGCCTGCATCACAAATTATGATTTTAAATCATAAATCCCAGCTGCCAAACTGCCAATATCTATGTACCAATCTCTTACATCTTCAACTCCTCCCCTATACCCGTTCAATCTGCTACAAATCCAATCTCAACAAACATCAACGCCACCAGATTCTCGATGCGATTTAAGCATCCTCACTTGCCTAACACTTTACACAAAATTACGTCCAATTTCCCTTTTCTTTGACTCGAAATCTCTCTATCCATCTAAACGTCTGTATAGAAGATATCAATGGACTTGCACTTTTTGTGAGGGTCATTGAGGCATGCTTAGCTATATCATGGCTATATGCTAGCCCAGCTATCATCCCATCCGGCTATCATTCAGCTATCCTTTGAAGCTTTATACATGCTTATTCCACGCCATTGGCTCCCTAAGGGTACGCTCATACTTAAGATGCGATTATTTTTGTCTTTTGCCTTCAACAAAACCTGCGTATTTGATGGATTGTACAAATAACACATCTGGGGTGGCTGATGGATGAATTTGATAAATGTTAACACTTAGCTTGATTGAGTTTTTTACACCATTTTTGATACTATATGGGATGAAACCAAATATTGACAACCCCCATGCAAATATCATTGGCTACAAGCAACATATAAAATCTAGATAACGTTTCGGTTACATAAAAATGACTTCATCAGGTAAAAGCTAGCAAATATAGGGTGTGAATTAAAACATGGGGGATTATTTTCAAATAAAGCTTCAGCATTGATGTAACTAATTTATGCATTTTCTTTCGTTTTAACTTGGCAATGTGGCACTTTTGATCTTTTGAATTTGATCAAAGTTTGATCCAATAGTCCAAAAATGTCAGTGAAACGAATCTTTTGCCACTAATTAATTCAATGGAATCCGTCTTTTTTAGGAATTTATTTTGAAATATGTGTGCATTTGTTTGTATTCTCTCTAGAATTAACATAGGGGTGCCACAGGATGTCCAAATTACTAAATAAAAGTCTATGCCAAAATGAGCCCCATTAGTTTGTTGATTTATAGGAATATCTAGAAATGTTGCTCAATTTTGTATTTTCTACCTTTTACAATGTGAAAATACATAATGAAAGCCAGCTGCTTTTCATAGTACAAAGTCATATGCAATGAGTTAGCCAAGCCACATATTGGTGAAAATAAAAATAAGCGTGTTCTTGTTCTTCCGAAAATACCTTGATTCAACTGGCATATTGTGCAGTGTAAGTCACACCCTCCCATGGGGTACGATTTTCTGATTACACAGGACTTCAATGGGGCATTGAAACCCCAGCAAATTGAATGGTAAATAGTTCTAAGCCCTTAAACGTCTTATAAAAAAGTTATATTTATGTAATTATTTATTGAAATATTCTATGATTTTATTAATTTTAAAAAGTCAAAGAGAAAAGAAAAATACATCATCATATGTTATGTAAAAGTAAACAAATTTGAAAGAAAATTTGATTCTTTCCCATATTAGGCTAATATAAATCAATTATTTGAATTGAAGTAGTTTGGAGGTGTAGCATGGACAGCGTTAATAACTCCTCCTTTCAGTAACCTGTAAGGATGTTTTCAGTGTGTTCCAATATTGATATTTTAACTTACAAAGTTATGGTTAAATACTACTTTGTTCTTTTGACCTGACAACTTTAAAGGATTTATAATAGTAAATGGTTTGGAGCAAAAAAAGCCCAGAATCGATTCTTATTGCATAAACATGTAGTTAAAATTCAAAGCAAAATGTTAACCCTTGAAGTTATGGTGAGTTTTTTTTTATTTGTAAGTGTTGTTGTTACTGCTGTTTTCTGATATAAAAATTGAGCAAAACAAGCCGAAACAATATGTCAATTTAGGAAACAAAGTGTATTATGATTTTTCTGATTTTACACATTGAACAAATGACAAATCTTAACTAAAATAAATATTAGCCAAAAATTAAAGATATTTAATCTACACAGTTGATGCAAAAAGGTTTTGATAAGGTGCAATCTTTACCAATTTGGACATTATACATAATTTAAAGCCCTGTTACACTAGGGCGATTACTATCATTTTAAACCATCCATCTCAACACTCTATGTTATTGTACATTTAATACTCTTAGTAAATATGGACTACTTTCAGATTATATTCCTGGTCACTTCTCAATCACCAAACATTAATCTTATGATATGATAACCTTGCCATGACTCACTTTCTCTTTCTATCTGAACCCCTTTACAAACACACTTATTCAGCTTCATTAGAGGAGGGTTTTCCCAAGCGAAAAATTTAACCGTTTACCAAATTAATCCGGTTGTCTCAATATTTTGTTTGGGAATGAAAATTTAAAATAAAGTAGCATTCTTGTATAACAAGTAACCCAATTCAGAGTTCCTTATATCTTGGTTCCCAATTTCACCTTTTGATTCAGTGTTCATTCTATATAGCAAATATTGCCACCTTGAAACAATATTGGGGTGGAATTTTATACGAAGCCATCCGTGCAGGTTCACATCACATGCCAATTAGCAGAAAGTGTTAGGGAGATCAAGAGTTTCAGCTCTGTTATGCTTCATTACGCCAACAAAATTGAACCCCTGTTAATAAGTAGTATTTAGTAAGCGGAGTATTTTAATTAAGAAGGCTACTTGCCCAGGGGAACTCATCCTTTTGAGAGGTGGTAATAGTACAACGATACGCAATCTGCAATCTTGGTTCTCATTGAGCTTAAGAAATGTATGGAGGAGCAATTTCTAATTATGAGATCTGTCTTTAAAATAAAGAATGAGGGGGACAGAGGGGGGAGGGGGTGTACCAACTAGTGCCTCCACATCAAACCCAAACATGTGGGCTAATCCTGTTTGACTAAAATACTCTATTTATCCACATAATCATATAGTGCTATTTATGAATTGTATCAAGTTACATGAAAACATTGACTAATCAAAGTGTACGGCATAACATAATCCCATGGGAAAACATTCACATACAATGGATAACATTAGCCTCCAAGGAAAACATACAGACGTGCTGAATTTGATCAAACATTCATTTCATGGGTTGTTTAATTATTCAGATTAAAATACACCATGTGTAACGACAGACAGAGGTGAGATGGTAAACGAGGTCATCTTAGAACTTTCCATGCGGCAGGCATCTGCAGACGACAGTTTCAAAAAAGTTCACAAAGTATTCAAAAATGTCATAATCATTGCATCTCATCACCATATTTGGAACCACCATGAAAAATGCATTCAAATAAGTACAAACATGCCTAGTATTGGTTCAGTAATTCTTAAAATAGACTTTGAAAGTTCGGAAAGGTTTCTGAAAAATCTGTTCTGTATAATATGGTAAAACCAATAGCCATGTGGAAAGTGTTAAATATATACAATTTGTATGTGTGCAGACAATCAAACCGTGCCCATCCCGTCATCATGTACATCTTGTCGGCCAGAGTCATTGTGTATAATATGAAGACAATAAAATAAAAAAATATACTATTTTAATTTCCAAATGTATTACTTCAATTTACCAAGTCTATCTCAAGGATTACTGAACCAGTACTAGGCATGTTTGTACTTATTTCTCATGGTGATTCCAAATATGGTGATGAAATTCAATAATATTGACATTTTTAAACTGTTTTGTGAAATGCTGGAAAGTGTTAAAGATGGTTATAATATTAAATGTGGACCGTTCCCTAATGTATTACCAAGTTATTAATGCAGGGTGATTTTTAATAAAAAAATCCTGAATATTATTGGTGCCAAAAACTCGGGCTTGACTATGATTGGTTAAAATATACTCTAGTGCACCACATGCGTAAATGTAGTGACATATGTTCCCAACACCCCTTTCGGCTCAATGAGTTAAATTACGATACATTATTTATCAACGTGAAATATTAATGGCGATAACTCGTCACTTCATGTAATACTTGCTCAAAGATGGCATGTGTTAAATTCCTTTTTCATCTAGTCTTTATATTGGTATAGAAGCGTTTGTAGCCATCTCTGTTTGATTTTACATTCCGTAACATCAAGCGAGGCCAAATTTATCTTGCATCAAAAAGCTTTCTTTTAATTAAACAAAGCCTTTAAAGTGGCCGCTCTGTGTATTTGCCATAAGCATTTATAGAGTACAATTCAAATACAAAAAGGTTAAATGGTAAATAATTTAATTGATCCATACAAAGAGCCGCTCTAAATAGAAATGATACAATTACAATAATGCCTTATACATATTAATCAGGGAGGAGCACTGAAGATCAATTCATTTCATATAAATAATTTAATTGCCACGGCCCTTTCATTTGGGGTTTGTCATAGAAATAAATCTTAATTAATCATGTTAAATGGGTGGCTGGGCCAGGCAGGTGTTAGTGCAGTCAGTCAATGTACTGAATGAAGCGTCATACAGTCCAAGCTTCACTGTTTAATCAGTCATCTTAAAGGCATGGTTGGTGAAAGAATGGACTGAATGAAATTCATTGTGAAGTGTTTAAAAACATAGTTTTCAATTCAAGTTCAAGAACTAACTCAATGCACAGATTCAAATGATGAAAACCAATGATGTGTCAAACTCTAGCTGATTTAACAAAAGTTGTATAAGTGTATTTTTTCTGATACCCAAAGTACCTTCTAAAAGCCATGATAGAGCTAATATTTTACTATGACATTTTCAAATCAAGATGGTTTTGGATTTTATGCTATGAATTGTATTATCCTTCTTTTTGCCTCTTTCTCTGTATTAAAATTACACACTAATTACACCCCAAACTCAGGGGTGGGGGGGGGGGGGGGCGTAGTTAGTGGATGTGAGGTTACGGGGATGTGCCACCAAATAGGGTCCCATTTTTCAACCGTCTGGTAAATGAATGACCCCTTTTCATAGCAATTTCTGGTAAATTCATGGGTCTAAAATCCATAATGTTGCTGTTTTTCAAAGCAATTTGAGCAAAATCTGGTCAATTATATAGAAAATGTATGGGTCTCCAATAAACATATGGGTCCATTCTTTCTCCCCCGAAAATTGGTAAATGTTTGGGTCAATTTTTATTTTTGCTGGCGGCACATCACTACTAAAAAATTATCCGAGACACCACCCCCGTCCCGGCACATCCCTACTAAAAAATTATCCGAGACACCCCCCCCCCCCACCCCCGGCCTAAACTATGAAAGTGACCTGATGCGCCTCCCCCACTCTCTGGCTGTGCCAATGCTAATTTGTACACTGTATCTTTAGAATTAATAAATACAGGAATTGAAGCATCTGACAAATAATTCCTCTTGTGTTACGCTGTTATTAATAGACCGTTACCACAGGCATCTTGGGTCAGATTAAAACCTGTTATTAATTTATCGCCACAATATCGGCAATTTCACAAACCTTTGATCTAAACCGTATCTAAAAGAGTTGACCACTTCACAGCAATGATATTATCTTCTTTTTTTAATTCAAATTCAATATATAACATATTAATTGACATCAAAATTATATTACCTTTTATTCATTTTCTTATTGTATCGAGAACAAAATATCTGAATTAGTAAAATTGCTGAGTATTTATTATTTCCTATAGGGCTCCCTTCTTCTTAATTTGGATGGAACTGTTTCAAATTGATAAGATTCCTGAATGTTAGTAAATGGTCAATATTCTAAGCGCATACTTTTGGGATTCCCCATACCTCAAACATCACATCAGGAAATCTTTACAAGGTAATATCGATAAAGTGGACATACGTCACAATTTTGCAAGAAATTAATAAAAAAGTTTCTTATTACTATTCAAAGATTGTAATGGGTCACAAATTGTGATCTTTTTTTCTTCAAAACCAACCAAGTCACTAGCCCAAGTTCAATGTCTACATATGCCCTGGGTGCCTATGGGCAGGTGATTCCTGTCAATATAATGAGCTGGCAGCCAAGCTGAGAAGCTATTTAATGTTACACTCCTTTCTTAATTGCCTTCTAACTATACTCGATTGCCCATTAACACTCTCCACACGGCTATTGGTTTTAATATTAAATACAAAACAGATTTTTTTTCAGAAACCTTTCCCAACATTCAGGGTCTATCTCTAGGATTACTTAACCAATACTAGGCATGTTTGTACTTATTTCAATGCATTTCACATGGTGATTCCAAATATGGTAATGAAATTCAACAATTTTGACATTTTTGAATAATTTTGTGAAATTTTGGAATGTCGTCTGCAGACGCCTGCCGCATGGAAAGCGTTTACACTAAGGCGATGGAAAAAAGACCAGAAAAAACCTGTTCTACGTACCCTGATTGTTCCATAATTTGCAAATTTTTAAAGAATGTTTTTTTTTTTTTAATTGTGTGCGAAAACGTTGGTGAAAATTGTTGACTTTTTTCTTCTTCTTTTTTTATTTATTTTTTATTATGTGAACATTTGTGGAATTTGTGAACTAAATTTCAATTATTTTTTCCCCTTCAAAAAACAATTTTGACAGGATTTTTAAAATAAAAAACATGAGACATCTTTCTGGTCACAGAACAATGTTTTCTTTCTTGTTGTTATAAAATAACATTGCAATAATATTTGTTATGTTGCTAATCTCTACATAATAAAAGGAAGGTGTTTTTTTTCTTCAATTTCCTTCATAAATCATTTTAAACATAAACCACATAAAAAAGGGGAAAATACCCCAAATGTCACAAAGGATCAAACAAAGCCTCTCAATCTTACCTGCTGTAGTTGAACTTGTTTCTGCAACATCTCTGATCCGACCTCCTGCGGCGGCGGTTCCTGAATGGCTCCTGCCACACTCCTATGAGCATCCAACCAATCTTGAAGCTTCTGTACATCACTCTGGTACTCTTGAGACATCTGCTCTGTATTCTTCCTCATGTTCAGATGCTCCTGTTTGTCCAGCAGATCCTTGCGCAGTTCCTCCATCTCGTTTTTGAGAAGATCTGCTTGGGCTGCTATGTGTTCCCCTTGTCGAGTGGGTTTTCCTGCTGTTTCATTGGCGTCCTTGATGGCGTCCTCTACGTCTTGCAGTTTCTGTGCTTTACGACTCAAATCAAGTTGCTTATTCTATGAATGGGAAACAAAATATTAAGGAAAATCTGTCAATTCTTAGTCTAAAAAATCACAACATCCAAATCTCCATGCAGAGAATGGCATGTGGTGGCTTCTTTCATATCATACACGGTATTTGATTAATTGCTTTATATTACTCCAACTTATGCACATGGCTCATTCCATGAAGTTGGGGCATTTGTTAAAATAGCAGAATTTGGTACTTTAGGCAGCTTATAAACTGTTTTACTCTATGTGTATATCAAAAAAATTTAGTGTCCAAAAACAGTACTAGGTAATAGTATTGAGCCATGAAAAAAAAAAAAAAATTGATCCTTCCTTGAAGAAAAAAATAATAAAAAATGTGGTGGTGTCCAAGACTATTTTTGCTAAAAAACGTGACATGGAAAACACAACAATTAATATGAGTTTTATGTAAGCAAAACTATCATAGAATTGCTTGGAAATCGATTTGATTAATAAAAGATACATGTATTTATAGTTTACTGACCAAAACTTTTCGTCACGCTGGACTGATTTTTCACCCAAGCAACATGAAAATTGCCTTTCCGATGCTACACACGGTGTCCACAAAATATACACGTGTAGCATCGGGAGTTTTCATTGCTGAATGGGGGTAGTTCTCTATCATACATTTTAAAATTATTTTCCAAAATTAAGAGCATTTATCAATTGAAAACTATTGCAAATGAGAATAAATTTCATGAAGACCATTCCATATATTCATGAAAAAGTATACCGTGCCGTGCGCATGGTGTCCTTACCATAAAATGTAGCATCGTGATAAACATCCTATGCAATTTGTGGGAATCCCCCCCTGGAGATAAATAAAACATTCCATATTTCTTTTGTAAGGATAGAGGTCAATAGCTATCAGGTTTGTTTGGAATTTGCCACATGTGGGCTAGTTTTATCAAGGTTTTAGTCGCTGGTGTCCAATGGTAGCATCGGGACTTTTATGTAGCATCAAAATGTAAACATTGGATAGTTTTGTGAATGGTAAGTGCGATTGTAATTATTTCTTAATGTTGCTTGTATGTCTGTATTTATTAATGCATTTTTATTGAAAGGGAAACACTGAATCAGAATTTCTTTTCATGTTATGATATTAATTTTGAGTCACAGACGCCATAATAATTTGGCGTCCATGTAGAATCGGGCATAGCATGGGCAATATTTTGCATTGGGTATCGTTATAGTTCGTTGAAATTGTAATTTTTTTGTAGAATCACATCATTAATAAACTTTGAAGTTAATAATGAATTAGTTTTTGCTCTTTTAATGCTAATAATATAGCTTACCAATACGATGCTACATGGACACCATATCCATGTAGCATTTCATAAAATTTGCCTAATTAGACTAAAACAATTACCCCATTCGAAATTATCCATCACCCAAAACATTCAAAACATTGCCTACATTTTACTACACTTTACAGAAAAAAGGCATATTATGAGAGATGTATATCTAATGAAATATATTAATACACAATGCTACATGGACACCATTTCCATTAGCATTTCACTGAATTCACAATAAACATTCCCTTATTTTAGTTTTATTTACTATAAATAAAACAAATAATTGTAAATCATTTAAGTTCTCTATCCTTTGCTATTCTTTTTCATGTTAAATGAATAATAAATAAAATACTCCAGCATAATTTTAATATAAATATTTTCCTGCAACACAAAAGTGCAACATGAATAAATAATCTACTCCAATATCAAAACACAATGTTCCATGAAGATACTAAGCCATAGGGTTTATTTTGTTTTGCTTTGCAGATTCTTGACATTAATTCAGAAGACAGTTCTATCGTCCTGGAATTTATGGAGATGAAGACAATTAAGGAACCCATCATTTTCAAAAACTAGTCCCTTTCCAAAGAAATCCATCATGGCAATTAAATGATTTTTTTTGCAAACTGACTTTTTAAGTGATCAAACTTTTTAATATCTTTATCAATAATAGAGGATGATTCAATCAGAAACGAGCAAAGAGACTAAGATCACAAAGGGTACTTTTAAGAACAACACTGCATGAAGTTTGTTTCAGTGGACATCTTAAGTTTCTCTGATCAATGGTGTATTGTTATTGTGTAATTGTAAGAAATGGTGTATGTATATCATAGGTAATTATGTTTTATGCTTCATGGCAGGTTATCTTTTTGTGTAATTTGTAGTTTTACAATCCATGTTATTAATTTTATTGTGTGCTTATAACATAAAAAATTAACATCATAGTACATCCTCTCTATTGATCTGAAAAAGATGCACCTGTTCAAGCTGTTCCAAATATTTTAGGGCACGGTGTCCATGTAGCATCGTAATACTTAAGTACACAGAAAAGGTAAATTTTACATGAACAGTCTTTAGATAAATTTCAAGCAATTCACTCTATGTATCTACTTGATATGATGAACAAGTAGACAAACCATTCACACTCAAATAATTGTAACAGTATGAATAGTCTTATTATTAACAATGTTACAAGATGCGGTGTCCATGTAGCATCGGTAGTGCATTTTATAACATTATACAGGTGAATAATACTTCATATACTTTCTTTATGACTATAATGTAATCAATGTGCATGGTTTATAGAGTACTTTACATCAAACAAATATTGATATGTACTTTATTTAAATTCATTATACAAATTGCAAAATAAAGAGTCACTTTTCAATGAGTTTTTACATAAAACAGTTAATCTACGATGTCTTGTTCGTTAAGTTATGTGCAACCTAGACAAATCTGGTTTCTTTTCATGTATTTGTGGTTCGAAGTAGTTAATTGAGGTATAGAAGCTTGGCCCACATCTTCAGCTAATTTATTAGAAAATGATATGGAAATGGGAAATGGTGTCCATGTAGCATCAGGATTTTTGGAAATGTCATCCAACTGTTGAACATGTGCGATTATTTTATACCAAATGTTACATTAAAACAAAAAGTTCTACATTGGACTTTGGTAAATGTAGAACCTAAAAAAGAAGAAAGAGTTGGAAAATATCCATTTTGAAAATTTCACTTGGATGTCACGTAATATGCCCCAACTTCATGGAATGAGCCACATGTATATGGGTCCCAAACAAAGGAATTCTGAATGACATACCCAATTCTGTAACACATTAGCCCGAGTACTCCAAAATATGGACTTACTATTAAAATCCTAATTTATTTTGTCACAACAGTATGCCTCATACTTTCCTTAATACAATATATTTGTCCACCCTTGATAACACAACACTTTCCACACAGCTATTAGTTTTATGATATAAAAACCAGATTTTTCAGAAACATTTTCCAACTTTCAAGGTCTATCTCAAGGATTACTGAACCAATACTAGGTATGTTTGTACTCATTTTAATGCATTTCTCATGGTGATTTCAAATATGGTAATGAAATTAAATTATTTAGACATTTTTGAAACATTTTGTGAAATTTTGGAATGTCGTCTGCAGACGCCTGCTGCATGGAAAGTGTTAAGAATATCAAACTCCTAAAAGTTGCATCAAACTACCAATTATTTGTTTTTGGTTGGTCAAATATCACAACAATGGAATTTGAGCATACTAGTTGACCATTAACAATCAACACACAACCCCTACACAATCCTCATTATAAAATCCTATAATTAGGTCACCTAATAATATCCTATAATAAAAACAAAGAAATACTGATGACCAGTGCGACTACTATTACATTTCAAGAATTTCTCTAGGTATATTGAGTGACCGGGCAACCGCAGCAGGGATGCTATGGCGACCGCTGCAGGGATACCACTTAAAGTGCCAGTGGAGATGGACCACTCCCCGCTATGTAGGCCAACATTTCCAGCATGGAATATATACAGTAACACATTGAAGAAGATTCACAAGACACTGTCAATTGGTGGACTATTTAGTGAGTTGATGGGTGGTATGAAGCAATGACCTATAAATGAGATGACTGCCTCAAAGAGTTCATTGGTTTACTGGTGTTACCAGACTTACATGTAGTATACCAGGGAATGGACTTAATGTATATCAGGTTATGGGAAATTATACATCTGGTATTAATCTATTTGTTTGTTAATCAATGGACCTTATTTTTATAAATTCTTTTGTCAAGAATGAAGGGGTGGGGGTGGTGGTGGTTGGAGGGTTTTAGCTCTTTGATAAACTTGACTTAACTAAAAACATAATAAAATCATGGTAAAATATCTCAAAAGAAAAATGTTAATTTGAGCATCAACAAAGCTGAAGTTACCTAAAAAGTTGAACATTTTCAGGTCTGTATACATATAGGTTTATTTTATATTAACAAATATTAAGAAAATTCTCGCCCTGATTATGCCAATGCAAGGTGTGCCTGCATAGTGTACCTGTGGTAGCCCTCAGTATTTAACAGTGTTTGGTTTAATTCTGTTTTGCATACATTTGGTTTAAGTGCATAAATTCATGCAGTGAAAACATTTCTAATTTAACAGCATAGAAAAAGAGAAGAAAATTACCTGGTTTTCTACCAGTTGTTCTTGTATGGTAGTGACATCTGGATCTTCATCCAAAATCTTCTCTACCTCCTCCTGATCTGTCTGAATCTTATCTTTGAAATCTTCTAACCAATCTCCTAAGGCGTCCACCTCCTTCTGGTAGGCAGCAAGTTTGTCCAACAAGGCCTCCTGCTGCTGTTTCTCAATCTGATGAAGTAAAGGCAGCATTAGAAAATGATGAATGTTAATCACTCTGATGCTCCAACTTAGTAGAATTGGATTAATAGTAACAGGGATGTGGTGGGGGAGGCATCTGCCGACGACATTCCAACATTTCACAAAATGTTTCAAAAATAATTGAATTTCATTATCATGTTTAGAATCACCATGAGAAGTGCATTAAAATAAGTACAAACATGTCTAGTATTGGTTCAGTAATTCTTGAGATGGGCTTTGAAAGCTGGGAAAGGTTTCTAAAAAAATTAATCTGTTTTGAAATAGTAAAACTAATAGCCGTGTGGAAAGTGTTAACATACTATATAGGTCTGCGCTCAAGTATAAATAAGTCACATTTCAACTGATTGGATTTAGAAGAATGATAACAAGAATTTGAGGGATGCGGGAAAACAGTGGTGCACATTGGTTTCCACTTTACTCACCTCACCTAATTACTAAGGGGAAATGCACTCAAGACATGCAATTGAAAACACATTTTGACAGCATCACTATGAAAGTTCTGTTTCTCATAGGGTAACAGGAAGAGTGACAAGAATTCTATAGGAGGGAAGAACTTGCAACATTTGTCTTGGATTTTTTATTGTTTACAAAAACCTTTGTCTCTCTCATAAAACCCAGTCCAACCTTACCTCCAGTTGTTTCAGTTTAGCCTTAGCCTCATCCTCCAGTCTCCGTGCCTTCTCTATCAACTCTCTCACCGTAGCATACATAGCCTCTTGGCTGGTAGAATCCCTTGGTGTAGACAGACCCTCGCCCTTCTCCTGAACCACTCCAATGTTAGATTGGATTTCATCTATTTCATCCAAGATGTCCTGGTGGTGATAGTTTGACAAATGAATAATATTATAATTCAGTTGGCAGTCATTTTGAATATGTATATTGATGTATTCAGACACAAAGTAGTTCAATATAAATAATAATAATGTAAGGCCCCCCCAAAAAAAAATTGTTTCCAGTAACACGAGCTTTTAATTTTAGAATATAGAAAAAACTGGAAAAATCTATTGTTAGGCTGCCATCTTTTGTCGAAATTGTGTCCAACATGTTTCACTATTCAGGCTTGCTACTGAAAACAAACATTTTTAGGGGGGGGGGGGGGGCTTTAAAACTCAAATCAATTTTCAAATGTTGAGGTTGTTATCAAAAACTGAGTTGAGATACTGTCATATTTTTACCACAACCCAGCATTAAAATTAAAAACAAAATTTTAAAATCAAATTTTTTTTCTTCTTCTCTTTGGTGCTTCAAAAGGAGCGTTTATATTTGTTTAAATTTTTTATATAGAGCTCAAAATTACAAAAAACATACATATATTTACATTAACAAAAGTGTACAATACATCATTCATCAGTAAATATAATAAATATTGTTTTTAAAATATCATGAATACAAAAAGTTACACGATTGATACATGGTATAACTTTTGAACAAATTAAGTAAAAGACTATTTCAGTAAACAAGTCTTTGTAATTTCAAATTATAAATGTAACACCACCAAAAAAAAGGTCCACACTCACTGGAGTAGTGATAACTTTGACTCAGATGATCTTATGATAATGTAATTGATATAGACCTTTGCAGAGTTTTGTTAGCTACAATTTGATATCCCATATCCTATAAACGACCATAAAGATTCATACAAAAATTATGCAATGCATGTATAAGAATGTCACAAATTGCAAGATAATGCACAGTGCAATAGCGTGCACGTGAGACTTTCAATTCAAATCCTGGCAGTCATGGATTGATCACGTAACCTTCTAACGACTCACATTTGGCACTGTATGTTATGTTTCTTCATAAAATGCTGTAAATCTTGCACAATTTACCATCTATGGTAGCCAAAGAGGTATCAGAATGTAGATAACCAAATTCTTCATAAGTCTATATCAATTAAATTATCATACGATGATAATTGATAGTTATGACCGCTTTAATGAGTGTGGACTTTCGTGTATATCCATTTACCTTGATATTATCAATCTGTTCAGGTAGACTCTGCTCTAGCATGGCTGGATCCTCAAGTTGCACCTCTGCATTGTCTATTCTGATATTCACCTGTGCCAAAGCATTCTGATAGTCCTGCTGTTTGGCTAGGGCTTCCCGTAGACGACGTTGCTTGTCTTCCATCTGTTACGAATAAATTAGGAAAAATACACAGTCATTGTTGGATAGACACTTATCCTATGGTTGTGAAAGCTGAAGCATTGAAAGCCCTTCCTGCATTGAAGTGTTAGGTTTTTTTGCAAACAAATTTGACCAATTTAGAAATATTTCTTGCCAAAAAATTAAACCTGTAGTGATGTATAACTTACTTACGTGAGAGCCCTAGGCACTTTCTTTGGTTATGAGCAGATGATTCAGAGGCATATATCTACCATGATTGTTTTAAAAATATTTTGCTGTAAAGTCATGTTTAAAAACAAATATTCCTTGAAAATGAGGCACTGCTATTTACTACAAAAAGGCCTTCAAACAACCAGACTTATTCGTAATTTTTGTACCAAACATATTAAGCGATGTACCCAAAGCAACTTTAAGAATGTACAAATATTATATTAACCTACCTGGTGTCTGAGATGGTCCCACGACTTATTCAGCTCATCGATCTTCTCCACACCCTCTGGTAGAGTTGGAAGACCAGTGAGTGGCCTTCGACCTTGTGCTGACGGTTTCGCAGAGGAACTATTATCAGGAAATATGACTTTGGTGCGTAGGGGCTGAGGTGGTGGTGTAAGAGGCCATCCTGGCTTATACGGGGATTGGGCTTTGGCCGATGTTTGCGGTATCGGAGCTTCTATTTCCTCAGCTGGAGACTTGGCAACTGGTAGTTCCTTTACAAACATCGGTTTATACAATGGAGGAACAGGTGATTGGCTTTGTTGCAAAGGAGGTTGGGTTGCTTTCAATTTCTCTGGTGTCACTTCTTTTTTCACCAACAAAGGTTTAGCAAATGTTGGTCTAAATGGTTCTTCAACAACCTCCCCTAAATCTGATTCATCTTCTCCAGAAGGCTTATTAGACTGATCCTGCTCTTCTTGTTTGGGTTCTTTTGGACTGGAGAGTCCTAAAACTCTTGCGATTAAACCAAATGCTGATAGACCAAAAGGCGATTCTTCCTCCTCTGGTTTATCCTCTTTAACAAAACTAGCTGATCTTGATAAAGCAGGTGATCCACTGTCTGGAGTATAGAATCCAGGTGTGGATGGAGGACTGGCTGAAGCTTCTTCAAACGTCTCAGCAGGTTCCTCAGGTGCTATGCTTTCTGGGCCACTTTCCTGTGGTGATGTCAGATGACTTGGGGAGTCTAACATAGACGTTAAGGATCCATGAGGTGATCTTGGTTTACTACTTAGGCTGCCGTGTCTGGAACCAAAACCGGAATCCATGGTTTCTGAGGCTGGTATACCAGAGTAGGGTGTTGACCATATCCGTGGGGTTGGTAAATCAGGTGTGCTGTGATCTGATTGGTCGTCTTTGTCGGCCGCTAGCTCGTCGCTTGGTAACGCTACTGACACTTTTCCGGTGTCATTGTCATGAATCTTCATTGCTTTCTCTGGAGTATCCTCAATGATACCAATAATACCTTCTTGTAAATCAGCAGCATTTTCTGCAGGTTCTGCCACCATTGTAGTACCAGTTTCAGGATCTTGTATAAAGATTGGTTCATCTGGCACCTGTCTGATACCAACAACTGAGGGGATGTTTTCACAAGGAACTGATCTGTGAACTGTGTAGTCTGGTGTTCGACCACCACCTGATCCTCCGCCCCCAGATGCTGCTTGACTGCTCACAAGTGGAACTCCATCCTCATCAACTTCCGCATCTGATAATGGTCTCAGTACATATGCAGGTCCCTTCTTAGTTACAATCTGCCGTTTCATTGGCTTCTCATCTTCATAATCAGTTGGTTTCTTTTGGTCATCTGCCTCTGATTCAACCACTGGCTCTGTGTCATCTGATAATTTGTCATCATTGTTGTAAATCTTCATCTGTTGGTTCGGTTCCAATACTCCAACAATTCCCTGATGCAAGTCTTCAGCATCACCCAGTGGTTCAGCAAACAAGTATTGTCCAGTTTTGGGAATTCTCACAATGAATTGTTCATCAGGAACTTCATCAATTGATGCTACAGCAGGTATTTCCTCAGAGGGAGTAGCTTCCAATACTTTGACGTCAGGTGTTTTGATCTCAGGGTCTTCATCCACTGGCACAGACTTATTAGCTTTGTCTTTAGGAGTCATGAATTTTCTTGCTTCAGTATCAGTAATTGGTGTTAATGTGAAAGCAGGTCCCTGTTCTGTCATTATTTGTTGTGTCTTAGGCACATCATCGTCAGATTCATCATCTGTTATCAGTTGATCTTCAATATCAGCAGATGGTATAGCTACACTAACCTCATCCTTGTCAACATCATGGATTTTCATCGGTTTGTCTAGAGATCCTTCCACAATTCCAACCATACCTTTCTTTAAGTCGCTCAATCTATGAGCAGGTTCTGCTACCATTTTCTGGCCTGTTGTAGGGTCTTGAACTATGAAGGGTTTCTCAGGAACTGGCTGGATGCCAATAGCTGGTGGAACATCAGCAGGTGGCACTGATTTCAAGACAGTATACTCTGGAGCTAATCCACCTGATCCTCCTCCTCCAGCAGTATTTGCATCATTGTCCAATGCATCACATAATTCGTCAGCTTCCGAGTCAGTTACTGGTCTCAAATTGTATGCAGGTCCTTCCTCTGTTACAATCTGACCTCTAGAAAACACATTTTCATCTTCTGGTTTAGCAAGGAGTGGTGCCTTGTCTATTGTTTCAGCATCAACTGGAGGTTTCTCCAAGAGTGCCTCGTAGTGATCAATACTCTTAGGCAGCATAACGTCATACAAGGTTCCCTTTGCCGCACGTGGGAATGTTGCTAGTGCCTCTGTATGTGGATCAACTGAGGTACCATCATCCTCACTTGATGATTGATCAGACAGCTGAGGATCTTGATGTCTAGGCAAATGCGAATCTGGCTTTGTCGTAATGGGTTCAGCAGGTTTTTCTGATGTAATATGAGAATCTCCTAGAGCGTCAGTTGGTAACGCTACTGACACTTTTCCGGTGTCATTGTCATGAATTTTCATTGGTTTCTCTGGAGTATCCTCAATGATACCGATAACACCTTCTTGTAAATCAGCAGCATTTTCTGCAGGTTCTGCCACCAGAGTAGTACCAGTTTCAGGATCTTGTATTAAGATTGGTTCATCTGGCACCTGTCTGATTCCAACAACTGAGGGGATGTTTTCACAAGGAACTGATCTGTGAACTGTGTAGTCTGGTGTTCGACCACCACCTGATCCTCCGCCCCCAGATGCAGCTTGACTGCTCACAAGTGGAACTCCATCCTCATCAACTTCTGCATCTGATAATGGTCTCAGTACATAGGCAGGCCCATTCTTAGTTACAATCTGCCGTTTCATTGGCTTCTCATCTTCATTATCAATTGGTTTCTTTTGGTCATCTGCCTCTGATTCAACCACTGGCTCTGTGTCATCTGATAATTTTTCATCATTGTTGTAAATCTTCATCTGTTGGTTCGGTTCCAATACTCCAACAATCCCCTCTTGCAAGTCTTCAGCATCACCCAGTGGTTCAGCAAACAAGTATTGTCCTGTTTTGGGAATTCTCACAATAAATTGTTCATCAGGAACTTCATCAATTGATGCTACAGCGGGTATTTCCTCAGAGGGAGTAGCTTCCAATACTTCAACGTCAGGTGTTTTGATCTCAGGTTCTTCATCCACTGGCACAGACTTATCAGCTTTGTCTTTAGGAGTCATGAATTTTCTTGCTTCAGTATCAGTAATTGGTGTTAATGTGAATGCAGGTCCCTGTTCTGTCATTATTTGTTGTGTCTTAGGCACATCATCGTCAGATTCATCATCTGTTATCAGTTGATCTTCAACATCAGCAGATGGTATAGCTACACTAACCTCACCATTGTCAACATCATGGATTTTCATCGGTTTGTCTAGAGAACCTTCCACAATTCCAACCATACCTTTCTTTAAGTCGCTCAGTCTATGAGCAGGTTCTGCTACCATTGTCTGGCCTGTTGTAGGGTCTTGAACTATGAAGGGTTTCTCAGGAACTGGCTGGATGCCAATAGCTGTTGGAACATTAGCAGGTGGCACTGGTTTCAAGACAGTGTACTCTGGAGCTAATCCACCTGATCCTCCTCCACCAGCAGTATCTGCATCATTGTCCAACGCATCGCATAATTCGTCAGCTTCCGAGTCAGTTACTGGTCTCAAATTGTATGCAGGTCCTTCCTCTGTTACAATCTGACCTCTAGAAAACACATTTTCATCTTCTGGTTTAGCAAGGAGTGGTGCCTTGTCTATTGTTCCAGCATCAACTGGAGGTTTCTCCAAAAGTGCCTCGTAGTGATCAATACTCTTAGGCAGCATAACGTCATACAAGGTTCCCTTTGCCACACGTGGGAATGTTGCTAGTGCCTCTGTATGTGGATCAACTGAGGTACCATCATCCTCACTTGATGATTGATCAGACAGCTGAGGATCTTGATGTCTAGGAAAATGCAAATCTGGCTTTGTCATGACGGGTTCAGCAGGTCTTTCTGATGCAATATGAGAATCTCCTGTCGTGTCTGGTATCAGAGCCTCAGCAGTGATAGGTTCTGATATTTCAGAGTCTGATTCTTCCTTCAAATCAGCCACACTTGTTTTATCCTCTAATTGTTCATCAATCTCGGCTTGATGACTGTCTGACTCCAAATCTTGAAACCTTTGAATCCATGGCGTTTCTTCTGGGATTACCTCAGACTTACTACAAAGCTCTATCACTATCTCAGGTATTTCTTCATATGGTATTCTTTCAGATGGTTTTGATGCAATGTCATCGTCAAGAGATCCTGGTTCATCGTTGAGACCAGTAGGATATGCTAGAGATACTTTTCCTGTTTCATTATCATGAATCTTTACAGGTTTGTCTTTTGATCCTTCCATAATTCCAACCATTGGTTTTCTAAGATCACTAGGTTTAACTGCTGGTTCTGCAACCATTGTTTGTCCTGTTTCTTCATCATGAACAAGGAAAGGCTTCTCTGGATTCGGCTGTACTCCCACAGCATGAGGTACATTTTCAGATTGCAATTCTTTCAATATTCTGTAATCAGGGCCTAACCTTTCGGGATCATCTACTGTATCATCATCAATTGGGATCGATAATTCATCAATGTCTGCTTGAGACACAGGTCTCATCACATAAGCTGGTCCATTTTCTGTTATAATCTGGCCTAGACTATATGGGCTTGCTCTGCCCAGATGGCCACCATCTTCATTACCAGAAATAACAGAGCCATCAGAATCCTCATCAGGCTCAGCCAGGCTCTCTGATGGCACAGCAATGGATACTTGTCCTGTCGTATTGTTGTGTATCTTCATGGGTCCATCTGGTGTAGATTCAACCACAACAACAATACCCTTGGTCAAGTCTCCAACATTCTTGGCTGGCTCTGCAGCTAGGATCTGTCCAGTGACTGGATCTTGTATAAGAAGAGGCTTGGTCTTCGGAACCTGTTTGATACCAACAACAGATGACACCTTTTCCGCTGGCACATCACCTAATACTGTATATTCCAAAGCATTCCCTCCTGAACCACCACCACCAGATGCTGATGAATTATCACCATCCCACATAGTATCGATTTGATCTTTTTCTTCCTTGGAAATAGGTGTTAGAGTGTAAGCAGGTCCTTTCTTTGTTAAAATCTGCTGGGTGACTGGCTCTTTGTCAAGTGATGCTGGTTTTATTGGTTTCTTTGTCTGTTGATCTTGAACAACTTCCTCTTGATCAGAATCCTTTATTTGTTTCTCATTTGACTTTGGTTTGTGTTCTTCAGTATTCAAGTCATGCAGTTTCTGCATCCAAGGTGCTTCAACCGGTTGAACTGATGCTGATTCAACATTTTCAGACACTACTTCAGGTTTGTTTGAATTATCCTCACTGTCCATTGGTTCAGCACTGCCAGTTGGTCTGGAATGTTCTGCGCTATCAACTAGCTTTGGTTTCCTTTGCATTGATGGTGCATTTTCATCTGAATCTTCCAATGTTGCAACAGGACACGCCACAAGCACCGTGCCAGTATCAGTATCATGAATCTTCATTGGTCTATCTGGTGATTCTTCAATGATTCCAACAATACCATCCATAAAGTCTAATGGCGATCCAGCAGGTTCTGCTATTAGGACCTTCCCAGTTCTTGGATCTTGTACCACAAATGGTTTGGATCCAGGTGCTTCTTGGACACCCAAAACAGATGGTAAACTTTCTGGCTTTACCTCTGCTAGAACTGAATATGGTTCTGCTAGTCCACCATTTGCTGCAAAAATATCCTGCAACTCTGATTCATTGACTGGACGAAGGGTGAAGGCTGGACCTATCTCTGTCACAACTTGTTGTTTAGAAGGTACATCATCATCAGAATAATCCCCAAATGAATACTCGTCTGTTGGCTTCTGTTGTTCAAACTCATCAAAAGGCACATATTTTGTTGGATCATTGGCTCTCTCTGAATGCCCCAAAGGCATTGAATACTCATCATCTTGTTCAGAAGGCATAGCCAAGAAAACATTCCCAGTTTTGTTATCATAGATCTTCATAGGTTCATCTATAGAATCACCATCAATAATACCAACAACTGCATTTTCTAAATCACTCTCTTGTGAGGCAGGATTGGCTATCATCTGTTCCTCTGTTATGGGATCAATAACTATGAAAGGTTTGGTAGCATGTGTAGGAATCTCAAAACCAGTGAGAGGTGGTAAACTTTCAGGCATTGTTTCTAGTAATATAGTATATTCTGGACCCATGTCACCTGCAGCAACAGGATCCAAATGTGAGTCAGAGATGGGTGTCAAAACATAGGCTGCTCCTTTATCTGTTACAACTTGTTTTGTGGGTGCCTTTTCATCTGATGGATGCTGATCCTCTTCAGGCTTCAGGTTTCTTGATGCTTCAGCTGGTTGTATCTTTGACTTGGTAGCAGGTTTAACGATATGATGTGGTGGCAATTGACTTTCTGGTGTTCCTTGTGGTGAATCCTTCCTATCAACAGGTTTGTCACTGAGTGGTGCTTTGTCTAGAGTTTCAGCCTCAGCTGGTGATTTCTCCAAAAGCTCCTCATACTGATCAACACTCTTGGGTAGCATAATGTCATATGAGGTTTCCTTTGCTGCACGAGGGAATGTAGCTAGTGCCTCTGTGAGGGGATCTACTGAAGAACCATCATCATCACTTGACAAAATATCCGACATAGAATCTTTAGCTTGTAATATTTCATGTGGTATTTCTCTCTGTGGTACATTGGTGAGTTTGGGCACATCTTTCTTGGCAGGATATGCCTTTAGACTCTTGTTTTGATCTGGATAGAACACAGTTGCTGGTTTATCCCTAGCATCATCAATGATAGCCAAGGGTTTGTTGGCTATATCAGACAGACTACCAGCTGGTTTGGCAACTGTTTCTTCCCCAGTTCTTGGGTCAGTAAATCGAACAGGCGTAGTGTCTGGACAAGGTCTGGCACCTATGATTACTGGTTTGGGCTTATTCACCTCATTAGGAGCAATGGTGTAATCTGGTGTAGTGCTTTCGTCATCAGCATCAGCATCTGACCCTTCATCTGAAACATCCGGAGTTAAGACATATGCTGGTCCTTGGTCAGTTAACAGTTGCATTGTTGGTGTTGTATCCATGGGTTCACTCATCAAGGATGAGTCATCCGGTAGCTTAGGAACTGGACTTATACTCTGAAGTGGAGTACTTGACATTCTGGATTGATCTTCTTTCTCATTTGGTGTAGATGACAGAGGAGTGGCACCTTTAGAAGGTGATGTGTCATCTAACTTGGCTTTCTTGGCATCAGGCCCAGCTAATTCTGCTGTCAAATCCATAGGTGATGCCTTTTCTATCTTAGATTTCTTTGTATGAGGTTCTGATGATTCTGCAGGCGAATCACTGGGTGATGTCTTTTCTAACTTGGATTTCTTGGCATCAGGTCCAGATAATTCTGAATCTGATTCTTCTGATGACGCCTGATGAAGTTTAGATTTCTTAGCATCAGGTCCAGATAACTCTGCTACTGAATCACTTGGAGAAGATGTCATCACAGAAGGACTCAATTGCTCTGCTGTATCCTCCACACTTTCAGCCGCATCCCTAGATTTCTCAGTATCTGATGATTCTAATTCATCATCTCCTTCAATCGAAGTTGGAATTTCTGCATCACTCAAAATACCATTAGGAATTTCTTCGTCGGCATCGCCACTTGGTGGAGCCTGAACTGGTGGTGTCTCAAGAAGTACATCATATTGCTCCACACTTTTTGATAGCAATATATCTTCAGTTGTTTCCTCTGGAACACCTGGGAATGTAGCAAGAGCATTTGGGTATGCATGTGATGGTGTCTGGTTGTCCATGTTAGGCCTTGCATTCTCTGACTCCACTGATCCCCTTTCTAATGCTCCTGCACTTGGCAATTCCAATTCCTCCATACTTGACTCTGACTCTTCCGATCCACTGTCATCTGAATGACTGGAATCTGCTGCCTTTCTCTTCTCTGGTGATATAAATGCCTTATCTGGCATATCCTTTTCTTCTAGATCTTCTTGTGTAGGATATGCCATAGACATGGTACCTGTCTTAGGATCATGTACTTTCATTGGCGCTTTCTTATCATCCTCTACATAGGCAGATGGTGAAGTCATTATGCTGTCAAGGCTGTCTGCGGGGTGGGCCAACAGAGTTTTACCACTGCTTGGATCATTCACTATGATAGGATCTACTGGTGCTGATCTTGCTCCGACTACCACAGGTAATTCTGCTGGTTTAGCATCGCCTGCCATAATATAGTCTGGTTTATTTTGATCACAAGGAATGGAACTATCCAATGGCGTAAGCACATATGCAGGTCCTTGGTTGGTTACCAATTGTGGCTTTGTCTCTTTGGGTTTTGTTACTTCATCGTCTTGACTACCCTGTTGCTGCATTTCAGATGCAACATCATCCTGATCATGTGTATTATTTGTTGGATAAGCCATTTTTGTGATGCCAGTTTGAGGATCATACACTGTCACAGGATCTTTTGGATCAGTGACAAAAGCAGTTGGTTCTTCGTTCAGTTGACCAGGATCATCTGCTGGTATTGCAATCATGACATCACCAGTATTAGGATTTTTGACTGAAAATTCTTTGGCATCAGGAGAATCTTGAAGGGTGGCATATATCGGTAAATCAGTTGGTACACTCTCAGATGCTAGGATATATGCATTATCAGGAGAAGTGCCATCTTGTCCTTCGCCATCAACTCTGTCACCTGCTGGCTTCAGAACATACACCCATCCTTTATCAGTTAGTATTTGCTGTGGTGTTGAATCTTCCACTGATGCTTCTTCAGACCAGGCTACCGGTACAGGGTCTTCACCATCAGATTGTGTCTTTAAATCTTCTGCTGGTATAACTTCAGATGTAGAATCTGCTGAAAGATCCTCTGGAACAGACTTTGTGGCATCTTGGGGCCTATCAGAAACCAGATGAGTATCAAGTTGAGGCATGCTGGGGTAATGAATTGCTGCATGTTTATTTGGCTTGGAAACAAAAACACTTGGGTTATCTTTCAGTTGTTCAGGATCAGTTGCCGGAATAGCTTGCATAAAATCACCACTTTTAGGATCTTTCACTTTGAAAGGTTCAACATCAGGCACTGTTTCTAATCCAGTCAATTTAGGCAAATGTTTCAGAGGTTTCTTCTTAGTTGACACCACAGGAGCTCTTTTCATTTTGTCATCAGGCGTTAGAGGTTCCAGGATGTACGCTAATCCCTTATCAGTGTTGATTTGTGGATGAGTGTTTGTCAGATCATGCGGTGGTGCTGTATCTTCCATAGGTGCATCACTGGATGTTGTGTCAGATAGAGGTGCGCATGGCTCAGCTGTATGTAGTGTATCACTGCTAGGGTATTTTTCTGGGTAATGCAACAACGCTGGCTTGTTGGAATTGGCTAAGTAAGCACTTGGTTCTTTTTCTATCTCCTCAGCACTTGTAGCTGGAATAGCCACCATTTCTTCACCACTAATTGGGTCTCGAACTCTAAATGGTTTTGCATTAGGATTTGATACTAGTCCATGTACAGAAGGCATTTCATCAAGTGGAGTGGTATCTACTGTCATACATGGTAGATCATCAATTTCAGCAGACCTTTTTTCTGCCAGTGGTTTTAGCACAAAAGCAAGACCCTTATCAGTAGTGAGTTGTTGTTTTGTAGGCTCCTTAGGTGCACCCTCATCCTCAACAGTATGATCGCCTTTGTCTGTTGGATGTTCTGCATCTTCAGACACAGTGGGATATGCCATCTTAGTCTGTCCTGTTTCTGGATCATACACCTTGATTGGTGCATCTTCACCACAAACAAGAGCAACTGGTTCTGTGTTAAGTTCCTCTACATTTGTTACTGGTACAGCTTTCATAACCTCTCCAGTTACAGGATCACAAATTCTTACAGGTTTTGTGTCAGGTGCAGTTTGTAGAGAAACTATCTTTGGTTGATTGTCTGAATCTGTGTCCATCGCTGCAATATGTGTGACTGGAATGCTGTCTCCATTATCACCACTAGCATCACCAGGATCTGTCTTCAATTTGAAAACCCAGCCTTGATCTGTAAGAATCTGTTGTGGAATTGATTCTAGTGGTAGATCTCTATCTTGAGTAACCATTGGATCTACATCATCAGTAGAATCTGTAGACGGATAGTGAATCTTTGGTGATTGGTTGGGAGACTTCACAAATACACAGGGCTCTTTGTCAATTTGTTCAACAGATGTAGCAGGAATAGCATCTTTAATCTCACCAGTGTTGGGATCCAGTACTTTGAAAGGCTTACTACTAGGTTCACTTTGAATTCCAACAACAGTTGGTACATCCGTCAATGGATCCTTATCAGCTACAACAGGTCTGGTCTCATCTGGTGTGTCATCTGCATTTTCTGTTGGTTGTAATACAAATGCTGGACCTTCATCAGTTACAATTTGTGGATTGGGGTGAGACAAGTCATCATATTCAGACCCTTTGGTTTCCTCTGGTGTGGACACCTCCATGGAATCTTCTGGAATATTGTTCGGTGCTGATTTTGTAGCTTGCTTTGGTGCATCCAATACTTGAGGCTTATCAGGCTTAGATACACTTGGGTAATGTATTGTTGCTGGTTTGTTTGGATTAGCAACAAATACACTTGGATTTTCTTTAAGTTGTTCAGGATCAGTTGCAGGTATAGCTTGCATGAAATCACCACTTTTCGGATCTTTCACTTTGAAAGGTTCAACATCAGGCACTGTTTCGAATCCAGTCAATTTAGGCAAATGTTTCAGAGGTTTCTTCTTAGTTGACACCACAGGAGCTCTTTTCATTTTGTCATCAGGCGTTAGAGGTTCCAGGATGTACGCTAATCCCTTATCAGTGTTGATTTGTGGATGAGTGTTTGTCAGATCATGCGGTGGTGCTGTATCTTCCATAGGTGCATCACTGGATGTTGTGTCACTGAGAGGTGCGCATGGCTTAGCTGTATGCGGTGCCTCGCTGGTAGGGTCTGTTTTAGGATAATGCACCAAGGCTGGCTTGTTGGAATCAGACATGTAAATACTTGGTCCTTTTTCTATCTCCTCAGCATTAGTAGCTGGAACAGCAACCATTTTGTCACCACTAATTGGGTCTTGAACTTTAAATGGTTTTGCATCAGGATTTAATACTAATCCGTGTACAGAAGGCATTTCATCGAGTGAGTTAGAATCTATTGTCATAATTGGTAGATTGTCAAATTCATCAGAATTATCCACTGGACTTGGTTTAAGCACAAATGCAAGACCTTTATCAGTAGCAAGTTGTTGTTTTGTAGGTTCTTTTGGTCCACCATCGTCCTCAACAGAGTGATCTTTATCATCTTCTGGATGTTCTGCTTCTTCAGAAATAGCAGGATATGCCATCTTAGTCAGTCCTGTTTCTGGATCATAAACCTTGATTGGTTCATCTTCACCACAAATAAGAGCAACTGGTTCTGTGTTAAGTTCCTCTACATTTGTTACTGGTACAGCTTTCATAACCTCTCCAGTTACAGGATTACTAATTCTGACAGGTTTTGTGTCAGGTGCAGTTTGTACAGAAACTATCTTTGGTTGATTGTCTGAATCTGTGTCCATTGCTGCAATATGTGTGACTGGACTGTCTCCATCAACACCACTGGCACCTTCAGGATCTGTCTGCAATTTGAAAGCCCAGCCTTGATCTGTAAGAATCTGTTGTGGAATTGATTCTAGTGGTAGATCTCTATCTTGAGTAACCATTGAATCATCATCATCATCGGTAGAATCTGTGGATGGGTAGTGAATCTTTGGCGACTGGTTGGGTCCCTTCACAAATACACATGGCTCTTTGTCAATTTGTTCAACAGATGTGGCAGGAATAGCATCTTTAATCTCACCAGTGTTAGGATCCATTACTTTGAAAGGCTTACTACTAGGTTCACTTTGAATTCCAACAACAGTTGGTACATCCGTCAATGGATTCTTATCAGCTACAACAGGTCTGGTTTCATCTGTTGTGTCATCAACATTTTCTGTTGGTGGTTGTAATACAAATGCTGGACCTTCATCAGTTACGATTTGTGGATTGGGGTGAGACAAGTCATCATATTCAGACCCTTTAGTTTCCTCTGGTGTGGACAACTCCATGGAATCTTCTGGAATATTGTTTGGTGCTGATTTTGTAGCTTGCTTTGGTGCATCCAATACTTGAGGCTTTACAGGCTTAGATACACTTGGGTAATGTATTGTTGCTGGTTTGTTTGGATTAGCAACAAATACACTTGGATTTTCTTTAAGTTGTTCAGGATCAGTTGCAGGTATAGCTTGCATGAAATCACCACTTTTCGGATCTTTCACTTTGAAAGGTTCAACATCAGGCACCGTTTCTAATCCAGTCAATTTAGGCAAATGTTTCAGAGGTTTCTTCTTAGTTGACACCACAGGAGCTCTTTTCATTTTGTCATCAGGCGTTAGAGGTTCCAGGATGTACGCTAATCCCTTATCAGTGTTGATTTGTGGATGAGTGTTTGTCAGATCATGCGGTGGTGCTGTATCTTCCATAGGTGCATCACTGGATGTTGTGTCACTGAGAGGTGCGCATGGCTCAGCTGTATGCAGTGATTCACTGCTAGGGTCTGTTTTAGGATAATGCACCAAGACCGGCTTGTTGGAATCAGACATGTAAACACTGGGTCCTTTTTCTATCTCATCAGCATTAGTGGCTGGAACAGCAACCATTTTGTCACCACTAGTTGGGTCTTGAACTTTAAATGGTTTTGCATCAGGATTTGATACCAATCCGTGTACAGAAGGCATTTCATCGAGTGAGTTAGAATCTATTGTCATAATTGGTAGATTGTCAAATTCATCAGAATTATCCACTGGACTTGGTTTAAGCACAAATGCAAGACCTTTATCAGTAGCAAGTTGTTGTTTTGTAGGTTCTTTTGGACCACCATCGTCCTCAACAGAGTGATCTTTATCATCTTCTGGATGTTCTGCTTCTTCAGAAATAGCAGGATATGCCATCTTAGTCAGTCCTGTTTCTGGATCATAAACCTTGATTGGTTCATCTTCACCACAAATAAGAGCAACTGGTTCTGTGTTAAGTTCCTCTACATTTGTTACTGGTATCGCTTCCATGACATCTCCAGTTACAGGATCACAAATTCTTACAGGTTTTGTGTCAGGTGCAGTTTGTAGAGAAACTATCTTTGGTTGATTGTCTGAATCTGTGTCCATCGCTGCAATATGTGTGACTGGAATGCTGTCTCCATTATCACCACTAGCATCACCAGGAGCTGTCTTCAATTTGAAAGCCCAGCCTTGATCTGTAAGAATCTGTTGTGGAATTGATTCTAGTGGTAGATCTCTATCTTGAGTAACCATTGGATCTACATCATCAGTAGAATCTGTAGACGGATAGTGAATCTTTGGTGATTGGTTGGGAGACTTCACAAATACACAGGGCTCTTTGTCAATTTGTTCAACAGATGTAGCAGGAATAGCATCTTTAATCTCACCAGTGTTGGGATCCAGTACTTTGAAAGGCTTACTACTAGGTTCACTTTGAATTCCAACAACAGTTGGTACATCCGTCAATGGATCCTTATCAGCTACAACAGGTCTGGTCTCATCTGGTGTGTCATCTGCATTTTCTGTTGGTTGTAATACAAATGCTGGACCTTCATCAGTTACAATTTGTGGATTGAGGTGAGACAAGTCATCATATTCAGACCCTTTGGTTTCCTCTGGTGTGGACACCTCCATGGAATCTTCTGGAATATTGTTCGGTGCTGATTTTGTAGCTTGCTTTGGTGCATCCAATACTTGAGGCTTATCAGGCTTAGATACACTTGGGTAATGTATTGTTGCTGGTTTGTTTGGATTAGCAACAAAGACACTTGGATTTTCTTTAAGTTGTTCAGGATCAGTTGCAGGTATAGCTTGCATGAAATCACCACTTTTCGGATCTTTCACTTTGAAAGGTTCAACATCAGGCACTGTTTCGAATCCAGTCAATTTAGGCAAATGTTTCAGAGGTTTCTTCTTAGTTGACACCACAGGAGCTCTTTTCATTTTGTCATCAGGCGTTAGAGGTTCCAGGATGTACGCTAATCCCTTATCAGTGTTGATTTGTGGATGAGTGTTTGTCAGATCATGCGGTGGTGCTGTATCTTCCATAGGTGCATCACTGGATGTTGTGTCACTGAGAGGTGCGCATGGCTCAGCTGTATGCGGTGATTCACTGCTAGGGTCTGTTTTAGGATAATGCACCAAGGCTGGCTTGTTCGAATCAGACATGTAAACACTTGGTCCTTTTTCTATCTCCTCAGCATTAGTAGCTGGAACAGCAACCATTTTGTCACCACTAATTGGGTCTTGAACTTTAAATGGTTTTGCACAAGGATTTAATACTAATCCGTGTACAGAAGGCATTTCATCGAGTGAGTTAGAATCTATTGTCATAATTGGTAGATTGTCAAATTCATCAGAATTATCCACTGGACTTGGTTTAAGTACAAATGCAAGACCTTTATCAGTAGCAAGTTGTTGTTTTGTAGGTTCTTTTGGTCCACCATCGTCCTCAACAGAGTGATCTTTATCATCTTCTGGATGTTCTGCTTCTTCAGAAATAGCAGGATATGCCATCTTAGTCAGTCCTGTTTCTGGATCATAAACCTTGATTGGTTCATCTTCACCACAAATAAGAGCAACTGGTTCTGTGTTAAGTTCCTCTACATTTGTTACTGGTACAGCTTTCATAACCTCTCCAGTTACAGGATTACTAATTCTGACAGGTTTTGTGTCAGGTGCAGTTTGTACAGAAACTATCTTTGGTTGATTGTCTGAATCTGTGTCCATTGCTGCAATATGTGTGACTGGACTGTCTCCATCAACACCCCTGGCACCTTCAGGATCTGTCTGCAATTTGAAAGCCCAGCCTTGATCTGTAAGAATCTGTTGTGGAATTGATTCTAGTGGTAGATCTCTATCTTGAGTAACCATTGAATCATCATCATCGGTAGAATCTGTGGATGGGTAGTGAATCTTTGGCGACTGGTTGGGTCCCTTCACAAATACACATGGCTCTTTGTCAATTTGTTCAACAGATGTAGCAGGAATAGCATCTTTAATCTCACCAGTGTTGGGATCCATTACTTTGAAAGGCTTACTACTAGGTTCACTTTGAATTCCAACAACAGTTGGTACATCCGTCAATGGATTCTTATCAGCTACAACAGGTCTGGTTTCATCTGTTGTGTCATCAACATTTTCTGTTGGTGGTTGTAATACAAATGCTGGACCTTCATCAGTTACGATTTGTGGATTGGGGTGAGACAAGTCATCATACTCAGACCCTTTAGTTTCCTCTGGTGTGGACAACTCCATGGAATCTTCTGGAATATCGTTTGGTGCTGATTTTCTAGCTTGCTTTGGTGCATCCAATACTTGAGGCTTTACAGGCTTAGATACACTTGGGTAATGTATTGTTGCTGGTTTGTTTGGATTAGCAACAAAGACACTTGGATTTTCCGTAAGTTGTTCAGGATCAGTTGCTGGTATAGCTTGCATGAAATCACCACTTTTCGGATCTTTCACTTTGAAAGGTTCAACATCAGGCACCGTTTCTAATCCAGTCAATTTAGGCAAATGTTTCAGAGGTTTCTTTTTAGTTGACACCACAGGAGCTCTTTTCATTTTGTCATCAGGCGTTAGAGGTTCCAGGATGTACGCTAATCCCTTATCAGTGTTGATTTGTGGATGAGTGTTTGTCAGATCATGCGGTGGTGCTGTATCTTCCATAGGTGCATCACTGGATGTTGTGTCACTGAGAGGTGCGCATGGCTTAGCTGTATGCGGTGCCTCGCTGGTAGGGTCTGTTTTAGGATAATGCACCAAGGCTGGCTTGTTGGAATCAGACATGTAAACACTTGGTCCTTTTTCTATCTCCTCAGCATTCGTAGCTGGAACAGCAACCATTTTGTCACCACTAATTGGGTCTTGAACTCTAAATGGTATTGCATCAGGATTTGATACTAATCCATGTACAGAAGGCATTTCATCGAGTGAGTTAGAATCTATTGTCATAATTGGTAGATTGTCAAATTCATCAGAATTGTCCACTGGACTTGGTTTTAGCACAAATGCAAGACCTTTATCAGTAGCAAGTTGTTGTTTTGTTGGTTCTTTTGGTCCACCATCATCCTCAACAGAGTGATCTTTATCATCTTCTGGATGTTCTGCTTCTTCAGAAATAGCAGGATATGCCATCTTAGTCAGTCCTGTTTCTGGATCATAAACCTTGATTGGTTCATCTTCACCACAAATAAGAGCAACTGGTTCTGTGTTAAGTTCCTCTACATTTGTTACTGGTACAGCTTTCATAACCTCTCCAGTTACAGGATTACTAATTCTGACCGGTTTTGTGTCAGGTGCAGTTTGTACAGAAACTATCTTTGGTTGATTGTCTGAATCTGTGTCCATTGCTGCAATATGTGTGACTGGACTGTCTCCATCAACACCACTGGCACCTTCAGGATCTGTCTGCAATTTGAAAGCCCAGCCTTGATCTGTAAGAATCTGTTGTGGAATTGATTCTAGTGGTACATCTCTATCCTGAGTTACCATTGAATCATCATCATCGGTAGAATCTGTGGACGGATAGTGAATCTTTGGCGACTGGTTGGGTCCCTTCACAAATACACATGGCTCTTTGTCAATTTGTTCAACAGATGTAGCAGGAATAGCATCTTTAATCTCACCAGTGTTGGGATCCATTACTTTGAAAGGCTTACTACTAGGCTCACTTTGAATTCCAACAACAGTTGGTACATCCGTCAATGGATTCTTATCAGCTACAACAGGTCTGGTTTCATCTGCTGTATCATCAACATTTTCTGTTGGTGGTTGTAATACAAATGCTGGACCTTCATCAGTTACGATTTGTGGATTGGGGTGAGACAAGTCATCAAATTCAGACCGTTTAGTTTCCTCTGGTGTGGACAACTCCATGGAATCTTCTGGAATACCGTTTGGTGCTGATTTTGTAGCTTGCTTTGGTGCATCCAATACTTGAGGCTTTACAGGCTTAGATACACTTGGGTAATGTATTGTTGCTGGTTTGTTTGGATTAGCAACAAAGACACTTGGATTTTCCGTAAGTTGTTCAGGATCAGTTGCAGGTATAGCTTGCATGAAATCACCACTTTTCGGATCTTTCACTTTGAAAGGTTCAACATCAGGCACTGTTTCTAATCCAGTCAATTTAGGCAAATGTTTCAAAGGTTTCTTCTTAGTTGACACCACAGGAGCTCTTTTCATTTTGTCATCAGGCGTTAGAGGTTCCAGAATGTACGCTAATCCCTTATCAGTGTTGATTTGTGGATGAGTGTTTGTCAGATCATGCGGTGGTGCTGTATCTTCCATAGGTGCATCACTGGATGTTGTGTCACTGAGAGGTGCGCATGGCTCAGCTGTATGCGGTGATTCACTGCTAGGGTCTGTTTTAGGATAATGCACCAAGGCCGGCTTGTTGGAATCAGACATGTAAACACTTGGTCCTTTTTCTATCTCCTCAGCATTAGTAGCTGGAACAGCAACCATTTTGTCACCACTAATTGGGTCTTGAACTCTAAATGGTTTTGCATCAGGATTTGATACTAATCCATGTACAGAAGGCATTTCATCGAGCGAGTTAGAATCTATTGTCATAATTGGTAGATTGTCAAATTCATCAGAATTATCCACTGGACTTGGTTTAAGCACAAATGCAAGACCTTTATCAGTAGCAAGTTGTTGTTTTGTAGGTTCTTTTGGTCTACCATCGTCCTCAACAGAGTGATCTTTATCATCTTCTGGATGTTCTGCTTCTTCAGAAATAGCAGGATATGCCATCTTAGTCAGTCCTGTTTCTGGATCATACACCTTGATTGGTTCATCTTCACCACAAATAAGAGCAACTGGTTCTGTGTTAAGTTCTTCTACATTTGTTACTGGTACAACTTTCATAACCTCTCCAGTTACAGGATTACTAATTCTGACAGGTTTTGTGTCAGGTGCAGTTTGGACAGAAACTATCTTTGGTTGATTTTCTGAATTTGTGTCCATTGCTGCAATATGTGTGACTGGACTGTCTCCATCAACACCCCTGGCACCTTCAGGATCTGTCTGCAATTTGAAAGCCCAGCCTTGATCTGTAAGAATCTGTTGTGGAATTGATTCTAGTGGTATATCTCTATCTTGAGTAACCATTGAATCATCATCGGTAGAATCTGTGGACGGGTAGTGAATCTTTGGCGACTGGTTGGGTCCCTTCACAAATACACATGGCTCTTTGTCAATTTGTTCAACAGATGTAGCAGGAATAGCATCTTTAATCTCACCAGTGTTGGGATCCATTACTTTGAAAGGCTTACTACTAGGTTCACTTTGAATTCCAACAACAGTTGGTACATCCGTCAATGGATTCTTATCAGCTACAACAGGTCTGGTTTCATCTGCTGTGTCATCAACATTTTCTGTTGGTGGTTGTAATACAAATGCTGGACCTTCATCAGTTACGATTTGCGGATTGGGGTGAGACAAGTCATCATATTCAGACCCTTTAGTTTCCTCTGGTGTGGACAACTCCATGGAATATTCTGGAATATCGTTTGGTGCTGATTTTGTAGCTTGCTTTGGTGCATCCAATACTTGAGGCTTTACAGGCTTAGATACACTTGGGTAATGTATTGTTGCTGGTTTGTTTGGATTAGCAACAAAGACACTTGGATTTTCTTTAAGTTGTTCAGGATCAGTTGCAGGTATAGCTTGCATGAAATCACCACTTTTCGGATCTTTCACTTTGAAAGGTTCAACATCAGGCACCGTTTCTAATCCAGTCAATTTAGGTAAATGTTTCAGAGGTTTCTTCTTAGTTGACACCACAGGAGCTCTTTTCATTTTGTCATCAGGCGTTAGAGGTTCCAGGATGTACGCTAATCCCTTATCAGTGTTGATTTGTGGATGAGTGTTTGTCAGATCATGCGGTGGTGCTGTATCTTCCATAGGTGCATCACTGGATGTTGTGTCACTGAGAGGTGCGCATGGCTCAGCTGTATGCGGTGATTCACTGCTAGGGTCTGTTTTAGGATAATGCACCAAGGCCGGCTTGTTGGAATCAGACATGTAAACACTTGGTCCTTTTTCTATCTCCTCAGCATTAGTAGCTGGAACAGCAACCATTTTGTCACCACTAATTGGGTCTTGAACTCTAAATGGTTTTGCATCAGGATTTGATACTAATCCATGTACAGAAGGCATTTCATCGAGAGAGTTAGAATCTATTGTCATAATTGGTAGATTGTCAAATTCATCAGAATTATCCACTGGACTTGGTTTTAGCACAAATGCAAGACCTTTATCAGTAGCAAGTTGTTGTTTTGTAGGTTCTTTCGGACCACCATCGTCCTCAACAGAGTGATCTTTATCATCTTCTGGATGTTCTGCTTCTTCAGAAATAGCAGGATATGCCATCTTAGTCAGTCCTGTTTCAGGATCATAAACCTTGATTGGTTCATCTTCACCACAAATAAGAGCAACTGGTTCTGTGTTAAGTTCCTCTACATTTGTTACTGGTACAGCTTTCATAACCTCTCCAGTTACAGGATTACTAATTCTGACAGGTTTTGTGTCAGGTGCAGTTTGTACAGAAACTATCTTTGGTTGATTGTCTGAATCTGTGTCCATTGCTGCAATATGTGTGACTGGACTGTCTCCATCAACACCACTGGCACCTTCAGGATCTGTCTGCAATTTGAAAGCCCAGCCTTGATCTGTAAGAATCTGTTGTGGAATTGATTCTAGTGGTACATCTCTATCCTGGGTAACCATTGAATCATCATCATCGGTAGAATCTGTGGACGGATAGTGAATCTTTGGCGACTGGTTGGGTCCCTTCACAAATACACATGGCTCTTTGTCAATTTGTTCAACAGCTGTAGCAGGAATAGCATCTTTAATCTCACCAGTGTTGGGATCCATTACTTTGAAAGGCTTACTACTAGGTTCAGTTTGAATTCCAACAACAGTTGGTACATCCGTCAATGGATTCTTATCAGCTACAAGAGGTCTGGTTTCATCTGCTGTATCATCAACATTTTCTGTTGGTGGTTGTAATACAAATGCTGGACCTTCATCAGTTACGATTTGTGGATTGGGGTGAGACAAGTCATCATATTCAGACCCTTTAGTTTCCTCTGGTGTGGACAACTCCATGGAATCTTCTGGAATATCGTTTGGTGCTGATTTTGTAGCTTGCTTTGGTGCATCCAATACTTGAGGCTTTACAGGCTTAGATACACTTGGGTAATGTATTGTTGCTGGTTTGTTTGGATTAGCAACAAAGACACTTGGATTTTCCGTAAGTTGTTCAGGATCAGTTGCAGGTATAGCTTGCATGAAATCACCACTTTTCGGATCTTTCACTTTGAAAGGTTCAACATCAGGCACTGTTTCTAATCCAGTCAATTTAGGCAAATGTTTCAGAGGTTTCTTCTTAGTTGACACCACAGGAGCTCTTTTCATTTTGTCATCAGGCGTTAGAGGTTCCAGGATGTACGCTAATCCCTTATCAGTGTTGATTTGTGGATGAGTGTTTGTCAGATCATGCGGTGGTGCTGTATCTTCCATAGGTGCATCACTGGATGTTGTGTCACTGAGAGGTGCGCATGGCTCAGCTGTATGCGGTGATTCACTGCTAGGGTCTGTTTTAGGATAATGCACCAAGGCCGGCTTGTTGGAATCAGACATGTAAACACTTGGTCCTTTTTCTATCTCCTCAGCATTAGTAGCTGGAACAGCAACCATTTTGTCACCACTAATTGGGTCTTGAACTCTAAATGGTTTTGCATCAGGATTTGATACTAATCCATGTACAGAAGGCATTTCATCTAGAGAGTTAGAATCTATTGTCATAATTGGTAGATTGTCAAATTCATCAGAATTATCCACTGGACTTGGTTTTAGCACAAATGCAAGACCTTTATCAGTAGCAAGTTGTTGTTTTGTAGGTTCTTTTGGACCACCATCGTCCTCAACAGAGTGATCTTTATCATCTTCTGGATGTTCTGCTTCTTCAGAAATAGCAGGATATGCCATCTTAGTCAGTCCTGTTTCAGGATCATAAACCTTGATTGGTTCATCTTCACCACAAATAAGAGCAACTGGTTCTGTGTTAAGTTCCTCTACATTTGTTACTGGTACAGCTTTCATAACCTCTCCAGTTACAGGATTACTAATTCTGACCGGTTTTGTGTCAGGTGCAGTTTGTACAGAAACTATCTTTGGTTGATTGTCTGAATCTGTGTCCATTGCTGCAATATGTGTGACTGGACTGTCTCCATCAACACCACTGGCACCTTCAGGATCTGTCTGCAATTTGAAAGCCCAGCCTTGATCTGTAAGAATCTGTTGTGGAATTGATTCTAGTGGTACATCTCTATCCTGAGTTACCATTGAATCATCATCATCGGTAGAATCTGTGGACGGATAGTGAATCTTTGGCGACTGGTTGGGTCCCTTCACAAATACACATGGCTCTTTGTCAATTTGTTCAACAGATGTAGCAGGAATAGCATCTTTAATCTCACCAGTGTTGGGATCCATTACTTTGAAAGGCTTACTACTAGGCTCACTTTGAATTCCAACAACAGTTGGTACATCCGTCAATGGATTCTTATCAGCTACAACAGGTCTGGTTTCATCTGCTGTATCATCAACATTTTCTGTTGGTGGTTGTAATACAAATGCTGGACCTTCATCAGTTACGATTTGTGGATTGGGGTGAGACAAGTCATCAAATTCAGACCGTTTAGTTTCCTCTGGTGTGGACAACTCCATGGAATCTTCTGGAATACCGTTTGGTGCTGATTTTGTAGCTTGCTTTGGTGCATCCAATACTTGAGGCTTTACAGGCTTAGATACACTTGGGTAATGTATTGTTGCTGGTTTGTTTGGATTAGCAACAAAGACACTTGGATTTTCCGTAAGTTGTTCAGGATCAGTTGCAGGTATAGCTTGCATGAAATCACCACTTTTCGGATCTTTCACTTTGAAAGGTTCAACATCAGGCACTGTTTCTAATCCAGTCAATTTAGGCAAATGTTTCAAAGGTTTCTTCTTAGTTGACACCACAGGAGCTCTTTTCATTTTGTCATCAGGCGTTAGAGGTTCCAGAATGTACGCTAATCCCTTATCAGTGTTGATTTGTGGATGAGTGTTTGTCAGATCATGCGGTGGTGCTGTATCTTCCATAGGTGCATCACTGGATGTTGTGTCACTGAGAGGTGCGCATGGCTCAGCTGTATGCGGTGATTCACTGCTAGGGTCTGTTTTAGGATAATGCACCAAGGCCGGCTTGTTGGAATCAGACATGTAAACACTTGGTCCTTTTTCTATCTCCTCAGCATTAGTAGCTGGAACAGCAACCATTTTGTCACCACTAATTGGGTCTTGAACTCTAAATGGTTTTGCATCAGGATTTGATACTAATCCATGTACAGAAGGCATTTCATCGAGCGAGTTAGAATCTATTGTCATAATTGGTAGATTGTCAAATTCATCAGAATTATCCACTGGACTTGGTTTAAGCACAAATGCAAGACCTTTATCAGTAGCAAGTTGTTGTTTTGTAGGTTCTTTTGGTCTACCATCGTCCTCAACAGAGTGATCTTTATCATCTTCTGGATGTTCTGCTTCTTCAGAAATAGCAGGATATGCCATCTTAGTCAGTCCTGTTTCTGGATCATACACCTTGATTGGTTCATCTTCACCACAAATAAGAGCAACTGGTTCTGTGTTAAGTTCTTCTACATTTGTTACTGGTACAACTTTCATAACCTCTCCAGTTACAGGATTACTAATTCTGACAGGTTTTGTGTCAGGTGCAGTTTGGACAGAAACTATCTTTGGTTGATTTTCTGAATTTGTGTCCATTGCTGCAATATGTGTGACTGGACTGTCTCCATCAACACCCCTGGCACCTTCAGGATCTGTCTGCAATTTGAAAGCCCAGCCTTGATCTGTAAGAATCTGTTGTGGAATTGATTCTAGTGGTATATCTCTATCTTGAGTAACCATTGAATCATCATCGGTAGAATCTGTGGACGGGTAGTGAATCTTTGGCGACTGGTTGGGTCCCTTCACAAATACACATGGCTCTTTGTCAATTTGTTCAACAGATGTAGCAGGAATAGCATCTTTAATCTCACCAGTGTTGGGATCCATTACTTTGAAAGGCTTACTACTAGGTTCACTTTGAATTCCAACAACAGTTGGTACATCCGTCAATGGATTCTTATCAGCTACAACAGGTCTGGTTTCATCTGCTGTGTCATCAACATTTTCTGTTGGTGGTTGTAATACAAATGCTGGACCTTCATCAGTTACGATTTGCGGATTGGGGTGAGACAAGTCATCATATTCAGACCCTTTAGTTTCCTCTGGTGTGGACAACTCCATGGAATATTCTGGAATATCGTTTGGTGCTGATTTTGTAGCTTGCTTTGGTGCATCCAATACTTGAGGCTTTACAGGCTTAGATACACTTGGGTAATGTATTGTTGCTGGTTTGTTTGGATTAGCAACAAAGACACTTGGATTTTCTTTAAGTTGTTCAGGATCAGTTGCAGGTATAGCTTGCATGAAATCACCACTTTTCGGATCTTTCACTTTGAAAGGTTCAACATCAGGCACCGTTTCTAATCCAGTCAATTTAGGTAAATGTTTCAGAGGTTTCTTCTTAGTTGACACCACAGGAGCTCTTTTCATTTTGTCATCAGGCGTTAGAGGTTCCAGGATGTACGCTAATCCCTTATCAGTGTTGATTTGTGGATGAGTGTTTGTCAGATCATGCGGTGGTGCTGTATCTTCCATAGGTGCATCACTGGATGTTGTGTCACTGAGAGGTGCGCATGGCTCAGCTGTATGCGGTGATTCACTGCTAGGGTCTGTTTTAGGATAATGCACCAAGGCCGGCTTGTTGGAATCAGACATGTAAACACTTGGTCCTTTTTCTATCTCCTCAGCATTAGTAGCTGGAACAGCAACCATTTTGTCACCACTAATTGGGTCTTGAACTCTAAATGGTTTTGCATCAGGATTTGATACTAATCCATGTACAGAAGGCATTTCATCGAGAGAGTTAGAATCTATTGTCATAATTGGTAGATTGTCAAATTCATCAGAATTATCCACTGGACTTGGTTTTAGCACAAATGCAAGACCTTTATCAGTAGCAAGTTGTTGTTTTGTAGGTTCTTTCGGACCACCATCGTCCTCAACAGAGTGATCTTTATCATCTTCTGGATGTTCTGCTTCTTCAGAAATAGCAGGATATGCCATCTTAGTCAGTCCTGTTTCAGGATCATAAACCTTGATTGGTTCATCTTCACCACAAATAAGAGCAACTGGTTCTGTGTTAAGTTCCTCTACATTTGTTACTGGTACAGCTTTCATAACCTCTCCAGTTACAGGATTACTAATTCTGACAGGTTTTGTGTCAGGTGCAGTTTGTACAGAAACTATCTTTGGTTGATTGTCTGAATCTGTGTCCATTGCTGCAATATGTGTGACTGGACTGTCTCCATCAACACCACTGGCACCTTCAGGATCTGTCTGCAATTTGAAAGCCCAGCCTTGATCTGTAAGAATCTGTTGTGGAATTGATTCTAGTGGTACATCTCTATCCTGGGTAACCATTGAATCATCATCATCGGTAGAATCTGTGGACGGATAGTGAATCTTTGGCGACTGGTTGGGTCCCTTCACAAATACACATGGCTCTTTGTCAATTTGTTCAACAGCTGTAGCAGGAATAGCATCTTTAATCTCACCAGTGTTGGGATCCATTACTTTGAAAGGCTTACTACTAGGTTCAGTTTGAATTCCAACAACAGTTGGTACATCCGTCAATGGATTCTTATCAGCTACAAGAGGTCTGGTTTCATCTGCTGTATCATCAACATTTTCTGTTGGTGGTTGTAATACAAATGCTGGACCTTCATCAGTTACGATTTGTGGATTGGGGTGAGACAAGTCATCATATTCAGACCCTTTAGTTTCCTCTGGTGTGGACAACTCCATGGAATCTTCTGGAATATCGTTTGGTGCTGATTTTGTAGCTTGCTTTGGTGCATCCAATACTTGAGGCTTTACAGGCTTAGATACACTTGGGTAATGTATTGTTGCTGGTTTGTTTGGATTAGCAACAAAGACACTTGGATTTTCCGTAAGTTGTTCAGGATCAGTTGCAGGTATAGCTTGCATGAAATCACCACTTTTCGGATCTTTCACTTTGAAAGGTTCAACATCAGGCACTGTTTCTAATCCAGTCAATTTAGGCAAATGTTTCAGAGGTTTCTTCTTAGTTGACACCACAGGAGCTCTTTTCATTTTGTCATCAGGCGTTAGAGGTTCCAGGATGTACGCTAATCCCTTATCAGTGTTGATTTGTGGATGAGTGTTTGTCAGATCATGCGGTGGTGCTGTATCTTCCATAGGTGCATCACTGGATGTTGTGTCACTGAGAGGTGCGCATGGCTCAGCTGTATGCGGTGATTCACTGCTAGGGTCTGTTTTAGGATAATGCACCAAGGCCGGCTTGTTGGAATCAGACATGTAAACACTTGGTCCTTTTTCTATCTCCTCAGCATTAGTAGCTGGAACAGCAACCATTTTGTCACCACTAATTGGGTCTTGAACTCTAAATGGTTTTGCATCAGGATTTGATACTAATCCATGTACAGAAGGCATTTCATCTAGAGAGTTAGAATCTATTGTCATAATTGGTAGATTGTCAAATTCATCAGAATTATCCACTGGACTTGGTTTTAGCACAAATGCAAGACCTTTATCAGTAGCAAGTTGTTGTTTTGTAGGTTCTTTTGGACCACCATCGTCCTCAACAGAGTGATCTTTATCATCTTCTGGATGTTCTGCTTCTTCAGAAATAGCAGGATATGCCATCTTAGTCAGTCCTGTTTCAGGATCATAAACCTTGATTGGTTCATCTTCACCACAAATAAGAGCAACTGGTTCTGTGTTAAGTTCCTCTACATTTGTTACTGGTACAGCTTTCATAACCTCTCCAGTTACAGGATTACTAATTCTGACAGGTTTTGTGTCAGGTGCAGTTTGTACAGAAACTATCTTTGGTTGATTGTCTGAATCTGTGTCCATTGCTGCAATATGTGTGACTGGACTGTCTCCATCAACACCACTGGCACCTTCAGGATCTGTCTGCAATTTGAAAGCCCAGCCTTGATCTGTAAGAATCTGTTGTGGAATTGATTCTAGTGGTACATCTCTATCCTGAGTAACCATTGAATCATCATCATCGGTAGAATCTGTGGACAGATAGTGAATCTTTGGCGACTGGTTGGGTCCCTTCACAAATACACATGGCTCTTTGTCAATTTGTTCAACAGCTGTAGCAGGAATAGCATCTTTAATCTCACCAGTGTTGGGATCCATTACTTTGAAAGGCTTACTACTAGGTTCAGTTTGAATTCCAACAACAGTTGGTACATCCGTCAATGGATTCTTATCAGCTACAAGAGGTCTGGTTTCATCTGCTGTATCATCAACATTTTCTGTTGGTGGTTGTAATACAAATGCTGGACCTTCATCAGTTACGATTTGTGGATTGGGGTGAGACAAGTCATCATATTCAGACCCTTTAGTTTCCTCTGGTGTGGACAACTCCATGGAATCTTCTGGAATATCGTTTGGTGCTGATTTTGTAGCTTGCTTTGGTGCATCCAATACTTGAGGCTTTACAGGCTTAGATACACTTGGGTAATGTATTGTTGCTGGTTTGTTTGGATTAGCAACAAAGACACTTGGATTTTCCGTAAGTTGTTCAGGATCAGTTGCAGGTATAGCTTGCATGAAATCACCACTTTTCGGATCTTTCACTTTGAAAGGTTCAACATCAGGCACTGTTTCTAATCCAGTCAATTTAGGCAAATGTTTCAGAGGTTTCTTCTTAGTTGACACCACAGGAGCTCTTTTCATTTTGTCATCAGGCGTTAGAGGTTCCAGGATGTACACTAATCCCTTATCAGTGTTGATTTGTGGATGAGTGTTTGTCAGATCATGCGGTGGTGCTGTATCTTCCATAGGTGCATCACTGGATGTTGTGTCACTGAGAGGTGCGCATGGCTCAGCTGTATGCGGTGATTCACTGCTAGGGTCTGTTTTAGGATAATGCACCAAGGCCGGCTTGTTGGAATCAGACATGTAAACACTTGGTCCTTTTTCTATCTCCTCAGCATTAGTAGCTGGAACAGCAACCATTTTGTCACCACTAATTGGGTCTTGAACTCTAAATGGTTTTGCATCAGGATTTGATACTAATCCATGTACAGAAGGCATTTCATCGAGTGAGTTAGAATCTATTGTCATAATTGGTAGATTGTCAAATTCATCAGAATTATCCACTGGACTTGGTTTAAGCACAAATGCAAGACCTTTATCAGTAGCAAGTTGTTGTTTTGTAGGTTCTTTTGGTCCACCATCGTCCTCAACAGAGTGATCTTTATCATCTTCTGGATGTTCTGCTTCTTCAGAAATAGCAGGATATGCCATCTTAGTCAGTCCTGTTTCTGGATCATACACCTTGATTGGTTCATCTTCACCACAAATAAGAGCAACTGGTTCTGTGTTAAGTTCCTCTACATTTGTTACTGGTACAACTTTCATAACCTCTCCAGTTACAGGATTACTAATTCTGACAGGTTTTGTGTCAGGTGCAGTTTGTACAGAAACTATCTTTGGTTGATTGTCTGAATTTGTGTCCATTGCTGCAATATGTGTGACTGGACTGTCTCCATCAACACCACTGGCACCTTCAGGATCTGTCTGCAATTTGAAAGCCCAGCCTTGATCTGTAAGAATCTGTTGTGGAATTGATTCTAGTGGTATATCTCTATCTTGAGTAACCATTGAATCATCATCGGTAGAATCTGTGGACGGGTAGTGAATCTTGGGCGACTGGTTGGGTCCCTTCACAAATACACATGGCTCTTTGTCAATTTGTTCAACAGATGTAGCAGGAATAGCATCTTTAATCTCACCAGTGTTGGGATCCATTACTTTGAAAGGCTTACTACTAGGTTCACTTTGAATTCCAACAACAGTTGGTACATCCGTCAATGGATTCTTATCAGCTACAACAGGTCTGGTTTCATCTGCTGTATCATCAACATTTTCTGTTGGTGGTTGTAATACAAATGCTGGACCTTCATCAGTTACGATTTGTGGATTGGGGTGAGACAAGTCATCATATTCAGACCCTTTAGTTTCCTCTGGTGTGGACAACTCCATGGAATCTTCTGGAATATCGTTTGGTGCTGATTTTGTAGCTTGCTTTGGTGCATCCAATACTTGAGGCTTTACAGGCTTAGATACACTTGGATAATGTATTGTTGCTGGTTTGTTTGGATTAGCAACAAAGACACTTGGATTTTCCTTAAGTTGTTCAGGATCAGTTGCAGGTATAGCTTGCATGAAATCACCACTTTTTGGATCTTTCACTTTGAAAGGTTCAACATCAGGCACCGTTTCTAATCCAGTCAATTTAGGTAAATGTTTCAGAGGTTTCTTCTTAGTTGACACCACAGGAGCTCTTTCCATTTGGTCATCAGGCGTTAGAGGTTCCAGGATGTACGCTAATCCCTTATCAGTGTTGATTTGTGGATGAGTGTTTGTCATATCGTGTGGTGGTGCTGTATCTTCCATAGGTGCATCACTGGATGTTGTGTCACTGAGAGGTGCGCATGGCTCAGCTGTATGCGGTGCCTCGCTGGTAGGGTCTGTTTTAGGATAATGCACCAAAGCTGGCTTGTTGGAATCAGACATGTAAACACTTGGTCCTTTTTCTATCTCCTCAGCATTAGTAGCTGGAACAGCAACCATTTTGTCACCACTAATTGGGTCTTGAACTCTAAATGATTTGGCATCAGGATTTGATACTAATCCATGTACAGAAGGCATTTCATCGAGTGGGAAAATATCTACTGTCACAATTGGTAGATCATCAATTTCAGCAGAATTATTGACTGGACTTGGTTTCAGCACAAATGCAAGACCTTTATCAGTAGCAAGTTGTTGTTTTGTAGGTTCTTTTGGTCCACCATCGTCCTCAACAGAGTGATCTTTATCATCTTCTGGATGTTCTGCATCTTTAGAAACAGCAGGATATGCCATCTTAGTCTGTCCTGTTTCTGGATCATACACCTTGATTGGTGCATCTTCACCACAAACAAGAGCAACTGGTCCTGTGTTAAGTTCCTCTGCATTTGTTACTGGTACAGCTTCCATGACATCTCCGGTTACAGGATCACAAATTCTGACAGGTTTTGTGTCAGGAGCAGTTTGTAGAGAGACTGTCTTTGGTTGATTGAATGAATTTGTGTCCATTGCTGCAATATGTGTGGCTGGACTGTCTCCATCAACACCACTGGCACCTTCAAGATCTGTCTTCAATTTGAAAGCCCAGCCTTGATCTGTAAGAATCTGTTGTGGAATTGATTCTAGTGGTAGATCTCTATCTTGAGTAACCAGTGGATCAACATCATTGGTAGAATCTGTAGACGGGTAGTGAATCTTTGGTGATTGGTTGGGTCCCTTCAGAAATACACAGGGCTCTTTGTCAACTTGGTCAACAGATGTAGCAGGAATAGCATCTTTAATCTCACCAGTGTTAGGATCCAATACTTTGAAAGGTTTACTGTTAGGTTCACTTTGTATTCCAACAATAGTTGGTACATCTTTCAGTGGATCCCTATTAACATGAACTGGTTTAGATTTATCAGATGTATGAATAGCACTTTGCATTGGTGGTTGTAATACAAATGCTGGTCCTTCATCAGTTACAATTTGTGGATTAGGTTTGGACAGATTTTCATCTTTTAATCCTTTACTTTCTTCAGGTGAAGTCACTTCCATTGAACGTTCTGCAAGGTATCCTGGTGGTTGAACTATAGAAACTTGAGGCATACTTGGGTAATGTATGGTAGCTGGTTTCTTTGGATTTGAAACAAATACACTAGGATGTTCTTTAAGATGATCAGAATTAATGACAGGTACAGCTCGCATGAAACTACCACTCTTTTGATCTTTAACTTTGAAAGGTTGTCTATCTGGAACTGTTTCAATGCCAGATATTTCAGGCAAATCTTTCAAAGGTTTTTTCTTTGTAGATACAACAGGCGCTCTTTTCATGCGATCTTCGGGTGTAAGAGGCTTCAACACATATGCCAAACCCTTGTCTGTGTTGATTTGTTGGTGTGAAGGTCTTGCAGGTATTTCAGAAGCATCTTCTGGTGTGTCTGGGCGAGCCTTTGCTCTCTGTGGATAGTACACTGCTGCTGGTTGATGGACATCACCAATATAGATGCTACCCTGATCCAAATCTGGCAGAGTTGACTTTGGCATTGCTAGCATTGGTTGTCCTGTTTGAGGATCTTTTACTCTAAATGTCTTGGCATCAGGTTTGTGAACCATTTTAATTGGTTTTGGTAGTTCATCTAATGGCTTTGTTTGCAAGGCTATAAATGGAATTTCATCTACATCAATATTGTCAGAAATAGGCTTCAACACATGTGCTAACCCCTTATCAGTCAATAGTTGTTCTGATGATTGCTTCTCTGACACATCCATACTATCAGCAGCACCTTGTTCTAGGTTGGGGTTGTGAATCAAAACAGGTCGGTTGGTGTCACCAACATATGCACTTGGAAGTCTGTCCAGCTGCTCTGAGTTGGTTGCTGGTATAGCTTGCATTACTTCTCCAGTGTTAGGATCTTGTACACTAAATGGCACCTTTTGGGGACCTGTTTCAATACTAACTACTGTTGGTACATCTGGTAATGGAGCTTTGTCAGCTGGTATAACATTCCCCACTGGATCACCTTTGTTGATTGGTTTCAAGATATAGGCAAGACCTTTGTCTGTCTTGATCTGCTGTACTACAGGTGGTTTGGTATCCGCATCAGATTCCATATCCTCAACAGGACACTCAAACCTGTCAACAGACTGCATTGGTTCCAAGGAGTCATTGTCTAAAGATGATGGATAATAAATTAAACCAGGATGATTAGCATCATCCACATAGACACTTGGTTGTTTTCTGAGTTCCTCTTTGTCTGTGATAGGCACTGCCATCATAGGTTCACCTGACCTCGGATCTTGAACTCTGATTGGTTGTCCATCTGATGTATAACCAACACCTTGAATTGATGGCATATGGTCTAATGGTTCTGTCTGCAAAGCAACTAGGGGAACTACATTTTCATCAATACTTCCATTCACTGGGTATGGTTTCATTGCATATGCTTTACCCTTATCTGTCAAAAGCTGTTCACAAGTTGGATCTTTAGAAGCTTCAACATCCTTCGATGGTTTCCCTGTTGCTTTTGTCTTTACTGGTTTTGGGTAGTATATAGCTACAGGCTTGTTTGGCTTAGTCACATACACAGTGGGATGTTCTTTGAGCTGATCTGAATTGGTAGCAGGTACAGCTTGCATTAAATCTCCACTCCTGGGTGATTTCACTTTGAATGGATGGCTTGGTGTTTTCACTTTGAATGGATGGCTATCTGGGACAGTTTCAATGCCAGTTACATTGGGCAGATGTTTCAATGGACGTTTCTTAGTTGAGACTACTGGTGCGTTATCAAGAGAATCTTCACTGGTAACTGGCTTCAGTATATACGCCAAGCCTTTGTCAGTGTTGATCTGTTGATGAGTAGGTTGAATTGGATGCTCTGATACAGACTCACTTGGTTGTGACATCTTACTCTGATCTTGGATTGGCTCATTAGAAACTGTCCTCACATCACCCACAACAGGCTCAATTCCTCTATCAAAATCTCCTGACAATATATCTGCAACAGGATGATGAATTAACACAGGAGTGTTGGTATCTACAAAGTATGCAGTGGGTTGTTCTGTCAGATCATTGACATCATTTGCAGGTACTGTTTCCATGACTTTGCCTGTCACTGGGTCACCCACTCTGAATGGTTCTGATCTAGGAGAATTCTTGAAACCGATCACTTTTGGTACAGACTGAAGAGGTTTGCTTTCTGTTGCAAGATGTGGCACATCATTGACTGCTTCATCTGTAGCAGGTACTGGTTTAAGAATGTATGCAAACCCCTTGTCAGTGAGTATCTGAGGTTTGGCTTGTTTCTTAACACTTCCACTCACTGGATCCTTGTTTTCACAAACTGGATAATACACATGAGCAGGCATTGTTGGATCAGAAACAAACACGGATGGGTGTTCAGTGAGTTGTTCTTGGTCTTTAGCAGGAACAGCCTGCATTGTTTCATTAGTCATTGGATCAGTTACTATGAGTGGTGTAAGTTCTGATGTTGAGGAAACCCCTATTACTTCTGGTAAATTCTTTAATGGCTCAACATGGACAGAGATAGCAGGTCCAGAGGTGTCGTGATTGTCGTCATCAAACGGCTTCAGAATATATGCCAGGCCCTTATCTGTAATAATTTGTTGATTGTCAGCATCCAGTGGGTCTTGCGTCAAGGTATCAGTAGATTCTGGCTTCCAGTGTCGTACTGGAATGGCCTTTTTCATCACCCCTGTGAGTGGATTGAAACATGTGGCTGGGTTACTCTTGTCTGTGACAAACACTGTTGGCAGTGTCTTCAGTTCCTGTGGATCAGTAGCAGGTACTGCCTCCAGTATATCACCAGTGTTTGGATCTTCAATTCTAAATGGTCGAGCGCCCTCTGGTGCTGGTTGTAAAGATACATTAGTTGGCAGGTTATCTGGATCTGCATCTTCTCCAATGATATACTCAGGCGTTGGTCTTCCACCGCCAGGTGCAGAACCATCTTGTCCTTCCTGTCCAGTTATACTATTTCCTACAGCATCTGGTTTCAGCACATATGCCCAACCCTTGTCTGTTAGAATTTGTTGAGTGCATGGCTCCGGCTCATTATCAACTACCATTGCAATGTCATCATCTCTCAGTTCAGTAGGTACATCACTGGCTTTGATAGATTCTAAAGAATCTGTTGATTTTGGAGTGTAGATCTTAGCTGGCTCATTGGGATTGGCAACAAACAAAGCTGTTGTTTCTTCTTTAAGCTCAGCTGCTTCTGTTATTGGCACAGCTTCTAGAACACCATTTGTAGCTGGATCTTGAATATAGAAATGGTTGTCCTTTGGTACTTTGACCTCAGCAACCACACCTGGGATGACTGGAAGTAATTCCTCTTGCACAGAAGTGAATAGTACATTGCTGTCAATGCTATCTTCTGAAACAGGTTTCAAAGTATACGCTAAACCCTTGTCAGTCAGCACCTGTTTAACCAGTGGTATTTCTTCCGAATTCTTAGGTTGTGGACTCTGGGTGATACTAGGTGGGTAGTATACTGTGACAGGCTTTGTGGGATCCGATACAAACACAGTTGGTTGTTCAACAAGATCAACTGGATCTGTTGCTGGCACTGCCTGCATTGGTTTCCCAGATTTAGGATCTTGCACAAGCAGTGGCTTTGAATCAAGAATTGGAACCTTGGTCACTACAGTTGGCATAGCCTGCAATGGTCGAGTATCAACTGGAACGAATATACCCCTTTCAGTTTTCTGATCCACAGGTTTCATAACATATGCCAGACCTTTATCAGTGAGTATTTGCTCCTGTGACTCCGGACTATCTGCAATGTCCTTAGGTAATTCTACAGGCAATGCTTGTTTCGTGGGTGATGGTAAAAGATCTTCTGTGTCAGCAGCTGGATATGCAGTTTTAGTTTCTCCAGAATGTGGATAATGAACAGTCACAGGCTTGTTTGGATCTGATATATATGCAGTGGGTTTATCCTGCAATTCTTCCATCTTTGTAGCAGGCACAGCTTCCATGATTTCTCCTGTGTTTGGATCTTGAATCCTTATAGGTTCATCTTCAGGTACGGATTGTAAGCCAACTATCATTGGTAAGTCATCAATGTTTCCATCTTGGGCAACAATGAAATCAATGCCACCTGGTGCGCTGCCATCCATGCCTTCAACTCCTGCAATACTTCCTCCTAAACTCACTGGTTTTAAGACATAAGCTGGGCCCTTGTCTGTAACTATCTGCTGAGCAAGGGGTTTGATGGTCTCTGTTTTGTCACCTTGATTCTTACTATCAGGCAAATCCTGATTGACAGAATCCAGACCTTCTTTCGGGAAATAGACTCCAACTGGTTGAACCAGATCTTTTCTGAATGCGCTTGGTTTTTCAGCAAAATCTTCAGCATTTCTAGCAGGTACTGCTTTCATCAGATCACCAGTATAAGGGTTCAACATTGTGAATGGTTCTGGCTTATCGATAGTTTGCAGAGCAACTACTGAAGGCAGAGTGTCCAATGATTCAACACCTTGTTTAATAGGCTCTACTTCCAAATTGCTATCATCTTTGTTACTATCACCATCATCAATTGGATGGAGAACAAAAGCCCAGCCATTGTCAGTAAGAATTTGTTGCTGATGCGGGGACTCATCCACAGTCTGAACATTAGCAATATCAGGACTAGAATCCTTAGGTTTACTATCAAAATCGGTTGGGTGAAAGAGTGCCATCGGTTTCCTTGGGTGGAGTCTAAATCCAGCAGGATTATCCCTGATGTCCTGTGCATCTGTGGCTGGAATAGCTTCCATTATATCGCCAGTCTGTGGGTTCACAATCCTAAAGGGTTTAGAGTTTGGCACACTCTGTAGTGATACAACCTCTGGCAACCTTGACAAAGGTGTTTCTTCTACTGGTACAATTTCCTGGACAAACATCAAGTGGTCTTCAGATACTGGTTTCAGCACATATGCTAGTCCACTATCTGTAAGAACCTGAGACTGGCATGGATTATCTTCTTGCAATAAATCTTCCTCTAATTTACTCTTCTTGGCAGCAGGGCCATCGCCAGAAGTAGCAGGATGGGATATCTTTGATGGCTTCCTTGGCGTGTCCGTTTTGTCTTGGTCTAATGCTTTATCCACATGTTCAGGGAAAGCAATTTGAGTTGTTCCAGTATCTGGATGGTGGATTATCACAGGTGCATCTGGTTCTGAAACAAACACAGCTGGATTCTTCATAATGTCATCAACATTTGTTGCCGGCACAGCTTCTAATAATTTGTCACTATGCGGATCTTTAAATAGAAGCGGTTTTGTTGTTTCAGCAGGTGCATTTTGCAATGTAAATAGTGTTGGAGCATTATCTGGGAAGCTATCATCACCTATGACATAGTCCACACTACCAGGAGCACCACCATCTTTCCCATCAACACCATCAATGCTTCCTCCATGAGTGGGCTGGAGAATGAAGGCCCAACCTTTATCTGTAAGAACTTGAAGTGGCTCTTCAGTATGATCCTTTGCATCCTCTTTATTAGTATCATGTGGCTCAGCTGTAAGGTCTTCATCTTCCTGTGGATAGTGTACTGTTAGAGGTTCACCAGGACTACTGGTATAAGCAGTTGGTTTATTCTCCATTTCACTTACAGTGTATACTGGCACTGCTTCCATTAGTTTCTCCGCCAAAGGGTCATAGACTTTCAAGGATTTGGGTTCTTTCACAGCCTGAATACCAATTACACTTGGTTTATCTTTAAGTGGTTCAGTTTCCAAGGAAACTACATTGTCAAGTTCCCTGTCCTCCAGTACACCACTGATGGTATCAGCATCTGGTATAGGATTCAACACATATGCAAGTCCCTTGTCTGTGACAATCTGCTGCTTTGGCAAATCATCTAAATCAGATGACATCTGCGTTGGGTAATACACAGCAGCAGGTTTATGTAGATCTTGTATATAAGCTGTGGGCTGCATTGGATCAATATCATCTGGATGTAAAATAGGAATTGCTTCAAATATACTGTCAGATTTCGGATCATATACTCTAACTGGATTTACCTCTGGTCCCATCTCTCTGCCAACTATATTAGGTAGAGTCGTTAAGGGTTCGTCGTCAAGAGGAATAACATTGGCAGTTGCATTCTCAGATCCTTTAAGTACTGGCTTCAAAGCATATGCAAATCCTTTGTCAGTTAAAACTTGAACAGGATATGCCGATTCCAGATCATTGCTGGCTTCATCTGATTCATACCTCTCAGTAAGTGGATAGTACACAGCCAACGGTTCATGGGGATCATCCACATAGACTGTTGGGAAATCTTCCATCAGTTCGTCAGCATCGCTGACTGGAACAGCTTCCATGACTTCCCCACTTCTTGGATCAAACACTAAGAGAGGCTTTTGATCTGGTACCAGGACTTTAGCTTTCAAAAGCGGCACTGATTTCAACGGCTCATCTTTTGTTTTTAAGACTGGTTCAAGGGTTTCATGGCTTGGTTCTGCATCTCCTGTCACTGGTTTTAGTACAAAAGCAAGACCTTTGTCTGTAAGGAGCTGAGTGTGCACAGGTTTGTCCTCAAGCCCATCTACAATTTCCGGATAGTAGATGACTACATGTTCTTCAATGTAGGCAGTTGGTCCTTGAGTTAGATCCTCTAGTTTAGTGGCTGGATATGCTTGCATGACTTCGTTGGTCAGAGGATCAAGAACTCTGAACACATCTCTTTCAGGAATGATTTGCACATCATCAAAGACAGGCAGTTTGTCAAGTGGCCTTGAATGAGCAACAACAAGAGGTCCATGACTTTTATCTAAATCAGCTATTGGTTTCAAAACATATGCTGGGCCTTTGTCAGTAAACACTTGCTTGAACGGGCCATTACCGAGTTCCATTCCATCCAGTTTACTTTCCTCTTCATTTGGAGAATACAAATGAACATTCGGAAATGCATTCTTAATTACTCCGGTTTCTGGAAAATGAACTGTTACTGGCTCATTTGAATCTGTTACCAATGCAATTGGTGCTTTGTCCATATCTAATTCACTCGTGCATGGGATAGCCTCCATCATATCTCCAGTTCTTGGGTCATGAATTCTGAAAGGCTTGGGTTTTGGCACGGTCTGAGGAGTTGCTATTGTAGGAAGGTCTTTAGAATCTCCTGTTGTTGCTATGACAAAGTCTGCATCTGATGCATCTGGAGCACTGGTATCATCACCGGACACTGGTCTCAATGTGAAAGCCCATCCCTTGTCTGTCAATATCTGTTCCTGCAGAGGTATTTCTGTTTCAGTATCATCAATAGAACTAGTTTCAGCTGTTTGATCATCACCAGTAAGAACCGGATCAGTAGATGGATAGTAAACAGTAGCTGGTTGGGTATCATCCCTCACAAACAGTGTTGGTTGTTTTCCAATATCATCTTCATTGGTTATTGGTACTGCAACAACAATATCACCACTTTCTGGATCCTTTAACTTGAATTCTTTCACATCTGGCATTGTAACTGAAGAAACAACATCTGGTATGAAATCAGTTGGCTCTGTCTTAATGTTAATGAAAGGTGGTTCTTCAGTCTTGTCAGACTTTCCTCCCTTGCTGATATCAGGTTGCAATGCATATGCAACACCTTTCTCAGTCAGTACAACTGGCAATGGTTCCATTGCTGCTTCAGGGTGAACCATCTTGCTACGCTTCACTGTAGGAGCACCTGGCTCTGATGCAGGATGAGAATATTTATGTTTGGGGTGATAAGCGACACCAGGTGCATCCATTTTATCAAAATAAACCGTTGGATATTTCTTGAGTTGTTCAGAATTCGTAGCTGGCACAGCTTCCATGATTTGTCCTGATACTGGATGTACTACTAGGAAGGGTTTATCTACTGTAACCTCCTTCATACCCAGAACTTCTGGAATCCTGTAAATTGGTTCTTTCTCCAAAGGCAATGTTAAGTCTTGCTTAGTACCTGGTTTTGGAGTGCTTAATATAAAAGCAAGTCCTTTGTTAGTAAGCACCTGTTGCTTAGTTGGTTCAGTGTCCATCTCATCTGCCATCATCTTAGTATCATCTGGACTTGCATCCTCACTTGGGATAGGCAGAGCGACCTTTGCTTTGTCACTGTCTGGATAGCATACAATAGCTGCCCCTTTTGGATTGGTTACATATGCAATAGGTTCATGCTGGAGATCATCCATATTCTGTGCAGGAACAGCTTCAACGACATTGCCTGTTCTAGGATCCTCTATTAAGAATGGTTTGGCATCAGGAGCATGTTGCAATGTAAATGTTGAAGGTAGATTCTGAGGTTCAGTTTTGTCAGTAAATATATAAGACAATCCCCCAGGTGCACTGCCATCAGTTCCATCAGCGCCCATGATACTAGCTCCTGTAGATGGCTGAAGCACAAAAGCCCAGCCTTTGTCTGTCAAAATTTGCTGTGGCTTTGGCTCTTCTGGCAATCTGTCCTCATTAGACATAGGTGAATCTTGCAACACAGATGTATCCTCTACAAGGTCAGGGTCAATATCCACAGCTTCTGGATAGTAAATTGTTGCTGGTACATCTGGGTCTGATAGGTATGCAGTGGGCTGTGTAAATAGATCTTCTACTGTTGATGTTGGAACAGCTTCCAATACTGTTCCGGATGATGGCTCTTGAATTTTAAAGTGTCTTCTGTTGTCAGGAACATCTTGCAGTGATTCAACGATGGGTAATGCTTCCAGAGGTGTCGTTTGTACAGCAACCAAAGGTACATCCTTAATAGCGTTCTCATTAGCTGGTTTGAGTGTATATGCTGGCCCTTTATCTGTGACAATCTGCTGCTGCGATTCCAATGCTCCTGGAGCTTTGAAAACGCCCGGCACTGTCTTTGGGATGACTGGAACTGAAGATGATGGTTTGTCAGGGTAGCAAATTTGTGCACAGCTTCCATCTTTTGGGATGTAAATTGATGGTTCCTCTTTTAACTGAGTGGTGCTGCATGCTGGCTTAGCTTCTAGCACTTGCCCATTGATAGGATCCTGAATTCGAAATCGGTTACTCTCTGAAGCAGGTACACAAGTCTTTACCTTGGGTATACCTGAGAGTAGTTCAGGATCAACAGATATAAATGGTATGGTAACATCACTCAAGTTTTCTGGAGTAACTGGTGTTAAGACATACACGGGCCCCTTATCAGTCACAATCTGTTGTGAATCTAACTGAGATGGACGTTTGAATACCTCATCTGCTCTCTCTGGAATAACACGTTTGTCTGATGAAGTGCGTGAATCAGGATAATGTATCTGAACTGGCATACTGAGATCTGTACTATATGCGGATGGTTGATTTTGCAACTGGGTTGCAGTAACGACTGGTTCAGCTTGCAGTACTCTACCAGTTTCAGGCTCTTGGATTCTGAATGGCCTACTTTCAGAAAGTGGTTGTTGAGCAGTAACTTCTGGCAGAAATTCAAGTGGTTCATCATTAGCAGAAATAAATGGTACAACCGAGTTATCCAGATCAGAAGGGTCAACCGGTTTTAACACATATGCAGGTCCCATGTCAGTCACAATTTGTTCAGGCATCAGTTGGGGTGGTTGTTTGAAAACCTCTGGTGTCATTTCTGGTGTAACAAATTCATCTGATGTATACATAGGTATCTGGTTCTCATCTGGATAATAGATTTCAGCAGGTAAATCTTTGTCTGGAAGATATACAGTTGGTTCTATTTTCAACTGGCTGCCATCTTGAACAGGTTCAGCTTGCATAATTTCTCCAGTTCTTGGATCTTGAATTCTGAATGGATTGCTCTCAGAAACAGGCTGCTGTGATGACACTTCCGGTGGAGATTTCAGTGGCTCAGAGTTAACATCAATAAACGGTATATAAGTGTCACTCAATTCAGCAGGATCAACTGGTTTTAACACATAAGCAGGTCCCTTATCTGTCACAATCTGTTTAGGGCCAAATTCTGAGGGCTGTTTGAATACTTCTGCAGTTTTCTCAGGAACTATGTCATCTGTTGTAAATGATAGGGCACTTTCTCTATCAGGATAAAATATTTTAGCTGGCCTATCAAGGTCCGACACATACGCAGTTGGTCGTCCCTGTAACTGATCAATATTCTGTGCTGGTTCTGATTCAAAGACTTGACCAGTCCGAGGATCTCGAATTCTGAATGGTGTACTTTCAGTAACAGGTTGATTGCTCAACATTTCAGGCAAGTGTTTCAGTACTTCTGGGTCCACACCAATAAAGGGTGTATTACTTTCAGATACCTTTGAAGGGTCAACTGGTTTTAATACGTATGCTGGACCTTTATCAGTCACAATTTGCTCTGAAGAAGGGAGTTGTGAAGGCTGTTTATATACCTCAGGTGCCTTCAATGGGATAACTGCTTCATCATCATTGGATGTAGGATAGGCCATTTTGGTTTCCCGGCTATCTGGAAAATATATCTTAGCAGGAGCATCAGGACCAGTAATATATGCTGTAGGCTGTGAATGCAGATCCTTAGTATCTGTCAAAGGCACAGCTTCAACTATCTCTCCCGTTCTAGAATCCTGAATTCTGAGTGGTTCCCTTGAAGGAGCTGGTGTGGATCCTATAACAATGGGTGCATTGTCTGGATTTGACTCACAAGACACAACAAATTCTACACTGCCAGGGGCTTGACCATCATCACCATCCTTCCCATCAATACTTCCTTTGGCCACTGGCCTCAAGAAATATGCCGGACCTTTATCTGTAACCACTTGCTGATCAGTTGGTTTCTTGTCCATTTTGCGTACTTTCCTTGGCGAGGGTGAATCAATTTCTGCCACTGGGTAAGCGACTTTAGCAACTCCATCATCCGGATAGTGTACCATGACTGGTTTGCTAGGGTCTGTCACAAACATAGTAGGTTCTGATTGCAGCTCTTCTACACTTTGCGCTGGTACAGCTATCATTTGCTCTCCTGAACTAGGATCTTGTATGGAGATGGGTTTAGTCTTTGTTATTGGTTGTGTTCCAATAACAGTTGGGAGTTGAGAAGGTTCTGCATCCAATGCAATAATGAATTCTACTGAAGGTTCAGAAGCACCTGGAGCGGATCCATCATCACCTTCTTTTCCAGTTAGGCTACCTCCTGTTAGTGGTTTCAACACATAAGCTAGACCCTTATCAGTAACAAGTTGTTCTGGAACAGCTGAATGTGTAGGCTCTTCTTGGATGTCATCCATTCTGTCTTGTTCCAGAGGTACATCTTCTGAGAAAGGATAGGCTACCTTTGTCTCGTTAGTTTCTGGGTTGTAAATCGCAGCAGGCAATGTGTGATCATCCCTTACAAAAACACTTGGGTGAGTTTGTAACTCCTCTGCATTTTGTGCTGGTACTGCTTCCAGAACTCCCCCGCTAACTGGATCCTTAACAGAGAAAGGTTTTGCAGATGATTGAGTAATAGGTTGCATTCCTGTAATAATTGGCTTTTCCAACGGTTCTGAGTCATCTGCTATAATGAACTCAACAGGTGCCCCTGCTCCAGGTGCGGTACCATCCACCCCAGATTGCCCTGTAAGGCTAGCACCTGATAGTGGTCGCAAAATATAGGCCAAGCCTTTATCAGTTACTACTTGCTGATCAACTGGTTCAGTTTCTTCAATAGGTAACTCTACAGCTGCCATCACTTCCGGTGCCTTTGTAGCTACCTGTAATTCCTCCTCTACTGGTTTCTTTGTGATAGTCTCATCCTCAGACATACTGTCTGCTACTGATGAATCATCGCTAAGACTATCAAATGCTTCCATCAAACTCTTTCTCTTATGTTTCGGAGATGATCTTGGGGAACTCTTCGGAGATATCTGATTCATGATGGCAGTGGGCGATCCTTTTCTAACAAGTTGCGCTTGGATGCCAAGCTGTGGTGTAGAAAATAATTCCGGTGGGTTCAGTTTGGCGTAGGAAGCTCTGCGTGAAGCAGCACGTTCAGCAGCTTGTTTCTGCAAATCAGAACTCTTCTGATTGATCTCATCCACTTCCTCTTCATAGTCTTTGATTTCACCAGCAAGAGCCTGAGGATGAAAACAGGATTTGAACATCGGGGCAATATTTTGAAAACAAGTTTTTATGGTTAAATCTGCAACTGAAGGAAAATCACTTATCATAAAAATCTGCAACTGAAGGAAAATCACTTATCATAAATTATCTAAGCAAAATTAATAAAATATTACACATGTTCCCGTCTGAGCATATACAAGAGAATTGTCTGATTTCATGACAAATTGGGTCTCATTTTGCCCTTGGATATTAAGTGATATCATAGTGACAGAGAGTAGATCTTACATTATAAGTTTTACTATTTTTACTTAAACGCAGAGTACATATTATATACTATTTGATAACATACCTCATGCTGCACTAACTGTGCCTGAAGTGCTTCCATGCTAGTTGGTGTTACTGGATCTGCCATCTGGAGTTCAGCCACCTGGATCTTATCAGCAAGTACATCTAGCTGGCCATCATATGCTTCCTATAATAATTAACAAAGAGAAATTTCCGCATTGAACAGCCATGATGGATATATGAATTTTGATAACTTATAAGAAAACCAGTAAGGCGATGAAAAAACCTAGACTTTCGATTACCGCGAATTGTAAAAAAATTGCATGTTGATAGATGGCAGTTTACATGTATATCTGTTTTTACAATGAGTAAGATGTTTTGTTCTATATAACTATGCGATTTGGGTTGGATAATTATTTTTCTAACATATAATGCACAATGTTGTGCTTGCTGGACACCTCCTTTAACAAATTTGAAAATGTTCAAACATTTTGACAACAAATCGACAAACTATTGAATTTTCAAAAGAATCACAAATATGTGATTTTTGGTCAGTCCTTCCTTCTCATGTAATAGATGTTTCCCATCACTTAATGGGAGCGAGTTGTGAGGCAAGCGCTTTTGAATTTAACACTTTCCACGAGGCTATTAGTTTTGCCATACAAAGATATTTGTACTTAACTCAATGAATTTCTCATGATGATTCCAAATATGGTAATGAAATTCAAAAATTGTGACATTTTTGAAACATTTTGAGAATTGTTGGGATGTCGTCTGCAGATGCCTGCCACGTGAAAAGTGTTAAAGAACCTTATAAACTCAATATGGATTAATAAATAAACAAATATATATGAACAACGAAAATAAGTCTCAAGGATTTTCGATGCTTCAAGTGTTAAAATTACATACAAGAAGATTTGTAATTCCAATTTCTAATGATCAAAAATAATAATTTTGTAAGCTGACCTGTTGCATAATAGCCTCTTGGAGCAGGTCCTCTTGTTCCTTAACAACAACAGTTAGCTGATCCAACTCTTCCTTGAGGTTAGAGAGTTGTGGATCCGTAAGCTCATCTAGCTCATCTGTTGGTTCTTGGCAAGTCAACTCCCCATTCTGGGATATCAATGTGTCTAGTTTGGCTTTACACACATCTACAGCTTCCAATACAGTCTGTAATCAAATTGGGATACGGTTTGTTTTACATTTGCTATATATTCATTTCTAGGGAGCATATGGAACACAAATTCAACATATGACACGGCAGGCAAATACAACTTGTGAATTACCAAACCCAATCATTACATGGGTAGGTTGGTTAATAATCTAAAGCAGGGTGCTCAATCAGCAACCTGCCATGACTTGTCAAGTGACCACAAAACTCAAGATCATTACAACTTTTTGTGTGGGTAATGACTTAATGATCCAAGCACATCATACTTGAAGTACATACAACGCTTACTTGGTGACAATGAAGGCATGTTTCAAGAACGTCAAATAGCCACTCTTGCTACAGATCGCCGTGCTTGGAGAAAACTTGTGGTCGCCTGCTCCGCAGCCGAAGGATAATGATGATGAATGACTTAAAATTCTATTAATTGTCTTACCAAAATAATCTTAAACGGTCAAAAAGACTTATAAGTCTGGGTAATGACTTAAAATTGTGTAAATTGTTTACCAAAATAATCCTGAACGTATGTTGTTCAAAATGAAATGGAAATTGTTGTTTAAGTCAATAGGATACTATTCCCTTTTGAGCAGTATGAATCTGGCCCGATGACAAATCTTTGGCCTTAACAAAAGCAATTGAAAATCCCTAAATTTCAAGTTAGAATGTCTACATTTCATATAATATCTCATGAAGCTCAAAAATCACTGCAAAATACAATAGCAACAAAGACCACACAAAAACAGCTCCACATTTGAAATATTAACATAAACCCGGCAATTGAGTGTTTTCAAATACAAACGACTGTGGAAGTTGGTATCTGTATGCAAGAAGTCACATTAATTTCACCAAGGAATAGTTGAATGTGTTGCCTGAAGTGAAGGATTAAAACATGAAAATACTGAACTTTTATGATTTCGATCTTCCATGGAAAAGCTTCTCCCCAATTTTTAATAATTCAAGTAAAAACTGTTCTGTTATTGTACAAGAAATAGAAGATGACAAACATTCAGAAAATTACATTGTTGACAGACACACAGTATTCTACACCCAAAAACAACAACAATCAGTCCACAAATCACAAGTGCAGTCAACAGAGGCAAACAAACTAAAGTGCGCATTATGATTAGTTGTATTATAGATAAATAACACATTACATGATGTATTTATTTAAGTTGCACCCTATAAAGTCAATCATAGTGTTTTGAAAATCAGAGATATTTTGTATATAAATTGTGAATCAAATGCCATGTTTTGTGATAATGCTTTGGTTGTGAACTTATGGTTACGCACATCATCATTACCCTCATAGATACAGACCTCGCCTTCAATCAAACTAAACCAAAACATGCATATCCCATTACATTATAAAAAGAAAAAGAAAAAAGAAATAGAAACACTTCTCATAGTACTACACATCTTCAAGTACTACATTGTGCAACACTACAAGCTCTACAAAGTTTATTTATAACATACATGCAACCTGTATAGTTCCTTATACAGAGTATTGGACTACAGCATTAATAAGCGTATGAAGAAAGAGAGAGTGTAAAAAATAGTATATGGTTAACATTATGCGGGTTATTACAGTTGCTCTATTTTTCCTACCTTTCATGCGTTATGATAATCATTCATGATATCGCCATACAAAAACACTACACCTCATAAATATTCATGAGCTCATCATGCAATTTCATTTGGGCAATTCTTATAACAAGTTCTAATACAAATGGGAAATAAGACTGACTATATTTCTATAAATATTTCCAGCGTCACAGTGAAGTGTATGTAATAAAACAACTACTACCCAATTTATTACATCTGGAAAAGCAGAATTTCCCCTTGGTAATAACACAATAGTCCGGCAACCAAATCAAAATGTCCATCTTTTATTCTCTAACTAATGGTCATTCACTATATAATATCAACTTTTTTTTAATATAAATAAGGTCTCGCATTGTATAAAACAATTTTACATCAAAGTGATTATTTCAGTTTGTGATTACCTATAAATGCAAAGGCAACAAGTTGCCAGCTTTTCTGCATCTGGTTAGTTTCTGTTTTGGTATTTGCTATTTCTTTACAATGACTTACATCTTGCACAGCATGCTGTCCCTTGAGAGGTTTGTCATCTAGGTCTGGATCAAAGAGCGCCCCCTTAGCATCCTCTATCGCATCCCCCAAATCATCAACGTCTTTCTCGTATTCCTCCCATTCTTTTGACTTTGCTTCTAAGACATCATGCCGGGCCTTGGCCAATGCCTCTGCATCCTCAGCTTTTTCTGAAATGTCTTGAGCATTTTGGCAGAGTTCTGGAGTCTGGCAGACTTTTGATAATGCATCTGACGTGGACTTAACAATGTCTAGTTGATCGTGGACTGGAGGTATGTTCCCTAGCAGGTTCTGTGAGGAAAACATAAATGCATGGAACTGTTGTATTTCACATTTCAATGACAGATCAAAGGACACCCTGGCTTAATTGATTTGATAAAACACACACTAACAAAGCTTGATTGGCAAAGAATTCTAATCCAACAACCTAAAAACCCAAAAACATGTTTGAAATCCAGAATTTCTATTCATATTTTACCTTATGTTCATCTAGTTCTTGTCTGACCGCATTAGGATTTGTCATGACAAGCTCTGGTACAATAACAGGTGTAGTGTTATCTATCCATTCATTAACTTTCTCTAAAGCTTCATGATACTCCTCCCATGGTTGGATGGCTTGGGCTAGCTCAGCAGACTTAGAGTCTGCCTCGTATGACTGCTCTGTAAGTTGTTGCTGTAGGGAAGCCATCGTGGCTACGATTGCCTCCTTTTCTGGAGCTTTGTCAGTTTGGTCTGTCAGAGTTTGAGCTTGGTGCTGCAAGGGATCCATGATGTCCTTCAATTCATCCAGATGCTTTTGGGTATCCTGTGGATTGTTATTTTGAAAAAGTATTAGGCAATGATAAACCCCTGCTCTATCAGCTAACAACCTTTCAAGTAGAGTCATCAGTCAGGCATTTTTATATCTCTTTTAACAACAAAATTCTTCAAATATGTATTCCTACATTTCTTTTTACAAGTCATAAGCGATCAGCCATGACACCAACAAACCAACCATAATTAGAGAATACTCAAGTTATACGATAGATGTTGAAGTGAAATTGACACTATCGTTACAACTTGACAATTTCCATTATTTTTTTCATTCTTTACTTACATTATTTTTGTTGAAACTTTCTGGAACATTGACAACAGGTTCCTCAAGGTTCTTGCATGTATCTTTCAAAACATCATCCACCTCTGCAACCTTCACATGGAATACTTCTCTTAACTTCTTCGCATCTTCTAAGATGGCTGCCTTTTCCCCAAGTTGTGTGTCCAATTCAACCTGGGATGCATGGAGTTTTTCAACCTCTTCAGCAACCTCAGGGGGTAGAGCTGTGTCAAGGGAGTTGTACTTCTTTTGTTGTTTGTCAGCAAGGTCGTGGCAGAGATCTTTGTTGTCCTTGGCAGCTTCAGAAAGTTCCTGTAAATAGTTTCAAATTATATAAAATAGTCATAATACTTTCTTATTATTTCAATATACAAGTTCTGTTTTGTTAACAAATTCTATTCCATCATATTACACCTCTTTTTAGGTACAAAGCATTGCAATACAATTGTGGTGTGTTGGTATTAGCAAACGAAACAAATATTCTTGAAAGTTGTAGGTAGAAAGATTTCTTGTTTTGTTTTGATAAACACCACTGTTTTTACCATATCGAGTAATGGAGAACAGGTTTATTCAACATTCATATAATCTAGCAGCCTATAGTTCAATCAGTTCCAAATTGGCGAGAAATATTCGGTTTATCTATCCGCGTGCAAAAGTAATCCAAGGGTTTAAGCGCGATTTTGGCATACGCAAGCGTTACGCATACAATGACACTGTGACATTGCGAGCCATATTGCGTCATACAAGCATTTTGAGGGCGACGCTCTTCTGAATTCATTCGCTGCTGTAAAGAGGTTTCACCAATTTGGAACTGACTGAACTATAGCATTGCATCTTTTAGTTATCTGTTGAGAGTAAAATAATGAAATCAATACAGATGCAAAATACTAAGTTACCTTTACCAAACCAAATACAACTATATACCCAAGCAGCCCTGTTCTGACAGCTGGGGCTTCCTATTGCCCAATAATGCAAGCTAAATATGGTGACGAAAAATGTCAAGTTTTTTGGAGCATAAAAGAGATCTGTGGTTTTGTCACTGGGCCCCAACGCTGGCAATCTAAGTTCAAGCCCTGGCACCAGCTATATTTCCCCCATTGCATCTTCGTTGTCATTGTAATTGCTAAACATCCCTGGTACGGTTAGGGTTTAAGAACAATGGACTCATTGATTGAATCATACCTGACATTGTTGTAATTTATCAGCTGCATCTGCTACTTGTGGACCGATGCTAGCAACAAGAGCATTCAGTTTGTTGAGTAAATCCTCTAATGAGCCCAGGGTGGTCTGAGCTTTAGTGCAGAAGTCTTCCCTTTCTGACAACTCTTTTTCCAAGACATCTTCAAGCTTCTTGGCGGTATCTTGTAATCTGTCGGTTGTAATGGGTTAATTTTGTTAAACTTATTATAATGTGCAACTAAACATGGTGATCAATAAAAGCAACAAATGACGATATATAATATATTCACCCATGTCTAACATTATAAAATGTATTATTTTACAACAAAAGTATGCACAAAATATTGCTTAATCTGAACAGTGACAATCAGTAATTGTCACCTTTCATGCGGTTATTAGTTTTACCAATAAAAAACGATTTGTCAGAAAACTTGCCCAAATTTCAAGATCTATATCAGGGATTACTGAACATACTAGGCATGTTTGTACTTATTTCAATGCATTTCTCATGGTGATTCCAAATATGGTAATGAAATTAAATAATGTCGTCTGCAGACACCTGCCGCGTGGAAAGTGTTTAAGAGCCATATTCATGTTTTAGTACCAGGATTTATCTTAGATCATGCAGGTACATTGTATAAAAGTCACAAACATGAAATTGAGCTGTAAACATTATGTGCTGAATATCATTTCGTGTCAACTTTCACTCATGTAAATTTTCCATTTTGTACAAGCAGAAATGTGAGATTTTCAAGTTTTTGTTAATGTTACAGGCCATTATATAAATAGGTAACATATCATATGTAACAAATCAAACGCCAGCAGATTTTATTTGTGCAAACAAACTTTTAGTTGAATACAAATCAAGATTTCCACACCATACCTTTTATTTGTGTCCAGCAAAGAGTTGACTTGTTCCTCTATTGGTTGACATGCCTCAGGTTCCAATAGATCTTCAAGAAGACACTGGCTATACTCTTGTACTTTGGCAAGTTTTGCATAACCTTCCGTTGTCTTCTCAACAACAGCCTGGGAATAGTAAATAGTAAGAAACAAAATATTAGAGATGACTATACTGCTTGCACAAAATCAATCCTGATTTGTGACACTGTAGCTGATAATGTAATAAATCACAGCAAAACTTGCCACTTAATCTTTATCCCTAGAGGGTTGTTTTCACTGTCACAACACAGTTTTAGAATACGTTTATTATGCTCTGATATTATATAATGCATTACTATCAAATTTCTGTAGACACACAACATGTCAACTTTTACTTTGTTGTCTAGAGTTCATGAATGATTAAATCTTTAAGGAGAACTCAATGTCCCTTTTTGGAAAATCTATAACTGAGTTTATAGCCCACAACTATCCTCATCTATAATTGGTTTACATAAGCCTATTACCATAACTTGATTTAGGGGTTCAATAAGGTTTAAGCTGCCCGAGCAAAATAAACCCGTCTTACCGTTGTCGATTCAAGATAAACAACGACGAAGACCTTGTTGAACCCCGTTCAACAACGACCAAACACATTTACATTATTCAAATGTGAATATCGTTGTATTGGATAATTAATGAAAACAAGTACAAAACTTGTTTTAATAGGCTTAATTTGACATAAAATATAGCTGCTCTTTAAAAATCGAGAAAAAAAGTTTACGTTTATTATAATTAGGCCCTTATTTGGACATCGTCCGTTCCCCGTAAATGGGCGATGGAACTTCAAAATGGGCTGGGTTACAAAAGGTAAACATTAGAGAAGACAAATAATTTCGCAAGTATTTGTGAAATTAAAAATACTTTGTAAATAGCATTTTATTCACACACTACCTTTAACATTCAGAGAAAAATTAAATCAAGAATACGTTTAATTTACACAACACATTTTGATACATGTTTATAGAATATTTGTATCAAATCAAAACACACCCCTCCGTTTCAATAGTGATACGGTCCACGTAGATCAAAGCGAACACAATTCACCGCAATAATGCAAAAATGGCGATTCTCTTGTGCTCAGGTAGCGACGGTTTGGCTAAAATTGTGGCTTTAGTAGTGAACCGTTACATATGGCCCTCGCCAAAAATATTTTCCTCGGGGATATAGCTACATTTCGGTATATAAAGCTATTTGTTAACTTTAAGGGTTGCATGGCGAAATGCATTTATACGCCGAAAAAATGAACACATTTTGCGAATATTTTTGTTTGTTTACAATTTTGCGGTTTCCAAATAAGGTTCGCTATCCTAGTAATTTGCATATGAACAGTGAGTTTATCTCGAACAACGCTTTGTTACTGTACTTAAGGTATGGGGGAGTTGATGAACAATAGTTAACCCACCTTGACCCCATCTAGTTTGGCTTCCAGTTCTTCACTACCAGCACTTTGAGACACTTCATGTGGAAGGAACTTGTCAGCCTCATCGATGACCTCTGTAGCCTTCTGCAATGCATCCTGGTAGTCTTCCCATTTGGCAACCGAGTCATCTGTGTTCTGTTTATCGATGTCGGCCTGTTTCTTAATGTTGTCAAGGAGAGTCAGCCCTGAGTTTAATTTTTCTTCGACAGCCTGTTTGCCATTAGGATTGCCTTGTTGGTACAGATTGTCTACAGATGGTTTGATGGCTTCCAGCTGTTTTGCTAGGGCATCAACCGTTTCAATTATTTCCTGAATATAAAAAAAAAGATAATATATGACATTGGTATTGTTACTAGACAGTAAAACTGAGACAGTTTGGGACATGCTAGATCTATTCCTATTTTATACTTTCCACTATTATCCATTACCAATTTAAGCCTAGGGATTAGGTTTAGGGTTAGGATTATTTGGGTTAGGTAAGGGTGATGGCTGGGTTAGAGTTAGAGTAGGGTTATGGTTAGGATGAGAGTCAGGGTTAGGGTTAGGGTAAAATAAAATCATTTCAACATACCTTATTAAGGTCAGAGTTGTTTTTAGCTTCCACCAAACTTGCTGCCGGCTCATACATTTGCCTTTCATCAGCACCTTCAAGAGCACCCTTAATCTGGGACACCTTTGTAACAAAATCTTGCCACTTATCCAAACCATCTTGTAATCTTTCCTCCGCTTCCTTTGCTGAGAGCGATGTATCCGAGAGATCTGCATTGAGTTGATTCAGTTCTCGTTTTAACCTTTCTTTGTCGGCAGACGATAGAGAGGGTGCAATTTTATTGGCCAATTTTGACATGTCGTCAAGTTTGGTTTGGTACACTGGTTCCTTTGCAAAGAATAACTGTGCATTTGTGGTATAAAGAAAAGAGAACAGGGTTTATTTTAGTGATAATTTCACATAGAGATCAAAACAAATACACAATACAATTTGTTGACTAATTTTACACCTGAAGCTACTAATTATGGTTATGTGCACTTTGTAATATCCTTAGAATGGCAATATGTTTTGGTATAAATCAAAAGCACCCAATTGCATCAATCATAATGTAGGAAGGAGAATGTACAATGCTAATTGCTGAGTACTACAGACTGTAACAAAAAAAGTTATACAATCGCAATTTTATTTTAAATTCAATGTTAAGATCATGCAATGTCAAAATCTCTTACACTCTGTGTTAAGCTCCGTTTTGGCTACCAGAATCATTTTAGTTGGTCTTTTTAACTACTTGCGTTTAAAATTTATGACTAATCTACTAAGTCGTCTAGAAATCGGGTTGGGCCACTTTCACAATAATATCATACAATATTGCTTGTATAAATTAAATGGTTAGGGTATCATGCAAGAAACATTAGAGAACAATATCAATATTTTTCAAATAGTTTTATTTCATTTGAATCAATAAATTCATAAAATAAATAAATTATATTTGTAAAGACCTAACCTTCTTTGTAATACTTTTAACCACTTGAAACGAACCATTGTTGTCTAAAAAGAGCACTCTACTGCTATACTCCTAGTTCGATTCCATTCATATTCATCCCAGTGATTTTACCATTGATTAAACCAAAGTGGCCCAGGTGATTTCATGACTACTTTAAACAATTGATCATATCTCTGCTTACCGAGCATCAATTGTCATGAAACAAAGCTTATTCGAAAGCTAAGAAAATTCCTCTTGCACGTCATTAATATTCGAAACAGAAATTCCACAGGAGATATTTTTAATATTTTGTTCAAAACTGTATAACTTTTTTTGTTACAGCCATGGCTCCAATTAGATATGTTAATCTATAATGCAAGACTTGGTCTCTCATGAAATCTTCAATTAAGATCTGAGTTATTATACAACTTCATTCCATAATGGAGTCTTTACCAGGGATCAAATTCTTTTTGAGGGCACCCATTGAACAAATATATGATGGGCTCTTAGGCCAACAAATGGTCAAGAATACCTTGAAAGTTAAAAAAGGGTCTAGGGCACCTAGACAAAACCTCAAAAAGGCACGGCAATGGCCTTGATGGCTTTGGTTAAATTTGAGCCCTGGTCTTTACATCAGTGTAATTCATGACTATCCAGATCAAAGGCTACACCTTGCAAGCTTCTGAATCAAGCAGCATATCATAAGACATTGATGTGATGTAGTATACCATTACTAGATAAACCTACTTTATGATCCTGTAATTGCTCATGTCCTTTGTCATAATCCATTCCTTGATCTGCTTCCTCCAATCTCTTCCCCGCCTCCTCCAACCAATCTTTGACCTCTGACATTGCAACTTTGAAGTCATCTCTTAGAGCTACAGCCTCCTCCAGCTGATGCTCTTTCTCCTTGGTGGCATGCAAGATTTGTGAGTGCAAGGCGTCCATCTTCTCCAGTTGTTCTTGAAGCTCTTGGGGTATTGGCTCCTGCATCTCGGCATATTTGGCATTGGCGTTGATGATGAGGGCCTGTGCTTGTTGTAACTTGTTGTTGACTGTTGGTTTGAGAAGCTATGGAAGAAATTATGATTAAAGTGTTAAACATACTCACTACTTACATTTTTAACCGATCCAATTTTGAGAATAAAACATATTATCTCATACTAAAATGATCTAAACCTCTCAGTCAAGTTCATATTATGTTTCTGAATCCACCTGTCTCTCATAGTTATTACTGATTGGTTAAACAGGGCATATCTAAACTTAACATCAATTCATTTCCATATCAACATTTAATTTTAACGACTGTCTCAGATGCCATACCCATGAAAAAATCAATCAATCGATCGAAATCAATCAATCAATCGAAATCAATCAATCAATCGAAATTGATCAATCGATCGAAATCAATCAATCGATCGATCAATCAATCAATCAATCAATCAATCAATCAATCAATCAATCAATCAATCAATCAATCAATCAATCAATCAATCAATCAATCAATCAATCAATCAATCAATCAATCAATCAATCAATCAATCAATCAATCAATCAATCAATCAATCAATCAATCAATCAATCAATCAATCAATCAATCAATCAATCTTACCTCATGTTTATATCGTGCAGCTTTGGCATGCTCTACAGGCAATCCGATTGGTTCATTGGCAGTCATGGCAACGGCAGTGTCATTCAACCAATCAAGACACTTGTCCACATCACAACCAAGGGTCTCCTTCTCAGTCACATTGCCCTTCAACATTTCCTGTTTTTGTCTGAGTTGTTCCGCCATATTGTTGAGATCATGTTTGAGTTTATTGGAGGTTGCTAGGACAACTAAAAGATCTGTCTCTGGAGCTGTGCCAAGTACCTCTTGGCTCTGCTTGTCAAGTTTGCCCAGGGTTGGTTCTTTGGCTTCTATATCCTTTAACAAAGCCTAGTGTGTAAACAAAATTATTGTCTCATCATTATTAAACATCACCCTTGTGCTATTTCTCCCACATGTCATACCTCTGAAACTCATCCATAATCCTAATGAAACTCATCCATAATCCATTCCCCTCAAGTTTAACTGTGACATTAGTGTGTATTTGCCACTGTCACAATTCATCTTTGATCGCACAAGTTCATATGAAAGTGCATAAGATTCACGCTTCTGGTCATCTACCATCAATGAATACAGGTAATACCTTTGAATAAAGGCTTCAAGTTGAACGGTTTTATCAGATAAATAACGCAATTCAGGATTTTTATCACATCTTGCCACATTGTTTTGCCATTCAAGAAATACATTAAATTAAAGTAATTAGTCTTTTCTCCACAGAACATAGCCAGCACTACCTACCTCACATCTATTGAGTTTCTCTTCAATCGGCACACCAGGTTGATCCAACAGGGGCAACTCATTCACGCAAGATTCAAGACAATCCTGCAACTCATTCACACTATCCGCATAATCCGTTCTTGTATCTACAGCACCCTCTAAGATTGCACATAGCTTCCCGGCCTGTTTCAGGAGATCCTTGTAAGTGTTGTCCAGTTCATCTACAACATCTGCATGGTCCACTTGCCCACCAGCAGTCATGGATTTCTTGTTGCCAAGGAGTTCCTCCATCTTGGGTTGGTATTCCAGTAATTTTTCCTTTAATTCCTGATTAGAAAAGCAATGCATTTTGAAAACCTTACACTAACTTATAATATGATCCGTCACAGCACAGCAATCACAATTTTGAGATGGAGAACAAAGTGACTTTATAAAGCAAATAGAAGCAAAAGTATTGCATTTATCAAATCTCATCAATCTCAAATCTAATATTTGTTTAAAAGGTGACCAAAAAGTTCTATGGTCTTTCCAAATTTTATGTTCTTCAATAAGGTGACCAATTGTTCTAGGGGCACTTGTGGAATATTTAGGTAGGCTGGTGGTTTTGTGCGTGTTTTGGGGTTTTTTCTGGGTTTTATTGCTGTTTTGTTATGTGGTGCGTGGGGGTTTGGTGGTTTTTTTCAGTCACCTACCTTATAATCATTGAGTTGTTCTTGTGTCTGCTCAGGGTGAAGACATATTGGCCTATCCAGTGATGCCATCACTGATTGGAAGTCTGATAGCCTCTCCTTGCACTCTGCTATCTGTCCATCATAGGCCTGCTGCTGTTGGATGGCATTCTCAAGAGATGCGTGTTTGTCTTCTGCATCACTGCTTACCCTGTGTGTAGGACAGTGATGATATCAAGATTATTAAATGGAGTGATATCAATGCAAATATAACAAAGGATTATATATCGTCGCTGTTCTGTCAAAACCTTGTGTGTTTTTACCGCCATTCAACATGGATAAAGTAAAACTACCCAACAGTTATGCATAGGAAGTGTTGCGTTACACATGTTCAGGGGATGAGCCCAAGGTTTTTATGCATGTTTTGGCCCTTGAACATGTCTAGAGCAGACTTTATACATGCTGAAGGGCTAGATGGAGACACACGGTTTTGACAGAACAGCGACAATATGTCATAAATGTGCCAAGATAGTGTATGTGACAGACTAGTCTTACAATCTGACAGTAAGCCTTGAGAATCACTGACCTTTCAACAGTTGCATCACTAGCCTATGCAAACTTAAATTGGCTATATTACATGATTGGGATGTTGCCATATTTTGAAATTTTCCTATATGTTGATTTTGATAACTAAAGGTCTATTGGAAATACTATGACAGACTCCAACACCAGCCCTTTGCTTATGTCTTTGAGGCGTAAAATGATAGCTTAATTTTCAAGTTGGGATGCATATACTCTGTATGAGGTGAAGTTGCATTTGGCAACCAGACTTTATAGAGTTATATTTTTGGGTGCAAATTGTAATGCATTGCTGCATATTGTTGAAGACTCCTCCCCCTCCACCCAATACAGTAAACCTTCCTCATGACTACAAAACACTACAATACTAGGTGCTCCCCCATTCTATCTTTTGGCGGGATCATGCAGCTATCAAATGGCGAAGACATTTTTTAAGATTTTTGAGCCGACTCCGCCCCGCGATCAACTAGGCGCCCAACTTCTACACGGGTGACTCAGGTTTGTTCCCCTGTACCCTTTCCCCCTCCCCCAACAGTTTTATTTCCAAGAACACACCTGTGGAGTAAAGGTTAATTCACTTATAATTCATCACTTAATTGACACTGTATTATATACAGTCTTACCCACCTGTCAAAGAGTTGTTGTAGGTCATGTAGTTTCTCCATTAGGACTTGCTGGTCTTCTGCTGCCAGCTCTAATAATATATCTTGACCTTGCCGTTGAACAGAGGCCACAATATTTCTATATACATCGGCGTCCTCACAAATTTCCTGCAAATTGAACAGTTATTCGATGGATGGAAAATGTATGTAAATAGGCAACTATGCGACATTTATATTAAAACCAGTTTAATGAATAAATAACAAACAGTGACCAAGAATTGAATCGACCTTCGTGATTACCTGACTGGTACTCTGTAGGATGATGACTAGATGGGGGATAAGGACAGTAATATAATTATCTATAGGTCCTCTTTACAATACTTGTTTAATATCTTCTTATCCAAGAAGCACAAACACCATAGTTTGATCAGCTCCAAATTGGTTAAGCCTCCTTACAATAGCGAATTAATACAGAAGGACGCGGACGCGCATCAAGGCAAAAACGCACTGTGCATCATATGCATGACACGTTGTGGCCAAAACAACGAGCGGGTAGCCACAATCGCGCGCTACACTTGGATTACTTTTGCATGCGGAGAGATTAGTTGCAATGAACAACACACTGTATCAAAGGGGTATCACAAGGCATCACATGGATAACAAATAGTTTTGACATGGGCATCACATTGACACTCTAAACCTCACCTGTTGACGTACACATTGTGCCTGCATTATCAATACATTTTGTTTAGGATTGGTTGTAATGCACATCACATTGTAACATTGCTTAAATACCATATGGGTATCACATGAACCTCACATGGGTATCACATATATGCTTTAATCCTTACCTGAAGTTGTTCAAGTTGTGCCTGCATATCTGGTATAGGACACATCGTCTGAATAGGTTGTGATGTGATGGGTTGCGAGTCATTCAACCATCTCTCTACCTTGGCAATGTCTGTTTCCAGTACTTTGTGTCTAGCAAGCTGTTTGCCTAATGTGTCAAGCTTTCGGCCACTTTTGTCTTGCAGCTTGTAGTACCTTTGTTGGATATCTATATAAGAAATAATATTTGAAAAGAAAGGAAACATTATCCAGAGTGTGACAGTTATGATACATGAATATGCCACCGATTGCTATCTTGGAACTAACATGATAACTGCTGTTCATAACTTGACTTGCTGATGATTAAAAAATATAATACACCATTTTACAAACTCTTTGGTATTCTTACATGACCATAACACTCCATACTACCTTCAAGGAATTATTCATATGTTTTTAGATTCAAAGCCTGTCCTATATATTGAATAAATCATGCAAAATTTGTATTCTGGAGGCACACGATTTGGAGAAAATTACTTCTTAAAACCCAACATGCTCTAAAATCAGGGTTTTTTAAAATTTGAGTCAAACATAGGATGCCAAATTCACCAACAAAAAGAGTGATTGGGGTGAACTTAAAACTTTTGGCAATAACATAATTTTAGACATATTGAGAAAACTTTGAATTAGCATAACAGCAGATCATCATTTCTCACAAACACAAAGTTGAACATAATTGAACCTGGCCATAATTAATATAAAATGAATTGGTTGGTTAGCCTTTTCTATCCTTGTTATCTATGCAATGTAACCATTAAGATTGTTTTGCTTTATCCATGCCTACACACAAGAGCACTATGATTATTACACATACCTTGCAATTGTTTAAAAAGCATATGCCTATCATCATCATTACAAGGATGCATCAGTGGCTGGCCCTGGGAAACCATGGCCTGAATTGTGGGATAGTAGTGCTTGATCTCTTCTTGCATTGCCTAGGATAAAAAATAACATTAACATTGATAAAATGGTTATCTTATAGAGATGGAAAGAAAGTGAGATAAAGATGCATCCTCATAGACTGAAATCAAATTTTAACACTTTCAATGCGGCAGGCAGCTGCAGACGACATTCCAAAATGTCACAAAATGTTTCAAAAATATCAAAATTGTTATTCCATAACCATATTTGGAATCACCATTTGATATGCATTGAAATAAGTACAAACATGCCTAGTATTGGTTCAGTGATCCTTGAGATAGACTTCGAAAATTGCCAAAGCTTTCTGAAAAATCAGTTTTGTATATGGTAAAACTATTAGCCGGTTGAAAAAGTGCCAATTAAATAAAGTCATATTCCGCTACGCATCTGTCATAAAGACACAGTCTCAGTACACTTTGACAGATTTGCTCACATTTGACAGATGCTCACTCACAATATTCATCAAATCCATTATCAACTTCCTCAGATGCGATGCGTGGTGAATGTTACAAAGATAGAATACTTGTTTGACCAAACACACAAATATATAGATGAGTGAAAATCACTCAAATAAAACCACATAAAAACTTTGAAAATGGATACAAAGTTAATATTCCTTCTCCTCATCCATGGATATATTCTTCTCCTGTTTCCTTTACCTTAAGCATGAATTTGCACAGTTTTTATGTTTATGATACCCAAGGTAACTTAAGTGCGCACATCACCCTACCATGAATATGATGTCTTGCCATTTCTGGAAAAACTCTTCAGGTTCATGAAGTGTTCACTTGGATTATTCAGATTATTTCCAAAATGTGATAGCCCCGGGGCTGAAGTCGAACCATGCACGCCCATCCCCGATTTTTATCTTTTGCAAGTAATTGTATAAAACATGAATTTGGTGTCTATTACTTGCCTTTGCTTCAAAGACCTGCTGTATGACATCAGGTACTTGTAGCCTTGGATGCTCTTCTTTGAAAACCACTGCTTCTTTTTCATTCAGCCATTGATGACGGGCTTCATGGACCTGCCAGAAGTCCTGAAAATGAAAGAAAAAAGTGTGATCTTATTGTTAATGTTATACTAACAAAAATAATGGTCTCAGAAGCACTACAACAAAAGATGAATGTAGGCACTTAAAAATGACAAATTATATGTAAAAATGTTAATGTTCACCAAGTAGCAAACATCAATATTTCCTTTCGAGGAATGAAACATCCATTTTGTGACATACCACTGGCTGAATTTACAAATGGTGACCTCTAGTATCCTGGCATGAACTACACTGTGTTGCATAAACTTCAAGGTTGTAGCATTCATCCTAGAAATATCTTAGTTCCTTTGTAAACTACTCATTAAAACAAATATTGAATCAATACCAATAGAGGTAGATGTATAATGTATTTGGTTTCTCGAGGAAGTGGTATCACCTTCCAGATGCAGTATGTATGCATTGATAAAGACTGTCTGTCTTTATAAGCATGCGACTATGTGAATATTGGTCAGCACTTCAAGTAACTGCAGGAGATTTATTACTGCAATCAATTTAGATAAGACAATGACATCACTGTCTAAAATAAGCTATATGGACCCATAGATTTAAAAACTAGATCCGGTACAAAATGTAAAATTGTCCTATATGTTTACGTGTAACCAGCACCCTTTTGAATTTCCATCATGGAGGAAAATTTGGAGCTATGCCGCTATTTTTCTGAAATACACACACAAAAATTGCATATTAGAGCCGTGTCGGCAGCTTTGAAATGCAGAAAGAATGCCGCTTTCCGTGTGCTCACATGCATTTTCCGAAAAATACCAACATACATGATACACCTTCAAATTTGTCACCATGGTGGAAAAACAAAATGGCGGTACATTGGATCTAATTTATAAATCTGTGTATGGACCATAGTTTAATTAAATCTGACCTTTCTCTCCGGCAATCCATTCTTCAGCTTAGCCTGTTTATCGGTGCCTAGTTTCTCCAGATTATCCAGCTGCAACCCAATGTGATGTAGTTGTTGCTGGACAGTTTCTCTCTCTCTGTGGCTCAGATCGTCTGTCAGCTTCTCGCCTTGTTCTTGAATCAGAACGTACATGGCTTTCTTGCTGAGGATGTCTGCGCAAATGGTCTGGTGGGCAAAATGACAAAAGATTTATTATGAAAATGTATTTAGTGTATGAATTACTTGACTTGACTTCACTGTTGTTGTCGGGTGATTTCCCGAACCATGATGTTTCTCCAAATCTTCCTTTCCAACACAGCTGTCTTGATTTCTTCTACCTTCAATCCTGTGTCATGCTTTAGTATGTCAATGTAAGTTAGGGGTGGTCTACCACGCTTTCTTACTCTATGTATTGGAATCCAGTGTATGAGTTTTGAAGACAGGCTCATTGGCCCTTCTGAAGCAGTGTCCGGCAAATCTTGCTCTTCGTTCTCTGATCTTATCCAAGACTTTAGCCAAATCCCCGTACAGGTTCTTGTTTGTCACATGCTGTCTCCAGTTGATGTTGAACACTGTTCTTAGCATTCTATTGTAACATCTGTTCAGCTGTTTAGTAAGCTTTGGGGTGATTGTCCATGCCTTACATCTATAGAGGACCGATTCTACTGTAGCTATGAACAGTCTTTATTTAACCTTTATGGACAGTGACTTGGCCTTCTATAACTGACTAAGTTTGCCACAAACGCTCCAATAGTGTATATCCAATTTTTATTTTATTTTATTGATACATTTTGAAATTTATAGAAATTTGATAACTTGAGCTTTGATGATGTGGTTTAGTACCCTCATCTTTGAGACATTGTTGGATGGTCCAAAATGTTAAACTTATTTTACTGTTTGCTGAATGACACTGTGATTGATTTTGAAATAAGAAATGATTCTTAAATACAGTATTATCTGTAACAAACATCTCTCTTATGGACACTACCCCTCCCATTTTCACTGATTGCCACTATTTTTCACTCAAATGATTTATCAATCACACATGTTTTTTCTATTTTTTATCAAAAACACTACTGTTGACCAAAACAAACAAAACAATCCACTATTTTCACCATTATACTCAAGTGTCCACCCGTAACACACATTCCCCTTTTGCCAATATGCCCCCTTTCCCCCCCCCCCCCCCCCCCCCCCCCCCCCCGGTGGCATTTATTACACAATACAGTACAGTACATACATTTGACATAATTGACATGATTTGATCTATTACTATCACACCTACCTGGTGATCACCCATTTGTCCCTGTAAACCTTCTACTGTTGGACTCATACTATCAGCAGACACCAGCTGGTGTTCTATGTCTACCAGCCAATCTCGGCATTCTTTAGCCCTCTGTTGGAAGCTATCGTAGTCTGTAATGAGCTGTTCCAAACTCTGTGAACGACTACTGACCCGATCATCATAATCTGACCACCTACTGGAGGCAGAGCTGTAAAAAAACCCATAAATATATATTTGTAACGATTGTTGGACAAAACAAATCAGATATGAAATATATATATACTCAGCACTTGTTACAGGCCCTATTCCAAAACACACATACCACCACATATCTTGTATCTCTTTTCCCCACAATTTTGGACCCATGTTTGGGTGTCGTCCCCAACCCCCCCCCCCCCCCCCCCCCCCCACCCCAAATTCAAAATGGGACCATGTTTAGGGTTTTGCACCTAAAATCATACCCCAAGTTAAGGAAATGTTGGCAAAAATCAAACCATTTGGGTGGCACATACCTGTATACCTTATATACACCACCCCAGGACACAAACATAAATTGACATACCCCTAACCAATTATTTCAATCCATATCAAACGCACACCCATCAAACTCAATCTCATGTCTCTAGAATTATAAAACAAAAACTATTTGCCCAAAGTATGTATTAGTCATCTAATGCAATCCACTACATGTAGAGTGGATCACCCCTATATTTCTCTATCTCAACACACACACACACACATATTGTTGCCCTTCAGCATGTATAAAGTAATACTTCCTATGTTTAACCTTTGGGAAGTCAGCTATAAAAATGTTCAAGGGCCAAAAACACATCAAAATCGTGTTTGTGCTCTTGCCCCTGAACATGTATAAAGCAACACTTCATATGCATAACCGTTGGACAGTTTTACTTTATACATGCTGAAGGGCCGGGAGCTTTTCATAGAACAGCAACAACATCCTTCTTTATATGCCCCTCCCCCAATAAACCCCAACTTACTCCAAGTATTCATCCAGTGAAGTTCTGTCTCTTGGTGACACTGGAGTTGACATACGTTTAGATGCATGACGCAGATGACCTAGCTCTTGCCTTCGTTCAATATCTGCTGAATAAGTCTGTGCAATGTGAGATAACAAATTACAACACAGTATAGTTAGGATTGTTAGAAACAAAAGTCTGTTGCAGTTTGAAGTGCTGCGTGAGCACTTGTTTCTTTTTTTGTGGCCTTTGCAGCGCCACTAGCAGTACTTCTACAGGCAAATGGACCTCTCAGATAGGGTCGGTAGTGGGGTGTGGTTTTTTTGGGAGGTTGTTAATTTTCTAACAATTTTTGATGGGGGGAATTTAAAAAAAATCTTTGTTTCCTTTCTCAAAAATTGGGGAAAAATGGGTGGGTTAGGCACGTAGAACATGGTGAGATTTTTTTGTTGTCGCCTAAGTAAAATCATAGTTCCATGGATGACACTTATGCTACCATTTGAGGAAACATTATCAATTTCATGGGAAAGCTTTACAGAGATACATTGACTATTGACATGAAATAATTAATACAGTGCATTATTATATGCACTGTATTAATTATTTCATGTCAATAGTCAATGTATCTCTGTAAAGCTTTCCCATGATCAATTCTGACTTGTCACTTAAAAAAGGTCATGTTCTCAGTAAACACAGGTTTGATATAGAGCTCAATGCAGGCCTACTTAGTATATTAAAGCACACTTTGTACGTCCCCGTAATATCCCCTGCATAGCCGGGCAACGGTTTTTGTATACCTGCGTACAGTCCCCGCATGGTCCCAGCCATGTCCCGGGTCCCCTGGGGCCAGGGTTGCAATTGATAAGTGCATTATATTTTGAAGATTTTGAGATATGTTTATATTATGTTGCATATCCAGATTTATAGACATTACTTATTTCATTATAATCTGGATGTTCCAAAATCACCACTATTTTTTTCTTAAAAGTCAATACATATGTAGAGTATCTCTATGCTGTGGTTGTCAATGTAACTCTTATTGAACAGATGACAAACAGATGAAAAAGTTGTTCTTTTCAGCACAAAATAGTGAACAATTTGACACATTGAAATTGAGACCTCCCTACATTCTCAATGCAAGTGGCTGGACACTCGTACAAGTAATTGTTACATATGTGGTATCGTTGGAAAGAGGAACTTATATCAGCTTTCCATTAATATGTAACAGTAACACAATATTAATTGGGTAAGCTTTAGAATACCCTACCATTTGTAGACCTCACTATGCAAGTGTATGGGTCGTTCTTTAAAAGCCCCCATTGAAAACATGCAGTGGTAGAGTATACTAAAGGAACTCCTTATTAATTTAATTTATCCGAAGCATCAAAAAAATTGGTATTGACAATTCCAAACCTATTTTTCAAGACTTTAGTTTCAAATGCCAGAGATAATTGGAATTTGACTGGTCACCTATACACACTTATTACCACCATTAAGTGGTCAATGGATAAGAGGATTATTGGATTTAACTGGACAGTTATATTTATGAATGACTGGAGAATCTACTGTTAAATCAATTTTATGATCAACTGTATTCAACAAGTACATAATATAATCTATTAAACTGTGAACAGTTATATTTATGAGTGACCAATTGGTAGAGTGTTCAATCAATAAGATAATTTGTACTTAACAAGTGGATAATCTGTATTTAACTGTGAACAGTTATATATATGAGGATAAGTCACCAAGTGAGCAATTTCAAACTACTTACAAATGGTACACATAATGGGTGATTATCCTGAATTAAATTAGATTATGTGAACAAAATCCCATGGATAATTACTGTAAAAGTGTAAATTTGTGCGCTTTGCAAATTTTGAACAATTTTGACTGTTTTTATTTTTGCGGTTTTGAGCTTCCTTACGTAAACCTACATACAAAATGAATATATTCACACATTTCATTTTTGCGTTTGTTGATTTTAGCACTTTTACAGTATTCCCCTAGCATGCATATCTCTACATACATATCTAGATGCTGTACGATATTGTAACAAGCTGTCAGCATTCTTAATTATTTCAATATTTCCATGGTTTTCATGGAGTTGATTTTTTTTCTTCCATTTCATGCAATTTCAATCATTTCTACTAATAGTGTTATGATAATTGAATGTGAAATGTAGGTCACACAGACAAGTGGTCCTGTCAACATAAGGCTTATGTTTTAATGTTTTGTCCACCAATCATTATTAGGCCTATTTATGTAGGTTGGGTGTACCAATAGGACCTACATAAAACAATATTACATTACAAAGTGCAGCAGCACTACACTCATAATAATGTGAAATCAATAACCTCCTATGGAGGTAAATACAATCAATGGAATTCCCCAATGCATGACTGAAATCATTTTGTACATGGTATATACTTCAAAGTCATTAAGTTAACACTATGAATATTTATTACTATGTGTTTGAATACAAAACATTGCCACTTCGCAGCCCAAATGGGGCAAGGACGTTTCCTTGGTGATGTGATAAATGTAGGCCTACAAACACATAACATAGGCCTAATTGGTAAACATATACATGTTAAACATTGCGCTAAGTAGGCCTATCATTTCACTTACCCTTCTGTGTCTGTTAGCCTGTAGTGGTAATGGTATGGAATTGTACATTAGCTGCAGCATGCCCTAATCATCTACATAGGCCTACAAAATCCCCTCAAAATTTTATAAAAAGTGTATTTGTACAGTAAAAAAATTCTCTTTAGATGGGGACATGGAAAAAAAAGTTAAGTCTTGTTAGCTTTAATACGAACTGAAAAAATATATATAAATATTTTTAGGTCAAGTTATATCATGCAGTTAAAGGCCTGCAATCCATTCTACCAGGGAACATCATCATCCAACTCCATCAATGCAATTCTGGGTAACCAAATCATAACTGGTGTAAACCACCAATTTAATATCAAATCAAAACCTAAGCCAATGTACAATTCCACACCACATCACCTTGAAGTCAGCCTTAGACAGACTACTCCAAGAGTCCCCGTGAGGCAGACTATTCCCAAGTCGACTCTTCTTCCTCTTCGAGGGCTCGTTTCCCATCCTGTCAATCTGCTGTTGCCGTGTCTTATCCCGTCCTCGGTTCCCTACACAGCACAACTTGCTCAACATGTAAACACAGTGCCCTATGAGGCCCAGCTGTGTATCAATCAATTCAACTGGGGTGTCTATATATCTATCCCCCTATCTGGCAACCATCATCTATCAGTCAATAAATCCATCCAGAGATGTGAATTGAAATCCAATAAGGGGGTAGTGAATACACACATGCCATCAATGGCGTTTTATTTGGGTTAGGTACCAGTGCCATGTGGGCTCTATAAATATTGATCATCTAGGGGGAGGTCAATAGATTCAATACAACTAATTATTGATCATATTTGATCTGCAGTAAAACTTTTTATTTTTGGCGGACTTATATTTTTGTGATTTTGGTTAAACCCAAGAGAATTGTATATAAATGATATAACGTATTGCAAACACAAATAATATACCTACTATGACATTTTCAGTCAAACAATACACACACACTCTTGTAATGGAATAGGCGTAAATAAACAGTTTTTAACTTTGAATTCAAAAGTAGGGCTGCAGGGCTGGAAAATGTATATTTCCCAGGAAGCAAACATAATTATTTCCCTCCAAATACCTAAATTTCCCTTCAAATACCCACATTTCTCTCCAAATACCCAAATTTCCTAGGAAGGAGCTTTCCAAATTCCACATTCTTTTCATGCCTGCCTAAGTACAACAATTCGTCAATAGGTGTTCCTATGGCAAGACAAAAATCTTGATATTCAAGTATAAGGTAGAGCTGGTTGAGTACAACAAAAAAAAGTCTTTTACTGGAGGTGAATCGGGTGCACGGTTCAACAGATATAACCATTTGAAGTCATTTTGAATTCCTTTGGTTTGTATTGTTTTTCGGCCAACAGAGGGCAGTCTATTTTCTTTTGTTTTTTATTGGTTTTTTGACTCCCTAGGTAAAATTTTCTATGAAAATTTAGTTTTTTGTTTTTGCTCTAAATATTTATTAAAAACTCCTATAGACTCCCGCAGCACAGGAAATAAGGAGAGTAGTATATACATTGTCCAAGTGGTAATACATTTAAGAAAGTGCATGAACTTGAAAAATCATTATTTTGCTAGGGGGGTCAAAAAAACAATAAGAAACAAAGGAAATGAACGCTTCAATTTTGCTTCATTTTTGACAATTAAATTGTCATATCTAGAAAACCGTACCTCCGATCAAGCTCAAATTTCAGATTATTGTGGAACTCAGCAAGCTCTATTAAAATATCAAATAAAAAATCAACCATAGGAACAACCTTAATGAACTTGTCAATATTTCTACAATACCAGTTTACAAGAATGGAAACCAACACTGATATAAAATTGGATAGATTAAGCCCATTGTATTAGTCGAGCTATGAGTTTTTAAAAATATTGGGAGGGACGCAGTCGAGCCCAATATTTTAAAACTCATAGCGAAACCAATACATATTGGGCATAAATCATCCAATTTTATCATTATCATGTTTTGGATCCAATATTATATCACACTTGGACACCTCAAAACACAATAATGGTAAACTTAGTTCAACTGGTGAAATATTACCCACTCTTTTCAAGAAAATGTACAAGACATTGTTATATATTTCCTCTTTCCCTGGGTTTAATTCTTAAGGAGGGACCAGAAACCAAAACTGTTGTATGTAGGTTATTTTCATTTATTTAATTTCACTTGTCAAATAGTGCTTTTCATCAAATAGGTAGATGTAGATGATATAGAGGCCTGAAGTAAAGAATATCACCCACGTGAAGAGATGTATGGTATTGTGTCATAGGCCTACATACAAGGAAATGTAACATATTGGACATCCAGGCATACCTTGTAGGATATGCATCTGGACTGAAGGAAGAGGAATTGCAAAATGGTAATATAATACATTAGTTTTTGGGAGAAAAGGCATCCCCCCTCTCCCATGGACCCCAACCTCTGACATACTTCACACATAATACAAACATTAAAAAATCAACAAAATAAAAATAGTGCATTCGATAATACATTAACTATTGTTTACAGTATTTCCGCAATTGATCAAAGTAGCCCAATAAGCCTTCAGCATCATTAGCTTAGTAACAATGTGACAGCTAAAAGGGAATGTCTTTACAACACTCATTATTAGACTTTTATAAAGCCTCAAATCATCCATTAGATATTGATCCAAAACAGACTATGGCTACTAAGTTATGCATACCACAGCAGACTACAAAATCATACATCAATATTTTCATGCCTCTTTAGACCCGTATTACAACCATTTACAAGTTGCCGCCTTTTGTACTGGGTTTTCTGTTGTTAAACACAGGCCACTGCATAAAATTCTAAAGTGTTACTTTAGTATTTGATTTCTTAGTTTGGTATCAAACCATGGCATCATTTTTGCGTCAAAACGTACCATGAATTGAAAGAAGACAATAATAATAATAATAATAACACACACTTATAGAGCGCTTTACTTTAGTGAGATCTAAACTCAAAGCGCTGTACAACATATAAATACAAGATTAAAGCAAAAATACAACAATGATCATAAAACTACAGAGATAAACATACACAGAGTCAAATGCATATTTAAACAAGAGATATGAATGTGTATGACATTAAAAATGCATTATGAATGAAATGAAAGATCATGAACAAAAACACATCAATTAGATTTCCAAGTTAAATAAGTAGGTCTTAAGTCGCGACTTGAACTCCTGAACTGAACCTGCCTGACGTATGTCCATTGGGAGAGTGTTCCATAATTTAGGGCCCGCGATGGAGAAAGCTCTATCACCGAAAGACTTCATTTTGCTTTTTGGAACAACAAGACACTCACGGGAGCCAGAGCGAAGGTTAGCCGTGGGAATATAAGGTTTCAGCAATTCAGACACATAACTTGGACCAGCATTGTTAAGTGATTTATACACAATGAGCAGGAGCTTGAACACGATTCTTTTCTTAATAGGAAGCCAGTGGAGATCTCTGATGACGTGACTTATATGGTCACGTTTCTTTGTGCCTGTAACTAATCTTGCCGCTGAGTTTTGAACACGTTGTAATTTAGAGTTAAGTTTATCAGGAAGTCCGTACAAAAGGCAGTTACAGTAATCTAATCTGGATGAGACAAACGCGTGCACAAGTTTCTCCGTTGACCCTCGATCAAGGTACTTTCTGATCTGTCCAATGGCGCGTAAAGCAAACGAGGCTGATTGACACAGTTTATTCACATGTGCAGTCATTGACAGATGTTGGTCAAAGATGACTCCAAGGTTTCGTGCAGCATCTGACGGAAATATGGGACTATTACCGATAGTTACAGGGTTGATGGGCACAGTTGGCGTGAAACGAGAGGTAATATGTATAACCTCAGTCTTACTGTCGTTCAGCTTTAACTTATTTGCAGTCATCCATCCTTTGACATCAGCGATGCAGCGCTCCAGACGAGAAATTGCTTCCTCTCTTTCATCAGGATGAAAAGTAACATACAATTGCATGTCATCCGTGTAAGATAGAACATCGATGTCATGGCTAGAAATTACGTCTTCAATTGGAGCACTGTACATGGTAAATTTGGAGGGACCAATCACAGACCCTTGGGGTACACCATATATCAATTTATGCGTTCGTGAAAGATTGGATCCAACTGCAACAGACTGCTATATACTGTTGATTGTAGGCGCTGCATTTTTCACCTCTTCAAATATTTTCACAATGGTCTATAATGTGTTTATTATTGATTTTGTTCTGAATATTACCAATATGGATGATATGCTAAATGGCATGTAACATTAAAGAATGTTAAATGTTCGCATATTGATTTTTACTATACATATTGAGATTGAGTGGCATTTCATATAAGGCAAAATAAAAAATAAAACATGTTTAGCGTCCTGCCTTTTTGAAAAAAAGGAAGGAGGAGGAGGCCCTTCTTTTTTCTTTTTTAAATGGCTGCCCGACACATTTTGTCAAGATAGCTGGCTGGGCTATTTTTCTTCAAGATGGTTGCCTGCTTTTTCAAAAAAGACCACCCCTTGGACTCAAGAAATTACATATTGGCTTCTTTTGGGCTGGATGAAACAGAAAATGAGACCAAAATGATGTTTTGTCCTGATTTTTTTTTTTAAATATATATATTTTTTTAAATGGGGGCCTTAACCGGGTCTGAGACTTAAATTTTTATGATATATTGGTGTCTAAATTCACAAAACTAAGGAAGCTTTCATTGTATCAGGGGGTAGTCACAAATATTTTTTATCATCATGAAATGTGGGGTTTATATAACTATCCTATCATTTGCCAATATTAAAGGTTAGAAAATGATGCAAAAATTACTAAATATGCAATATGTCTAGCTCCCTACCGAGCCACTGGGCATCAGAAAGAGGTTACTAAAATGATGGGACTTTAGATAAATGCTTACATAGTAGGCACTATGATCTTTCAGCATATCTTTGACTCCTATCAAAGAAAATGATGCGAGTCCTAAAATATGTCTATCATCATGGGCATGATGCTGAAAGGACACACACAACTAAATGAAGCATTTTAATTGTACATTTCTGACAAAACATCAAATAAATATAATCACATGGACCTAAAATCCAAAACAAGAACCAATCACCCAGCTTCTGCAAGACTATTTGAATGTAGTATGCACTTATCAATTGTAAGCCCAGCCCCTGGGGACCGGGACATGGTGGGGACCATGCGGGGACTGTACGCGAATGTACAAAATACGGGTGGGGGTGTACGGGGATGTACAAACTGTGCCCCTGCTAGCCGGTGTGTGTAGCGGGGACGTACGCTAGGGTACATTGTACATCCCGGGCATAGCTACATACATAAGCTAGAGATGCGATGCGTTTGACAGAATAAGCCTAATAACACATGGGGAATACATAGAAATGCATCCCGAAATGTTTGCATAAAGAAATTAAGCAACCCGCGGACTGTAGCCGGGGCGTACCTTTTGTCCCGGCTAAGGGGGCCAGGACTGTGGTGGGGACATACAAAAAATAGTGCCCCGCCCTGCGGGGACCGTACATGAATGTGCCGGGGACGTCACATTTGCAATTTGTACGTCCAGGCCCTAGTCCACGTTACCAGGCTTGCAATTGATAAGAGCATTATATACACATACAAAAAAATCGTAAACATTTCCGTGATGAAATTTGAATTGAAGTGAAACAGTTCATAATAAGTAATCAGTATATCTTTAATAGGGTTCAATATGGTGCAACCTTGACTCTATACAATGTATCAATGGGGCTATTGATATTTATGAATATTAAATTTCCAAACAATATTGTTCAACAAATTAGAACAATTAATTTGCGACCACCCAAGAGATTTGTTAACTTCCTGTGGGTACACAGGTGTTCAATATTATAAATCTTTCATTTTTAAACTACTTGTACCTTGGGTGCAAAAGGATTAAGCATAATGCTTTATGGCAAAATTGAACATACAGAGTATATTAACAATCTCTTAAATCATAACTGTGTGGTGGCCATTTGCTGTAAAAGTTCTAATATGATTGTTTTAACGTGTAAAATGATAAATGAAAAGAATAACTTTATGCGGTTGATTTTGATGAAAACTGTGACTGTTTGGTGCTAACCACCATGACCACTGCATGAGTCATGGCCACTGCAGGAGTAGGCATGTGTTTATGGTGTGAGACCTGATTATTTTCATCTTTCCCAATCAAAATTGTGATTTTTGTAACACACAAGTTTGTGACAGACTTGGGAACAGCAAAACAGCTGACTTTGAATCCCCTTCCCTGCAAGCTGTATTTTATTTTCTGGATATGAAGAAACCATTTGCCTAAAAATCTCTTATATTACCCACAAAAAGTCCCCAGGGTTTCAATCAAAATCCATTTGTTTCCAAATTTAGGTGGCTGAAAAATCACACAATGTCCTTACCTTGTACTTGTCCAGTTTCTCCTGTGTAGGCATCAGGTCATCCTTCTCCAACTTGTCCAAGTTATCTCTCACACCATTCAGCAGCTCCTCCACATCAGTCTTAGCCTCATTATAGTGTTCAGCATCCTCTAGCCACTGTGATCGGGTAGCAGATAACTCCTGAGCAGTCTCGTCCAAATCTTGGATGCCTGCTAGTAGAGTGTCCAGATCCGGATCTGGAGAGTTGTTGAGAGTGGATCGCTGCTGTTGTAGTTCCTCCACTTGATGTTGCTTGGTTGCTATGTCATCATGAAGATCCTATGCAGTAACGTAACAACATATATGAATAGAATTTTCCTTAGAAGAAAAGCTACTATTTCTCTATTCAGGTTCAGTGCTATCTTCAGTAGACAGTAATCAATAGACAGCAGCAATGCTATTTTCAGTAGTCAGTATTCAGTGGACAGTAGCAATGCTATCTTCAGTAGTCAGTTATCAGTAGACAGAATCATTGATATCTTCATTAGACAGCATGTCTGGCCCCTAAATCAGTGGGACCCCCTAATAATGTTGTATTGCAACCAAGCAACTGTGAAATTTGTACAACATTTGTAGAAAACTGAAGAAAAAAACAGGTCCTTGAGAAGGTACACACTACAAAATGTTATGATATAGTCTTCTTTCAAATCAATCATACAAGTCTTCCATTTAAATTAATATAAATAAATAAATAGCATCTTACTTTGATAGCAGTTAGATTATTCTTGGCTTTGATAATGTCAATCTCAGCAGGCTTTTGTTGCTCTTCACCAATAGCTGCTCTTGTTCTAGCCAACCAATCAGAGAGCTCGTCTTTGCCATCTTCTAGATCTTTCCATTGGCTGGCCTGCTTTTTAATTTCTTCAATCTTGTCTTCAACCTGTAAATGGATTGATGAAGACAAAATAAAGTATACATTCTACTGCTCGTGCAACATTCCAAGTTTCAATCACTTTATTTCTGCAGGGCATCATGATATATTAGTTTTTGTGAATTTTTGGGTCCAAATTGAAAATGTAATTTATAAAAGTTGTGTCTGTATTGGGCAGTGTATTTCATTAAAATCCCGTTACAGTATATTATGTGGCTGGTTGATTCCAAATATACTCTAGTTCACAATGCACCCCTAGTCCAGCCAGGATCGTTATGAACAAACAGTTTCTTTTGTTTATGCCCAAGTTCTTTTTCAACATAACATTTCTTGCATCTGGTTTGAACACTTTTTTCATGTTTGCTGTAATCCAAATTATATTTTCTGAGCAATCATTTACTGTGTCTCTATATAAAACTTACTGTAGCTATGACATTAGCCAGTCGTTTCTGTATGTCATCAGCATGCTCCTGCGAAGCCGCATCTTTGCTGACAGATTCATCCAGTTTCTGCTCAGCAACGTCTACTAGCTGCTGATGCATCAAAGCTGTGTCTAACAGAGACTGTGGGGGATAGCATTATGGAGTGTCAAAAGTAGAATTGGTGGGAAAGTGTCTCATAAGAAATAGGGATTTTCAAAATTACAAATAATAAAATATGATGTCAACAGTTTACTAACTTATAATTTTTCTGATCTATACCGTTAAACTGTAACGAGAGCCTTGGGTGTTGTCTATTTGATTACATTTTTGAGTATTACCTATTCACTTACATATTTGAGTATTGTCTATGCACATATATTCTTTGTAAAACACCATTTACTTGACATTTGATCATTTTTTTTATTACAAGGGCACATGTTATGGAATTATACTTTTAATTTTAATTTGTATACAAATATTTGCAAATTCCTTGGTGTAATGGCACGAAACGTGGGCAGTATTCTGGACTCCACATTTTCAATCTATGGTAACATTGCTGCATGAGCACCACAAGTAACATCATCATCAAAAGTCCAAGAGAAAGCCAAAGTTATCACAGAAAACTATCATGCACATGCTGTTATACATGCAGGACTTAAAAATAGAAAGAAAGTTAGAGAAAGAACAACATGCACATTGCACATGATGAAGCCTGGTTGTGCATTGCACAACAAGGCTCAATCCATCTTAAAATATCAAGGTGTGAAAGGTTAGGATCACCTTTGGTCTTTCCTTAACTTTTTAATATACTGGTTTATCAGACTCATAAACTGGTATTTGCCCTCAGTTAAACCACTGCTCTCAAAACAGTTTCACCTGTTTCCTGGAGGGTTTTTTAGCAAATAAAACTGGACATTTTTATGTTAAACAAAATTTCTGAATGCTGTTGGTATGATTATAGAGTATCTCATGCAAAAGAATGTTGGTGTGTTAACACTTTCCATGCAGCTTTAGTTTTACCACATACAAACCAGATTTTTCAGAAACCTTTTCAAACTTTCAATGCCTATCTCACAAATTATTGAACCAATACTAGGCATGCTTGTACTTATTTTAATGCATTCCACATGGTGAATCCAAATATGGTAATGAAATACAATAATTTTGACATTTTTCAAACATCTTGTGACATTTTGGAATGTCGTCTGCAGACGCCTGCCGCGTGGAAAGTGTTAACCATATTGAGTACCCATATTCATTCCAAATATTGCAGAAACATGGCATTGTTTGCACAACATTACAATCTATAAACTACCACCCACACTTCTTTCTGGGGAATTTTGACCCTAGAAAACCTGATCAATATATTGCCAAATATTGAATCTCTGCCTCATCTCCCCTCTATATTTGGCTGCAAATGAATAGTTAATGTCAACAATATTGTTATACCCATGTGATGCAAACTGATGCCATAATGCATGCATGCTTGAGATAAATGATAATATCTAATAAATCCAATCTACAAGCAACTAGTGATAAATATGGAATATATGTAGCATTTTCTATCTATGATATTTGTGCAAATGGTAAGAGACAGCTTTTTGAATGGGCATAGATAGCATGTATATCATCCTGAGGTAGAGAGATGCACATTGAAGACATACACTTCCATAATACTTCATAATGCAAGAAGAGAAAATGAGGATGGATATATGGCTCATTTTCATAGAATTCGCACACACACAATCCTCGTATGAGAATCACCATAAAATACCTGCAGATCATGGAGTCGCTTTTGCGTATCATCTAAGCTGGTCGTCTTGGCAACTGCTTCTTCTTCCAGCGTGGGCAATGCCTTTTCACCTTCTTCCTGCAACCAATCTTCACACGCCTTAAGCGTCTCCTGGTAAGCTTGTTTTGTCTGTATATTGTCCTGCAGACAGCCCTGAATATCCTGGGCCATCTCATTAAGGTTGTCAAAACTCTCATTCAGATCAGCGACCTGGGCATTCACGTGCTCTGTCAGTGTTGGGTCGTCAGTGTTCGCTTCTAAGACGAGGGCGCTTTTATCGGTTACAGTTTCGAGCATGTCTGAGCATGCACTAAGTTGGCGCATAATTCCCTGTTAATTTGAGTTTTTGTTATGGGGGAAGGTATTTGGGGTAAGCATAGAAAGAAAGATTGGGATTACAAAATGGTTGTATTATTTTTTCAGAGACAGTTTGTTATGGGGTTATATAAAATGTTAATCAATTTACTTCTTCAATCCCACACATCAAAACAAACTATCAATAATCTTATTTTAGAGAATTAACTGCATTCACTTTGAAATCAACTCATATATTTCACATCCATTTTGCACACCATGCACATGTGAAATCCATTTAAATTATGTCATAAATGGAACAAATGTATCCCAATATGGAAGCATATAATGCCATGTATGGCATTGTGTCTACCATGAATAGAAGTACCGTGTGTATTGCTGCCAAACTAATGTATACCAGTGCAATGGAATGATTGTACAATGATATTCAAAACCTACCAACCTATCAAAATGAAAATGAAGCAACTGACTGCTGTGCAAATGAGTGGCAATACTATGTACTTTTTGTTTGAAAAGAAGTATGCAAGTGAAAAAAATACTGCTATAACTTATGCAACCATATTTATTGAATTATATATGTATTAAACAAATATGTTCATCAAGAATACTTATTGAGCTTTATTCATCAAATTAATTTCAATCTTTTATTCCAAGAGGAAAATATGTTACATGCTTTTTGTGGCATTTCCCTAGCATGTGCAGGGTTTGCGGTTATGCAATTAAGGAATATATGCCTGCCAAGAACTAACTGTTAAAATGTTTGAAAAATTATATCACAAAAAATGATAGATGCAAATTCAAAAGATTTCCCTCAAAAAGAGCAAATTGCCAATTATATGTCAAAAACTTGTAGTTTTTCCTGGCCCTTCAGCATATATAAAATAAGACTGCCCATTGGTTATGCATCGGAAGTGTTGCTTTATACATGTTCAATCTTTATTGAAATGGAGATGGCATTTTTATCACCTTTTGCAATAAAGTATTCATTTGCACATCAAAATATGAGAAACAATGTTATTTATATCAATTCAATTTCAAGTTTGGTGCGTATTCAGAAAAGTTGTGGTTGAGTCATTGCACTACAAATGGCAACGCTTGATTGTAATCAGTGTTTCTCTATGTTTGATATATAGGAAGTATTTTAAAATCTTATATGATATAAATATATTTAAGCTTCTATGAAGATATGTAGGGGATAACTATGGTATATAAATGTTTCTATTAAGCGCAAGTATTTTGATCATATTGAAAAGACATTTGCAAGAAAAGCAGCATAAATATGTATAAGTTCCCATGTGTGTCATTACAATGAATATATAAGTGATGCTATTGCAGGTGGAATATAGCGACCAAGTTGGACAGCACTTTACCTGATGCTTAGTAAGATATTGTTGATTCTCCGCCAGGCTGCTGGTGTCTTCTGGCAAAGCACCATGAGATGTCAGCTGCTGAGATACGTTTAACAGCGCCCTCTCTGCTTCGGCAAGGGCAACTTGATAGTCTTGGTGCTCTGTGACGCCATGAGTCAAGGAGTCGGAGAGATCCTAATGAAGAATCAACAGTATCGAGGCATTAACTTATTTGGGTAATCTTCATATGGGGAATAACCAACCTTAACTCCCACATTATTTCTGTGCAATGTTCCCCGGTATTCCTTCATTTAATACAGGGGGAATCAAAAGAAAATTGTGCACAGATAAAAATGGCCATTTGACCTTGATGTGTGCATTGAACTATGAAATTGTTGTTGTTTGTATAAAGCGTTGTGAATCTGGTTTATCTTCCCCATGAATAAAAGTATTAAAATCGACTGAAAAATAAGCAAACTGTGAAAGGTACAATTTGTGAACCTGCCAAATATTTCTTCCACAAATGTGAATGACTTTTAAATGCAATTAACAAGAAACAAAGTGTCTTCAGAGCATTTTAATCGTGCAATATTTTTAGTAAGTGAAATATTATCATCTGAACTATTTATTTCTACAGTGTTTTAACCACCTTTGGCTCATTTAATATGCCAGGAACCTGTAATAAATTACAGGCACAACAATGCCTAGCTTGTAAACTTCGTCATGCTACAGTAATATTCATGTCTTACCTGTGTAAATCACACTAGAATGGTGAAAAACTTGGTCAACTTACAAAACTTGCTTTCATTTTTGGGAAAGATATAAACTAGATTAGCTATGCTTCATACAAACAACAACAATTGCCATTTCAATCCATGCACACCTATTTTTATTCACCCTGTACATAATTCAAAGAAGAGATTCAATAACAAATCAACACATACCATTCAATGTAAGACAGTAAGATGACACTCTCATTTTAGAGTCATCCCATAAACCACTATGCTAACATGTCTACTTTGATTGTGGTTAAAAATGTGATGACATACAAAAATCAACTATTTTACCTATCAGTCTGTCAGTCAGGTATTACGATATTGATATGCCTTTGGTGTATGAAATAATACCAAGATTCTATCAAAAATTCTGATATTAAAGTTAAGAGATTTTCAACATACACACACACAAATCAAACACTTTTTACAATTTTGTAAAGTCATGGTGGCCCATAGAACTAAATCTTGTTGTCACTTAACATACCTTTGCTTTGACTGCAAGTGCTTCATATCTCTTCCTGAGTCTATTGACTGCCTCCTGAACTTGTGCTGGACTTGTATCATACTGGAGAATCAAAGAAGCTTTCTCTTCCGTATTCTGTAGGTTAGTGCCATGTCCATTGACTTCATTTTCAAGTGCCTAGGTGAGGTACATTTAAAGAATTAATTATATAATACAGTAACAATATTGAAAAGTGGGTAATCTTTTTACTATTTGAAATACTGAATTATAAATTTAAATGGCTTTTAACCTATAATGTCTAAATCGTTCCTGAAGTAGATAATACTGCGGACTAACCTGCAAATTGATGGCAAAGAGTTTTAAGCTTCAGAGAAATATATACGGTATATATTCTGTGGTATGAATTATAGGCATACCTCACAGGGGATTACCTAGCCATTTAGCTGGGTTTGATTCTCGGTAATACCTATGATAAGAATGTGTCAATGTTCTTCTAGCTTTGGGGCTGACTTTAAAACTTAAAAGTTTTGAAGTCAGCCCTAATATGTGCCTTTCAATGTAGCATGGTGCTATTTACTGTTTAACGTGAAAAATACCCATTTGTCATTACACCTAAAAATATACCCATTAGACATTACACCTAAAATGATCACCAACATAATAATTAAATCTACCTTGTATTTCTCTAGTTGTCTCTTCTTTTCACCCAGCTCCACCTTAGGTTCAGGTGCCACTTCCAATTCTTTTTCCATCTGCTCAAGCCAGCGTTCAAACTCCTCAGACTTGCCATCATAGTCTCTCCACTGTCTCAGACGCTCTTCCAGAGCCTTCTGAGTCTCCCTTGTCTTCTGTGTGTGATTGTCCAGACTGTTCTGGAGGTTAGACTGCTGATTTTTGATGACCTCTTGACCTGTTGATGAGGTTTGAGGAAGAACTTTGTGGGCTAGATCGGACGTGTGTAGAGTTATGGATTCACCCTCACAAACAGATGACACTACCACCTGCAAGAGACAAGAAGAAAAAAATAGTAAAATATTTATTCTTTTTTGACTTGTTGTATTAAAGTTGTGGCATAGGGCTCTCAACTACTCAGCAGAGTTTATCTTATGATTAAAACACATTCACAACAACCCAAATGAGACAAAAAAATGCAAGTTCCTTTTCAAAGAATCTTACATCTATCGCAGTTTTCTATCATTAAAACAATAGCAAATACACATTTATAAAGGAACAGTGCAATAAAGCAAATGTATTTATCAATATTTAAAAAAATACAAAAGCAATTTCTCTTACCTCTAATGCTGCCAATCTTTCTTCCACTGCTTCCCTATCCCCTCCAAGGTCATCCAATGATACCATCTGCTGCTCAGCTTCCTGCAGCCATTCTACACTATCCGCATAACATTGGTCATAGTTCTCATGGTCAGCAACCCTTTCTTCTAAGAGTTTCACTGTCGATTGTGATTCATTGTCCAAGGTGTGATGTCTTGCCCGGCACTGGGAGAGTTGACTGTTGAGGGTTTCATCCATTGGATTCTTGTAGAGGAGAGGCTCAGCTTTGTGAGTTAGATCATCGAGGGCTTGATTCTGGGCCTTGACCTCATTACTGACCATCTAGAACAAGTGGAAGGGTATACAAAAGTAGTTCAATAAATGTGACCTGTATCATGAAAAGGAAGTGGGTGTATAACATTGATCACATTGGGCAAAGACAGTTGCTAAATTCAGAAGATAGTAACTGGAAGTATCTTATCTAAGTATCTTATCTAAGGCCAAAGAGCTCTCAGAGAGGAGGGGCGGGCGGGCCGATTTTTTTTTTTAATTTCTCATACCAGCTTCAGCCAACAAGAAGTTGAAATCACACTAAGAGTCGCACATATATGTTATACACTTAGTTTAATATTCAATGCCATTTTAACTGTTAAAAAAAAAAATCTTAAAAAAAAAAGAAATCTAAACAAAAAATCTGAAAAAATCGGAGTGGCCCTAAATCTGACGAGCGGGCGGTCGAGGACAACATAACCAAAAAAAATTGGCCTAATCTTAACATGATTAGACCCTTTCAGGATTTCCTGGGTGCACAGAAAAACATACTAAAAAACCTTCCAATCAAACCTTTTTATTTTCAATTTCAAGAAAATTGCCCATAGTATGATTTCCAAACTAGTAAGACAACACAGTTTTAGTATCGAAGAACCAGTATCTCTCCAGAAAACACATTGGTAAATTACTGTTCCTTTTAGATTTATACAGAAATTGTGTCCTAATAACAATCGAAAGTACCTTTCCTTGACTTGATACAATTTACTAAATGTGCACAATCAGATTGACTGATCTGGCAACCCTACAGCAGCTCACCTGATATTCCTGCAGCTGATCGCTCTTCTCCTCCAGATTATCAACCAGGAGAACCTCATTCTTCATCTTGTCTTCCATCTCCTCCAGCCACCCAGACAGATCCTTGTGACACTCCTCGTAGTCCGCCCACTCTCTCAGACATGTCTCAAGACCTTCCCTAGCATCTCCTATGTCTTGATCGAGAGACTGGAAGGTCTGACTGGTTTCATCCAGGCTTCGGTTGATGGCTTGTCTTCCGCCTTGAGATGTGGCATCCTTGATTTGGATGCTCTGCTGGAAGACATTATCCATTAGGTCTTGCCCTTCGGGAAGACCTGCTTGCAAGCCCTGAAAATGTGGAAAATATGGAAATTGACTTGGATGAAGAGTATGTCTTGTTACTACAATGCCACGTTTCAGACATCTTATTAATTTTTAACCAAGAACAGGTAATATTGGATCACAGATGATATTTGGATATTTCATACTATGTCTTACAAGGATAACACACATTCACCTCAACTACATAAACGTTCCCATATTTTATCACTCCTTTTTTTTAAATATTTGATTGAACTCTCGTTAATTTGAATCATGGCTGAATATTTATGACCCTTTTAATAATAAAGCACCAACATTGCCATTTTGTGACATGGATTGTGCAAAGATAAGAAACAGTCCTGTTTCTCTCTAATGCCATCAGTCCAATAGGGCTTTGGTGTGCACTATTTGCAGCTTCCTTTCAAAGCATCTTGACTTATCACCTTTTCTAAGTTGTTCTCCTTCTAATTTAGCAATATGACCAACTTGCCGCAGTTTATAGTAGGGTAAAGTCGCCATTTTTTGGTCAGCGCCATTTTTCGGTCACTTCACCCAAATCGTGTAATGAAAATGACCTCGTCGTTATAAACTGAAGGCTAAAAAAACCGCTGCATAGTTGATGCCCGGTATTGCTTTAAAATGGCGACGACCGATGCAATTACACGATTTTGGCGAAAGTGACCGAAAATAGGCGCCGACCGAAAACTGGCAACTTTACCCTACATATCTTAACTATTGACTTGACATCAAAAAGAGTCGGGATGGTTATGAGACTAAAAAGGATACTGAAAATATTTTCATTTTTAAGACCTATAATCCAGGCAATACATGTTGGCACACTTTGGTACGCAGTTGGTAAAATGCTCCCCCGCTTCCCCCCACCCACCATCACCTAACCAATGTTGCTCGAAGTTGTGCCTTCAGCAGCAGAGTAAGTAGACCGAACATTGTGGGGAAGGGGAGGGGCAGGTGAAGGGATCTCCTCTATCTTTTGAATGAAGACTTGTCATTTTCACATGCATACTTTTGAAACAGCAAATAATAATGCAAATAATGTGCCAACTTTTCTTTTTCAGGTTGTAGACTCAATACATTACTCATTTACCTCAACTTGTTGCAGCCTGTCTTCCAGCATGGATCGTTCTCCTGCCATACTCGAATTAGGAAGGAGTGAATCTCTGGTAGTCTTGAGCCAATCTTCAAGATGGTTGATATCTTTATCAAATTCTTGGTGTTCTGATGCTCTTACTTTTGTCTTTTCAACGGCATTCTGTTATGGTTAAAAAGATGGTTTTATAACCTGCCCATTACACTTGCTCTAGGATAGTGGTAATATAAAACACACATATCTATTTCTTTTCACAGTCATCCTACATTCAATCTTTAACACTTTCCACGCGGCTATTAGTTTTACCATATACAAAACAAATTTTTCAGAAAACTTTCCTAAATGGCAAGGTCTATCTGAAGTATTACTGACCCAATACTAGGCATGTTTGTACTTATGTCAATGCTTTTCTCATGGTGGTTCCAAATATGGTAATGAAATTCAATAATGTTGACATTTTTTAAACATTTTGTGAAATTTTGGAATGTCGTCTGCAGCCGCCTGCCGCATGGAAAGTGTTAAACAATCAATATGTTTTAGGTGCAATAAAAGCGCTCCCTGATTATTCTGTGTGTGAATATAATCAAGTTCTTGTACATGTTAAACACTTTCCACACGGCTATTGGTTTTACCATATACAAAACAGATTTTTCAGAAACCTTTCCCAACTTTCAAGGTCTATCCAAAGGATTACTGAATCATTACTTGGCATGTTTGTACTTATTTCAATGCATTTTACATGAGGATTCCAAATATGGTAATGACCTTTAACAATTTTGACATTTGTGAAACATTTTGTGAAATTTTGGAATGTCGTCTGCCGCGTGGAAAGTGTTTAGTCTCTACTTACTGGCAATCGATCCAAGATCAATCACCGGGTTGATGTGCAAAATCTTATTTATTACCTACTACACTAGGTGCTGTTCTATTGGTATTCCCATCTTGCATATTATATTGTCTTAATCTCTGATTTATTGTGAATCAAGTAGGTAACAATCCTTAAATTATACATGTAGCAATCCTACATAGATATAATTTAAATACATAGCCATGCCTTTTGATTAGCTATGTGCACATCTTCTTCGCACCATATATATCTGCACAACATGATTTCTTTCCCCCGACAACAAGCCACATTGCTTACCAATAACTATATTGAATGGAAGATCGAACATCAACATATTTTCATTAAAGGTAGATGTTCCGATTTTCAACTTGAAGTTTCCTATTCGACATGAAAGGTCATCCTCAAAAAAGTTGTATTCCAAAGTTTGAGTTGTATAACTCTAATGGTTCTTATTTTAGACGCACAAGATGCCGTGAAATGTGCCCATTGAGTTGTACACAAACTATATTGGTGGTTAACCACTTTTCGCGGTAATTCGATGTTATTTCACCGATATCTTCGTAATCATACTGATTTGGACCGTCAAATTTCAGTATGTTAATCAGAAAAATATGATCTTTCATATGATATAAAAATCTCCATATGTTTGAGAAAAATCTGTGTTATGAAAATGTGATCGGGTCATCTACCTTTAACTTTCTGTACAAAAACAATGAACTAACAAAAGACTAACCTTGATATTGTGCAGTAATTTGTGATAGTTGTTAGACAATTGTGTGGTCATGCTGTTCGGAGATGATTCGTCTGTTAGCTCCACAAGTTCCTGGCTAATCCTGCTCAGCTCATCCAAATCTGTCAGCTTCAATTCCAGATCACTTTGTAAAGCCTGAAATGTAATGCATTCATTGACTAGAATATTCAATATGGTTCTCATTGCACTTTATCACACTGTAGTTTAGATTTGTGTCATTTATCTTACATGTGTCAGATTTCCAACGGAATCATTTTTTAAACCAGTGGTAATGAAACTCAAGAATGATGATAAAAAGAGGAAAATTGATCAAACGAACGAACATGAAAAATTTCAACTAATAAGAAATTTAAAACATTCAAAACTTTTTCAAGAACTTTCAAAGATTTTGTAAATATGTGTTTCTTTGCCACCTATCTAATCTTTAATTCTGTGGAAAAAAGATCAATAAGTGATCTGTTTTAGGTACAAAAATCATTGTATATTCACCTGATATTCTTCATGCTGTCTTGCCTTCTGTGTGGCATCATCCACCAGCTCCGGCTCCACCCATATAGACTCTCCCACACTATCCAACCAATCAGAGAGATTATCAAACTGACTCTCAAACTCCTCCCACTTATCCAATGCATCCTGAAGAGCAGCAAGGTTGGCTTCTAGCTGAGCAGACAGCATGTGGAAGCCAATGGTGGCAGAATCCAACTGTTCTTTGATGAGAGCCTTTCCAGGTTGGGATGTGTTCGGGAGTGTTTTCTTGACCTTCTGTGTGGCTGTCTGCAAGAGGTTTTGTCCAGTTGTCTTGTTTGCAAGACAATCCTGTCAAATATATAAAATTGTATGTTAATATTGATGGTGATATATGCATAAGTAAATCCATTTTGAAGATTTTTATCAGAAACATTATAAGTGAGGCTTGTTAATTAGGTTAATCATCTAAATTTGCAAGGAGCAAAATAGGGCAAAACAATCGTACATCTCATAGAATTAATTATCTTTACAAGATAATATTTTCTTCACAGATCAACTTGGGTTATGGACGTATTCCCTGAAAGTCTCTGCAATGTATTTGTTGGCTGGCGAAGTGTTTGTGTGTGAGGCATTCAACCGGTTTCAGAAGTAGAAACCATAGAAGGTTTTCAACCCTTTTTTCGTGATGTTATTAAAATGTATTTCAAAATGTCTGTTTGTTCTTATTACCTTAATTTTCTGGTGCCTTTCAGCAAGTATTGTCTGATCTCCTTTGACACTAGCACATTCATTACAGATGGCCTGAGAGGCTGCAACCCATTGACACAAGTTATCCTCGGCTTCTTGAAGCTTCTCATGATCAAAAGCATTCTGTTCACTTTTCTTGGCAAGATCCTATTGGAATTCAAAAACCGGACACAGACATAAAAATATATTAGAACAATTGTGAAAAAAGTTTGAACTTGGTGAAAAGACTCATTCTCATTATTAGTTGAAGATAGAATCTGTGAAGAATGACATTGATTTATTTTAGCAGAAAACATCTCCAGTGTTGCCCTTTAGTTTTTAGTAGAGGTTCATCATTAAATACCCACTTTACTATGAATGCATACCTGCCAACATTGAAAGTCCAGAAATCTGAACATGTGCATGGCGGTCACCCATAACAGGTGGGGTCAAAGTCTTTATGTACACTATGAAACTGACAAAATGATCTTAAAACACACAATTTATAGGGAAAAGATAATACATATACATATTGTGACCATTTTTTTAAATTCTGATAAAATGCCAGATGGGTAAGGGACTGAACCGTCTTTTTATTTTTATTTTTCATGTTTGTTGTATATTTGTTTTCCTTCCTAAAATTCTGGAAATTGGAACAGTCAGATTTTCTGGCATGTTAAAACTCAGAAATCAGAACTGTTCAGACAAAATCAGAACAGTTGGCAGGTATGTTGGAAAGTGACATTGGTCCATATTCTTGTAACTTCATTATGATGGCACTTGAAGCAATACAATGACAGAAGAATGTCAGCCCTGATACAGAAATGTTACACCTATGACTGGATTATGATGTAACCTCAAAAATTGAGGTGATATTGAGTATAGTATATACACTCCTGTGCCTAACCTTTGCTGTCATGGATATCTTCTGGTATTTTGCTGCCGTTCTTGTTGCTTGACTGACTACACCAACATTACCAGCACTGCTGTCTAGTAAGGCCTGAGCCTGTGTGGACACTAGCTCCAATACAGGTTGCTTTGATAATATGCTCGCATACAGGTCCTGTAGATAGGAGGGGAAACAAGTAGTACAATCAAAGTCAATTTGTGACTGAGTTTATTTACGCTTTTAATATATTTCAGTTTAGGGGATTCTGATACCAGAAATGGTTTAATTTGTATACTCACTTTATACTGTTGTGCTTGCTGTCTTTTAGCTTCGAGATTTGGTTGTAATTCTAGTCCTTTGGCAAGCTTATCTTCTAGAGACTCAACCCAGTCTGACAGTTCCTTCTGCACATCGTCATAGCCATGCCATCTATCTGCCAACTCATCCAGTCTGGTCTTGGAGTCTAGCAGGCTGACATTCAAACCTTCAAGGTCATCCTTAGCTTTTTGCAACTGCTGTTGGATAGTCTCTTTTCCAGGCTGGGCAGTGAGGGGTAGCACCTTGTCGATAACCTTTTTGACACTGTCCAGTTGCTGCTTACCATGTTCTTGAGCCTCAAAGAGTTTCTTTAGATGGAAGGAAATGAAAAGAGTCCAATCAAAACTAAGACAATAAGTCGAAAGTGAAACAATATTTTTTTACTCTGAAAAACAGATTTTATTTCCAAATCCTTCTTTCTTTAACAAGTTAAAAGCAACTTTGATATGTTCTTCATTATATAACCATGTTTCAATGGTAATTTCAAATCTGCGTAAAATATAACCATTCAGATGCATCTATTCTTCAGGAAATTCTGAATTATTCTCCTAACCCTTTTACAATCTCTGAGTAAATCATTCCCAAATCTCCCCCCAACAAAAATCCCACACAATCGTCCCATTTGTATGGAAAATAGAAATAGCAATGTAAAGTACAACTAAAATTGATAAAATAGTACCATCTGGCCACAAAATTGCTGTTCTCTCTTTTCTTACACCTGAATCAAAAATTGTTCCACAAATTGTTAAGTTTATTCTCCAACCTCGTAGAATAATTGACCAATAGATTCTCCTGTGGCTATAAAAATCAGATAACAAATACTATACCTTCAGTGCATCCTGCTTTGCCCTGATAGCATCTTTGTTTCCAGACATGTCTGCTAAGCTTGACAGCTGCTGACTGGTATTTCTCAGCCAGTTGTTGAAGTCTTGCAGCTGTTGCTGTAGCAGTGAATGATCATCTACAGCAGCATCCTGTGTGCATACAGCAGTCTGTTGAGCAAAATTGATGGTAAAATAAGATTGTGTATACGGAAAGTAGTCTTATTGATTATCCTACTACAGGTGTAGAATAATCAGTTGTTGCGACAGCCTGTGGTCTTCCACTGGAATAGTAACTGATCCACAGCACTGACCACATCTACTTAAGGTTAGCTTAGCTAGTGTGGAAGGTCCTCGATGAAGTGATCAACATTCAATGTTATCACCTGGCATTGAACTTACCTGATCACTAGATTGCTGGCTATTACAACCCTCACTCACTCACTCACTCACTCACTCCGTCGACTTCTGTCGGGCATTAACAATGGCTCTCCAGACACGCCTATCTTCCATGCAGGTCTTTATCTCAGCAGGTGTTTGTCCAGTGTCCTGACATAGAATATCCACATAGCTTAACATTGGTCGTCCAGCATTTCTTTTGCCATGAACTGGTTTCCAAAGAACTAGGTCTGATATCACATCCCCAGAACGTCTGACACAGTGTCCAGCAAACTGAAGTCGCCTCTTCTTGATTCGTTCACTTACTCTAGGAAGATTACCATAGAGTTCTTTGTTGGTGATGTGTAACCTCCAACTAATATCAAGGGCTGATCTAAGAAGCCTGGTGTAACATCCATCCAATTACAACCCTAAACAGCTCAAATTATCTATCTGACACACTTCCGAGACATGTTTGGCACATGTAGCATGTCATAAGAACAGTAAAGCATCAACAGTAGTAGAATAACAATCTGATTTAATAAAAACCGTATTGCCAAAAGAAACATATTCCACAGTAGCCCAATTTCCATTTCTCTTTTTTTCTAACCTAACTTTCGATTTCAGCAGAGCCCTAGAGTTAAAATTGTGAGTACCAATTTTAAAATTTCCAAAGTAGCCTGTCTGGGCTATTTTTACCAGCATCAGGCAACACTCCATATCATTTAATACAGAATGTAATGTTTTGGCTCTCCAACCTTCTATCAATACACACAACAATTGCCACATCTTTGGAATCACACAGATATCGATTGAGACTCCAATCATCAAATCAATAGGAGTGATATATTTGACAAGAATATACAATAGATCAATAACTCCATTCCCCTATAAATATTGAACAGTCTGTAAAAAATATAACTGGCCTTTTAAGACCTCCTTTAAGACCAATAAATATCTTCTAATGAAATCCATCAGATGTGCACTTCAAATGAAGTGATGCAGAAAAAACATCCAAATCAGATTTTAGAAATTGGCTCTTCAAGTGGTCATAGAGTATAACTATTGAAAATCCATTAAATAAAGGGGTACTCTAGCAGAATCAAAACTAATTTTAGAATTGAGTCTAATAGGTGGACTAGGGAGAACGAATTTGAGTTCAAATGGACGTCTCATAAAATTGCTTTGAGACTTTAAAGGAAACGGACGGAACTGAATTGAATTAGAAGGAAGAACAGATTTCAGTCCAAAATTGAATAGTGGAACTGAATTGAATCCAAGAGAGAGAGAGAGGAATAACAGAAGTGGAGTCTGGAACTTAGTCCAAAAAGGACGACTAGTGAAACTGAATTGAGACCACACTTCATGCTTACCTGCATTTTATCTAACAAAGCCTGGTATTGGCCGCTGATATGTTTAAGCTCATCCTTGATTGGTTCACTCTCTGGATTCTTTCCGAGTAACTTCTGAGCATACTCATTGACCTCATCCAGGTTTTTGCCACGTGACAGTAGGTCTTGTTGAATAACCTGGAGAAATGACATGATTTATTAAGGAAAGAAACTATGCAGTGATTTTAACACTTTCCACATGGCTATGAGTTTTATCATACAAAACAGATTTTTCAGAAACCTTTCCCAATTTTTAAGGTCTATCTCAAGGATTACAGAACTAATGCTAGGCATGATTGTACTTATTTCAATGCATTTCTCATGGCCACTCCAAATATGGTAATGAAATTCAATAATGTTTTCATTTTTTTTAAATTTTGTGAAATTTTGTGGAATGTCGTCTGCAGACGCCTGCCGCGGGAAAGTGTTAAGAAACAGTTAAGGTTAAGAGGTATCGGTAGAAACATGTCATAGTACATGTTGTCCATATAAGTCATGTAACTGTTGACTATACCAATTCAGATTTTTGTTTTAACACTTTCCACGCAGCTATTTGTTTTACCATATACAAAACAGATTCTTTTTTCAGAAACCTTTCTCAATTTTCAAGGTCTATCTTAAGGATTACTAAAAATATATTAGGTATGTGTATACTTATTTTAATGCATGTCTCATTGAGATTCCAAATATGGTGATGAAATTCAATACTTCTGAAATTTTGTGAAATTTTGGAATGTCGTCTGCAGACGCCTGCCACATGGAAAGTGTTAAACTATAAATATTAGTAAGGACCTACATTCATACACTGCCAATATATGCATCCTGTAATAAGGCATTTAGCACAGCAACCTGGGAGGCATCTTGAAATATAGTCAATATATCAGTAGGACAAAAGATCCCACAATCAAAGAGATTTTCAATTTTTTTCATCAGAACACTTATTTTCAGTGAACATTCTGCTGATAGAATTTACAACTCCATCTCTCAATCTCCAACCCTACCCACCTTGCATCTATCACACTGCATCTTTTTCTCAGCCAACGTTGCCTTGACATCACTAGCACCATCCAAAATCTTCTCCATCTCTTTCAACATCTTATCAAACTTATCCACACTGGCCTCGTAATTACACCAATCCTGTATGCAAGATTCCAAGTTGTGTTTCCCCGTGGCCATGTCCTGGAGTAGCTGTGCAAAGTTATTTTTCATAGCCTCTGTCATTGCTTGTATGGCATCTTTGCCGGCTGGGGAGGTGTGTGGAAGGACCTTGCCAGATTTGCTGAGTAATGCATTCAAGAGACTCTGACCTCGGTGTCTTGTTGACATCAATTCCTGAAATAAACACAAGTTGGAAGACATATATTTTTTGTAGGAGGTTGATCTTTTGGAGTGACTGAATCAGGTCTGTTTATTAGTTTAAAAGCTTAAGATATATTTCAGCGCAATGTGTTAGATTGTCTTTCATCTGCAGTCTGTTTCTAGACATATCTTCAGAATGCAGCAACGTCACAATCCAACGTGTACTGAGAATGTCAAATTGTTATAATTTACCTATTTTTATCTTTGTCTACAACAGTCTTCTATCTACGGTCTGCTTCAAAACATGTTTTTGCAAACACCCAGAATCTAGCAAATTGTCTTATTTTCCTACTGCAGTGTTGTTGTACTGTCAAGATCCAATATTTACTGAACATCTTGCAAAAAGCTTACCAGTAATCTGTGCAGAATATTTTCTATCTGTTGTCTGTTTCTAGACATACCATCATACTGTTGCATGGTCACAATCCAACCATTATGGAACATATTATAGCTTACCAGTAATCTGTGCAGAATATTTTCTACCTCTGGTCTCTTTTAAGACATATCATCATACTGCTGCAAGGTCCCAATCCAACAGTTATGGAACATATTATAGCTTACCCGTAATCTATGCAGATTGTCTTCTATTTGTGGGTTGTTTCTAGACATATCATCATACTGCTGCAGATCACAATCCAACAGTTATGGAACATATTATAGCTTACCTGTAACCTATGCAGGTTGTCTTCTATCTGCGGTCTGTTTCCAGCTGTGTCTTCATATTGTTGTAGCTTATCTCTGGCATCACTCAACCATCTACTAAACTCATCTGAGGTATTGTCCAGATGGGTGTGTTCTGAAACCACACGTTCTGCCTGATGTTGATGATCCTGATGGGGAGGGAGATGATGATAAGTATTAAGTATTAAGTATTTGTTTTTCTTTTCAATGCAAATTGGTGGTTGGAATACTACAGGTGAGACAACCATAATATATCACAGCAACAAACTCAGTATGATATTTTCTTCAAAACCTCTCAAATGTAATCATGGTTCAATGGAAAGTATTTTTCTCACTCTTTGTTTTTATGGAGCTCAATTATTAACATTATTTTTTTGTTATCCTCCATATCACCTCAAGCTGGGGGTAATGTCAGCATCTTATCAATATATCACACGTTCAATCTGAGCAAAGGCAGACATCAAACCTGGGGCTGAAATACCACGCCTATGACAGTATTGACAAACTAATGTCATCTTCCAAATTCAGGTGACTGACTCGAAGTATAGTAATATTTCTACAATCCTAATTCCATTATTCCTAGTGATACCTGAATAATTTTTTTAACAGCATATATATACCTTTTGGTACCAAATATTACGTTCAAGTACCAGTATGAGCACAATGCCCTTCAGGTCAAAATCCAAACAGGGTAACATCACATGCATATTATTTATTTTTTTTAAATTAAGAATTGTCTTTTTAACAAATGCATGAAATGTGTCAGACTTACCTTGAGTTTCATGTGTAGATTTTGGAACTTGGCAGCCATCTTGGCAGTGTCACTACCAACCTGAGCAGCTGATGGGATAGTAGATACAATCTGTTGGCTCAGGGCGGTTATACTCTCTTTGATTGGCTGATTGGACTGGCTGCTTTCACACAGTGCCTGAAATGGGGATAATGACATTATAATTACACAAAAAATCAAGTGCCGTAACCTTTGTCAGATTCAGAGAAGTTGATGCATAATACCAGGATTACTCAAAACCACTCAAATTCTAAAATCAATATTTTTTATATCAAAGTACAATTGTTTCAACTGGGCTACAATTATAGCTATAATACCAAAGTGCACAACCTGTTTCGTCATCAAACAGCCACAATGCATAATTTGCTGTATTTGGTTTGACATTTTTTGACATTCTGACATGTTATCTTTACCTTTACATCATCCAGTTTGCCTTGTTTCTCTTCCAGATTCTCTCCAGGCTTTTCCAAAACCTTCATCTCATCTTCCGCCAGGTTGAGCCACTCCAGCAACTTTGCACTGATCCTCTCATACTGATCCTGCAGGTCAACCCCATCATGAAGGTTCTTCTGTGCCATCTGGGCATTCTGTTGGAGTTCATCCAGCTGTCTTGCTGCCATCTGAAGCTGTTCCTGGATAGGTGAGTGTCCAGTACCATCAGTGTCTGGTCGGACGACTTCTGTTTGATCTCTGGCAGCTTGAAGCTTTGAGTCACCTTCTGGCAGAGCATCCAGTAATGCCTGGGATAAAATATTGAACAGAAAAGATTAATATTTTCGTAAAATTGCAGTTGATTTCAAAATTTGATTTAAATTGGAGATAAGTTACTGTTACTTCAGATCCAATGCAAATTCCACCAACCTCATCATAGATGAAATCAATACAATCCTGAATATTTACTGATAATTTCACTTTTCAGGTGGGTAGATATGAAGATGAAACTGGGAAGAGGGTAAGCATTGAGTTACAAGTTACCCCATATAATCTGCTTCTTCTCATATAGCTAAAAATATATAGCAGGACTTAATGATAATTTGTAACAAGTTCAAACAGGTGGCCAAACTGATCTTATAGCCATGTTTAAAGCTTTGTTTCTACAAAATAAATCTGCAACATGCTTGATTGCCGGCTTTCTTATTATACCGAGTTAAGCCTGACAGATCGACCCTACCTGAGAGGTCTGTTTGCCTCTTGAACAGGGTTTTTTCATCGCCTTATGGAACAAATGTTGATGCTTACTTGTACTGTTGCCATTTGATTTGATTTCACACATACCTGTATCTCTTGTAGTTTGGTTTCATTGACACTTTTGTCTGGCGTGACCTGGCAACACTGGTCTAGTTCATACTCTCTGTCATTTAGCCAATCACAGAGCTCCTGTAGTATATCTTCTAACAGTTGATGGTTGCCTACGGATTGATCTAATTGCTGCTCCAAAATCTGTGAGCAAAACATTAAATCAATACAACAACCAATGTTTGATTCTTATGTAAGAAACTAGTATTTTTATTATGATATTTTGACACCATTATATTGGCCTATGTGTATAAATGGCCTTATTTATTGAGATCATTTGAAGAGGCTGTGTGGGTGGGAATGATTGAGACAATTGGATATGGGCTTATGATTACAAAACACAAAAATAAACAGTCTTATTAAAATCTCTATGTATATTCTTATCAAATCAAGTTGTATCATTTCTAAGCAATACAATGGACAAAACAATGTATGTGAACTGTTAGTAAAATTGACAAGACCTATGTGGACATTTTATTTTATATGTTTGAATCATCAAAGTTGGTATATGTGGTTGGTAGTGCAAACATTCAACATGCCGAGTGTACGATTTCACACGATATATAGTTGTACTTACTGCTGCAATGATTGTAAGCTTGTGGTAATCATCAGTGAGTTGTTGTGTTTCCTCGTCAATGATAGGATCCTTTGCTCCGATATCATGGAGGTCTTTAGCTGATTGGTTTAAAGCATCAACAGCATGCTTGTGGGATGTGATGTCTTCCTGTAGGCCCTTCAAATAGATAAATAAGTATAATAGAGTTATTAAGTCTGTCTTCTTCTGTGGCTGCCTTCAGGATTGAATATATCAGGTTATCATAGTTACACTACGGGGTGGTTCAAAAAAAAGTTGACCCAAGTTCAAAGTAACTTTTCAACCACATTTTGTAGTTTCAGAGAATTTGTGTTTACTTTAAGTCTTAATCTGCAGTAAGTTTTGAAATTATTCTGAAAAAATGGCGCCTGTAGCTTGTTTAGTTCTTCAGATATGGTTCATTACAGAAAGCATGCACAAAACAGACCTGTCCACGGGAGCATCCTTTAGTATATGTCTTCAACAAAACAGCATGCTCTAGATTCAGAATTGAAAAGCCCGCCCTGACAAAGTATCCCAATCTCTATGCCTATGTGCCATTCACATTCAACAAAGAAACGTATAGGTACTTAAGTAGTGCTATGCACCAGACAGATGTTTCAGTTGCCTTCTTGTTTTCCTTTTCTCCTTTTGTGACCAATCGTGTGTCGTCCATTTTGTGCATTCAATCTCTACTAAACCTGCTAAAGGACGCTCCCGTGGACAAGGCAGTTTTGTGCACGCTTTCTGTAATGCACATTATCTGAAGAACTAACCAAGATAAATGTACCATTTTTTCAAGATAATTTCAAAACTTACTGCTGATCAAGACTAAGTAAAAACAAATTCTCTGAAACTATAAACGTGGTTGAAAAGTTATCTTGAACTTGGGTCAACTTTTTTTGAACCACCCGGTATGTTCTGAAACATGCACAGTTGGTTTAGAGGGAAAGTATCTGAACATTACTTTTTCTTACATCAAGTAACTCCAAGTCAAAGAACTATAATTGCAGAACAGGAAAAACACATTACATATTATACTTCTGATATGTAAACCAACAAGCTGATAGAATCACACTAAGAGAGAAGCATCAAGTTCCAATAGGGATAAATGTATATCATGACCAAAGTTTGTAAATATTTACCAGTTTATGTGAATTAAAACCAACCTTTATATTTGCCAACTGCGCTTTCTTTCCCAACAGGTGTGGCTGCAGCTCTCCCAACTTTTTCACAACATCCTCCATAGCTTTCAACCAATCAGCAAGCTCTTGCTTCATGAAATCATACTTGTCCCACTCTTCCAGAACGGCTTCCAATTCTTCCCTGGACTGTACCATTCCCTCCAAGAGGGATGTGAGAGCATGATCAAGTAGAGTGAGTTGTTTTTGGATAAGTTGCTGTCCTGGCTGTGATGTTTGGGGCAATACAGTGTTGGATTTATCAATGGCTTTGTCAAGTAGCTGTTGCCCATCAACTTGAGATTCTTGTAGAATCTGTAGATAAAGTCAGAAAAATGTGATTTTAGGCCAATATTGTTGATTTAAAAGAAATACATCTGTAAGGAAGACTCTGCAATGTAAGCGAGGAAAATTCTGAACTCCTTTGTAGAACAACTATATCTTTACTGAGTTTACAAATATCTGTTTTCTTCCATCCACATTTTGGATACATTTTTTTTGAAATCTTGTTGTTGTTGCTTTTGTCTTTAGTGTTTTGGGGTGTGTGTGTGTTTGTAATTACCTGCAAACGAGGACGCACACCCGTTTTTTACATTCCAACTGCGGACACACCCGCAACCGAGGACGTCCTCGGTTTCCTGATACATGCAAAGTATTGCAAACAACATAAGAAACGCTATCTAAACGAGGTCCTCTTTGGTGATGCTCTCCCCCATACACCCTTTAGGCCTCTGTTGGATAGCACACAGTCTAGTTGGCGGTTTGACCCCCAATTTCTTTTCAACTGCCATTTTTGTCCTCTGTGTGACGGTGTGTGTCCAGATTGGTGGGTCCCATTTGGATAGTACCACGTTTGGTCCTCGTTCAGAGGTATTGACAAGTGGGGGTGTGTCTTCTATCAGGTTACCAAATGTTCATGTTTAACACACATACCCAAACAGTCAACTCTACATTTCATTCCCATGACACTTGCCTTAATGTTGTTGAGCTGTCTTTTAACTTGTTCTTTAGTCACAACATCCTCTTTGCCCTTGTCCAGCTGGTTGCTGATGTCAGCTTGCCATTCTTGACATTCTTGGATGTCTCTGTCCAACATCTGATGATGTGCTGCTACATTCTCACTGGACTTCAATTGCTCCTGTACACATATTGAATTCAATGTTGAATTGGTTTCAATCCTCCTATCTAAATCACTTTTTTGGGGGAGGGGGAGGGAAAGAATCAAGACCTAGATCTTAAATGTGACCTATGGGAGGGATATTCCCTGTGGGCTTGAGGGAAGGAAGGGGTAAATTTTGTTGATATGAAATTCAAATAATATATGTTCATATATGTGTTAACTGTCATGAGAAAAACCATAAAACAAACATGATTGCTCATTTATTTTCAATGATCAGTAATGAAAATCTTGGTATGGGTTTGATACACATATATTCACTATTTGGCCAATTCAAATTGCTATTCTTGCTATGTTTATACTTCAAATCTCATTTCATAATAGTACAATCTACATATATTCCATTCATCTATGTCTGAGCAGTAACATCAAATTGTATTCCTGTGACCTCTGTATGCATAATTTGGATACCCTTTATTATCTTATGCATAATTGGACTGCCCTATTTTATCACATGCATTATTCTAATGCACTGTACATGTATGCACCAAAGAGATCAAAAATGAATGCTGTCATTGGCTTTTTACTAGCCCAATTGTGTTTACTTGTATTTTTGATTATTTTCTGAGTTGCAGTGAACCAATTGATTGGCCCATCAGAGCTCTCTGTTGAGAGTTACCCGTTTGATTTGTAATCACTCACTCAGTTCATTAACTTTGTTAATGTCTGTTGGGCTATTGTTCACATTTGCTCTTTATATACAAAAAAAAAAAAATTAAAATACGTGCCTCAATAGTGCATCAATCAGTGGAATACACTCTGAAATCACTGCACAGAGGTAGGTACCCTGGTTATAATGTATGAGTAACTAACCTCAACCTTATTTTTGAGTTGATGGAACCTGACGGCGACATCCTCTACATTGGAACCAGCAAGTTGCTGGGATGTATTAGTCAGCTGTGATAGGATTGGTTCATGATCTGTGATATCCTTATGCAAATTCTAAATATTAAGGGGAAAAATTATTGATTCAATAAATACGATTTTCACAATATATCTAATACTACAAAAGAGACTCCAGGTGAATTAACATGAGCCCCCCTCCCCCTTCCCAACTTTCAAGGTCTATCTCAAGGATTACTGAATTAATACTAGGTATGTTTGTACTTATGTTAATGCAATTCCAAATATGATAATGAAATGTTGCCATTTTTGAATTTTGTGAAATTTTGGAATGTCGTCTGCAGACACCTGCCGCGTGGAAAGGGTACAGTCAAGGCTCTGTTGAGGTTTTAAGTAAGTTCAAAATCCATCCATCACCAACAGCATCAACATAAAGCATCTTAACTACCAGGCCAATTGTCAAAAGAAACAATTGAACAGTGGAAAATGCTACAGTGTGGTACAAACCACCCAAGACCTACAGTTTTCAATTGTCAGAAGAAACAAAATTAAATTGTTTAGATACTGGTTAGAATGTTTAATCACCTGACACTCTCCACACAGCTGTTGCTTAGTCTCTGCATCAGGCTGCAACACCATCAACCCTTCTGATGTTTCTTCTGCCTTTGTCAACCACTCCATCAATTCCCCAATCCGACTATCATGATCTTCCCAGTGCTTTAGACTATCCAGTAGCTTAGACTCCAACGCAACCGTTTGCTTGTGGAGTGCTTCCCAGCGTTCTTTGGCAGTGTCAAGTTGGTCCTTGAGTTTAGGTTGTCCTGGTGCTGCTGTAGAGTCTATTGCCTTGTTAGTGCACTCTTCCAGGCTATTGATGGCAATTTGTTCTGATGCTTTTCCATCTTCTAAATCCTGTTTGTGTAATCATAAAAAAGTAAACAATGGCAAAATGTTTGTAAAAATGGTTTAAATGCACTTTTAGTTTAGCAGATCTTAGTTTATAATGACAGTGTCTTCTCGTCAAAATATTGCATTGAATTTCCAGATAATTTTTTTTAAAAACCATTGGTTTCAATTCATTATTATGTCACAAAACACTATAATTGTGTTTGCACTCAAAACACATCTAAATAAAGATCGAGTCCTGACGTTGTTACCTCTGTAATACCACAAAATGTCTGCCTTTTCATTGGAACATACACATTAATTACTTAATTGTCCTCAACAACTCTCTCATTTAAGGAAAATAGTAAGGGTGGATTTTTTTAATGATTGTTAAAAATGGCAATAAAGTCTACAAATGAGGCACACAACCTATTTTATTAATTTTCACTTATTTTAAAACTATGTATTGACAATCGTTTCTGGTTACACTAGCCATTGAACAAAGTGCTCAATACCGTAAACGGTAAAGCGTATAAAAAATCGTCATCTTTTCGCCTGACGATTGGACAAAATGACCGTATGGGATTGTCCATGAAACTCAGAGTAGCGATAATATTCCGGAAGGTCTATACCTCTGAATTTTTATTTTAAAACTATGTAAAAAGAATTCAATATTAAGAAAGAAGGCATTCTTTTATACTATAAAAGTATTTAAAAAAAAAAAATTAAAATTGATTTTTAAAATTAGTAATATAGGCAGGGGAGGACTACCAATCACAATACCTTGAGTGCATCCAGTTTGGCTTGCAACTCCGCCTTGTCAGACGGCATCTGAGCAGCTTTTAGAAGGTCCTCCTCAATCTGCTGTAACATCCCAAAGACATCTTCAGTCTGATGCTGCAGATCATCATGAGTCTGGATGCCCTCTTCTTGGTTGTCAATGATTTCCTGCAAAATAATGAAATACACACAAAGACTGTAACAAATGAACTGGCAAACAAAGATTCTAGGGATATATGTGATGCGATCAAGCCTAATGAGCCAGATGTCGGAAATATTGATTTTGAGTTATATAGGTAAAAAGAAGTGATAAATCCTTATACTCTACTTTGTTTTTTCAGTTGGAAATTTGATTTTAGTGAGGTTTGGACCATACTGTAACATTTTCCTCCAACCTCTAAATGATGGACAAATATCAACATTGAAAACTGCCGACATGCAACTCATTACGCTTGATCACGTCACATATATGATTCGCGTCTTTGACAGAATAAGTTGCATCATTTGCTTTAATGGGACACTTGATTCAACTGTTCAAGTAGTGCACAACCTGAGACCTACAGCTTAATTGATACATTGTTCGATACAGCCAAATGTAATTGCTAAAAAACAGTGTGCTATTTAAACTGATGCCCCAGAATGAGTTATAGTTCACTTTAGAGCTTGTCATTCACTTTAAAGCTTAGCTGATGAAAATAAGATTTGTTGTCTCATTTATTTTACCACAACCTTTTTGAGGCAATTACAAATAAACCAATTGTTTTTATATGACCTGTACATCCTTAGATTCAACTTGAGACCACATTATGTAATTGTCAGAGGTAATATACAGACTAAAACCAACATTTACCCTAATTCACACTTATTTTCACAATTTTGTTGATACAATTTATGTCACACATACCTTAATCCTGTCCAGTAAACTTTGATATTGGTCCTCAGTTGTTACCACTTGACCTTTGACCTGGTCAGTCACATCTTCAAGATTGTCGGAGAGGAGAGGCTCTGATTTCTTGTTCAGTAATTCCACCAATGGAGCTTGACTTTCAATCTCACTCTGTAAAGCCTGATGAAGATGTACAATATTAAGCAGAAGATTAGAAACGAGGGAACCTTGACAAAACATTTAAGATTTTATGTCTGAAAAATAAATATTTGTCTTTGGCCGAGGGACTGAACTACCCATATCATTTTTAGATGATACTTTATATGATTTGGACTTTCTGGCATATAATTTTCCTTTAGTTTATATGTTTTTTCATGGCACTAATTTCTGTAAGATAAAATAGCATCATGTAAAAAACATCAACGTATTTGTGCAAGAGCCAGCTCTCCCGCACGGCCTCCTCTGCACTGTGGCATTTAAATACTGCCCTCAATGTCATTAATGTGACCATTTATTCAGGTTGGTTATTATTGATTGCACAAACGTTGCTATTTTGATAAAAAAAAACCTCTTGGACATTGCCACATTGGTGCAAACTAAATTTAGACAATACAATATAACAAAAAGTTCTCTATCTTTTCCACCAAATGATGAAATTAATCCTTATGCAAAATTCACAGCCAGCCATCATAGATAGGACCTTGATGCAGTAAGCCTATCAATTTAATATTCAAATATTCAAATTATTCAAATGACCTTGCACTCCTGCCAGAGGACTCTCTTAGACGGTAGATCATCTCTCAGCTCAGCGGCTGCATTCAAAGCTGCCTCCATCTGTTGCAACCATTGGCTAAGCTGGGCATTCGTGTCTCCATACTCTTGCCACTCTTGTAGCCGACCATCCAGCTTATCCTCGCAGTCATTAAGATCCATCTTGATTTGATCCCAGTCACGCTGTATCTGGTCGAGTTGATCTTTAATGGCTGCCTGACCGTCAAGTGAGGTTAGTGGGAGGGTTTCTAAGAGCTTGCTGTCTGCTTCTATAAGGTTAGGTTGACATGTTTCTTGTTCTGTTTGCAGATTCTGTAACATAGAAAGAGTCAGTTTATAATTGGTATTGTGAATTGAGTAGCAATGAGTCAAAGGTAGGTTGAAATGGGTCTAAAATTGGTCAGGATTACAGAAATGAGAGTAATATCTTGTTTAATGACCCATTTTACAATGGGAAAAGGTTAAAAACTGTGAAGTGTATAATGATTTGAGATATCTTTGAAAAAAATGGGCATATGCGTGTGAGAACATATATTTATGGACATGTGTATCATGTAGCACATGCGCTTGTTCAATGCAAATAAGCTGTGCTTGCAGTGGCGGCACCAGCCTCATAATTTGGGGGCATTTGGGGGGGGCAAGAATTTTTTAGGGGGGGCATGTTTGCGCACATTTTGTGTGCCTTTTTACGCTTAAATGGTCAAATTTGGTCTAATACTAACTAACTAACTAACCCCGTGGTGCCGCCACTGTGTGCTTGTCAAAAATTTGACTATGCCAACACTTGTTTGAGTTCATTTGCAATTTAATGCCACTATTTGATTTTGAAATCAAAAACAAACAAAACTATCCAGCACCTCATAACTAACTTATTTCACAATTACATGAACATTGAGAGACTTGTCTTAATTTAGACTAAAATTTACCTTCATACACTGCAACTTCTCTTGGCACATATTTTGATCACCTGAGGGGTCAGCACATCTAGCCAGAGTCTCCCTAGCCTTCTGGATAAAGTCTTCACAGCTGTCAGTACATGCGACATAGTCGGTGTGGTCCTTGATATTCTTCTCAAGTTTGGGTAGCACATCCTAAATTGATGGGTGTGATAGGTAAAGTAGCGTTAATTTTATGGTTGACACTTACAAAGGACAACACATCAGATATCAAAGTTGTACATAATGGGACAATTCAAAAGAAAAAGAAATTTGATTTAATTCCTCATAATTAACATGCCCAAACAGGCCAATTAGAATTTATACTCTTTGTATCATCTCAAGTTGTGGGAAGGTCACATCAGCACATATGCTAGAAATTGCATTATAGTGAGCTGAATTCTGATGTCATTGCATCCTGGCAATAGAAGAAATATGCTGTACCTATCACTACATTATGGGCAGACTTTATGGTCAAACTTGAGGTGATGTTGAGAAACTAGATCTAGAAACAGAGGATGTTTGTGTTTAGATGGACGTGTTTAATAGCTGACTGATTTCTTGACAAAGTGGAATACTTTTGATAGAAACTATATAGCAGGGTTGGGACTCAAGGAAAGGTAGCATTAATGATTGGGCTTGGTGCCCTTCTCTGGTCTAATGTCATCATTGCATCTCTTTTAACCCTTTCAATGCAGTTATTAGTTTTACTGTAAACAAAACAGATTTCAGAAACCTTTCTCAACTTTCAAAGTCTATCTCAAGGTTTACCAAACCAATACTAGGCATGTTTGTACTTATTTATTTCTCATAGTGATTCCAAATATGGTGATGAAATTCAATAATTTTGACATTTTTGAAACATTTTGTGACATTTTGGAATGTCGCCTGCAGAAGCCTGCCACGTGGAAAGTGTTAATAACCATCAGGATATTGTTATCCACTAACCTTGAGTTTTGCATTGAGCATGTCATATTCCTTCTTGGCTTGTCCTGACTTATTGATGACATCTTTGTTCTGGCAGTTTTCAAATAAGGTGTTAGCTTTACCACATAGTTCATCCAAGTCAGGTTTCTTTTGGGTTACCATCCTTTCTAATTCCTGCAAAATAATGACAAACACAAAAATCAGTGAAATTATCACAGGAAGATGAAAAAATGATGCATTTGACACATTCTGTAAGATAGATAATTAAACATTGTTTGTACTAATGTTCTTTTATATAATAAAAAGACTATAGTTTGATCAGTTCCAAATTGGCAAAGCCTCCTTGCAGTAGCGAATGAATTATGACAGATGAGGACGCAAATGAAGGCAACACACGCACTGTGCATCATGTGCATGCGGCCAAAACCGTGTGCGTGATGTGGCCATAATATCTCGTGTACGCTTGGATTAATATGCATGCGGAGAAATAAATTTTAAAAACTTGGTCCCTCTCACTATCGCAGCAAAGATTTCTTTTATGCTTACGCAGTCTTTGGAATTCAAAATTTAGAAAAATGACACTGTATGTTTACCTTGACAATGTCAGCCTGGTCTTGTTTCTCTGGCAGAGTGTCTCTAAGAACAAGAGCCTCTTCCACTTGCTGGCATGTCTTGTCTAGCCAGTCAGAAAACTCTTCATCAAATGCATCAAACTCCCTATACTGTTGCACACAAGCCTCAGTAGCCTTCATGGCTTGGTCTGTGTTAGAGACAACACTGTTGAGTTTGTCTTGGCATGAGTTTGTCTGATCACTGATGGTCATTTGAGTTAGTTCTGGTTGACATGGTAAAGTAATGTCAGCCTTGAGTTTGGTGTTGTTTAATTTGGATTGTCCAGTTGGCTGATCTGCTTGGAGAGTCTGCAAAACAAAATATTGAATAGAACAGATTAGGTGGAAGGTTTTTTAAACCTGTTAAAGAACATTTTGGTGGATTGAGATTTTGCAAATTATGTAACTGTTTATCATTATTTTTGTTTTTCTCAAATGTAAAGAATGTACTTACTTTGTATGCTACAAATACACAATATTTACCTGAAGTTGGGCAATTCTTTCCAAGAGCGTTGGAAGGTCTCCCTGAACACTGGCACATCTTGACACTTCTTTGTCTGCATTCTCTATCCATTCCGCTGTGTCCTGTAGACTCTCATCAAATCTTTGCTTCAATGTCTCTCTCAGGTCAGTATCAATCTAGAAAACAAGAACAGTAAAGAAAAGAAAAGAATCAAACAGCAGCTCTTTAGATTACTAAATTTTATTGGTGGCGCTTACAAAAATGTGACTTAGAATCCATTCTTTCAAACTTTTACTCTTAAAATGTGATCATTATCAATACACTTACTTCCTGTGCCTTTTGGCATGTATCACTGTATCTGTCGTGCAGTTGTACAGCTGCATTATCCAGGGAGGGAACTTTAGCAGATGGGTGAGATTCTTTCAGGGTTGCCAGCTGCCTTTCAACATCCTGCACCTCCTGTTGCCTTGCAGAAAGCTCATCAGCTACAACCTGAATGGGATTGGAGAGGGTTTGTTATCAAATACTAGTGAAGTGGTGGTGTGAGAAGCACATTGAATTGGAAATGTATGGTTCAATTCTGGAGGGGAAAACCAAGTGGTTTGTGAAATTCATCAAGAAATCCAAACATTTCTTTTCTAAACATTCAAATATTGAGCCATGGTTTGAAATATCACATTTTCAAAATTGATATTTCAGTTATATTCTTTGGGGACACTCTGCACTTACTTGACAGTCATTCAGCTCCTCACAAATAGTCTCATCCGGCAGACTGCAATCACTGCAACTGTCTAGTCTTTGTTGACAATCCTGTAACCATGTCAATAGATCCTTAATCCTTGCCAACAGATCATCTTTCTGATCATTGAATTGACCAAGATTACTCTGGGTGTCTAGAGCAAGCTGCATTAAACAACAAGATTTAAAAATAAATATTAAAGGAGATATATGTATTGACAACCGTTTCTGGTTAGACTAGCCATTGAACAAAGTGCTCAATACCGTAAACGGTAGAGCGTATAAAAATTCAGAGGTATAGACCTTCCAAAATATTATCGCTGCTCTGAGTTTCATGGACAATCCCATACGGTCATTTTGTACAATCGTCAGGCGAAAAGATGTCTCTCTGATCGTAGGCTTTTGACACATTGAAAATGAGAATACACAATCAATGGTGTTAAAACTAGCGATCAGAGCAACAATATATTCCAAAGGAGATCTATACACATTAAGATATCAAAAGATAATCAAAACGTGCTCAACTGATAAATCAGGAGCGTAATATGTATTGACAACCGTTTCTGGTTAGACTAGCCATTGAACATAGTGCTCAATACCGTAAACGGTAGAGCGTATAAAAATTCAGAGGTATAGAACTTCCGGAATATTATCGCTACTCTGAGTTTTTAAGGAGATATATATAAATGTTTGTAACTTTTTGACATTAACAGCATATAGGGTTGGTTAAACATACACAATTCAGATATTATGTAACTTTGTTAATAAATATAGCATTATATTTTAGTCATTTCATAATTGGCAAGAAAAACATGTTTTAATCTTCTATCACACAAAAGTAATCCAAGCATACATGTGCCATTTCGACATGCTTGGCACACCTGTTGTGTTCATTTGGCCCAAGCTCTTCCGTGTTACTTTTCCTTTGTAAGGAGGCTTGTTAATTTGGAGCTGATTAAATTATAGATTTATTAAAAATTAAACAAAATAAAAAATCATGAGAAGGACATTTTACCACACAATATCGTTTCAAAGATAAACAAAAATAAATGTTATATTTTACAGAAATACTTAGCTGTTCGTTAGAAATATCCTAGTAGCTTACCCGTTTTGCTTGTACGATATCAGCTTGGACCTTCTTGACAGCTTCTTCAACCACGGGGAATTCAGCTCCTGGATTCAGGTATTTCAGCTCCGATAGACTAGAATTTAACAGTTCTAATTCCTCTTCTTGGCTCCCCATTTCAGTCTACAGGATAAAGAGGCAAATAAGTCTCATATTCTAAGAACTTGGTACAAGTATTTGATGCATTACAGTTCAAACTATATGGATCCATCTCTAGATTAATCGACAGTGCCAATCTTGAGTGATTAAATTGTTTTGTTTACAAATCCAAATATCCAGATATTTGGATTTGTAAACAAAACAATTTAATCATTTCAATCTACAATCCTGATGAACTTATTCAAAGCCAAACTTGAGTATTTATCGCTAGATAGATAAATACCCTCAAATTTTATATTTATTTTTAGAAGCCGTTGTATATTTAACATATAAAATTCATTTCAAATGATGATATACAACATGATTTTGCGATCATGAAGGCAAACAATTAATAGCATAGAGACATACAAAAGTAAGAACTAAAATGTATGATTGTATCAAAATCTCACCTGAAATTGATCCAGCTTGACTTGCACATGATCAAAGTCTTCCGTTTCACCTGGAGTTTCTTGAAGACCAGCCACAGAGCATTCCAACCATGATTCCAAGGCCTTCTCCCTGCTTGCCACCTGGTCCCAAACAACCAACTGTTTCTCCAGCTGTTTGATTCTGTCTTCCACAAGATCCTTGGCAGAATCTAGTGCATCATGGGTAGCGGATACCTCATCTTCAACAGGAGGGAGGTCAGAGGTCGGGAGGTGACGTAGGGTAGAGACAACTTGTTGGGCAACGGATGACATCTTGTTGGTGGGATCTTGTAATAGGTCAAGATCATTACTTGCCGTCTAGGATAACAAATTATATGAACAATTATTTCAAATCTATTGTAATATTACTCTGGCATTTATGCTACAAATACTTACATGTCTACCATATCTGACAACCCACCTTGCTTGATGCATAACTACTGCAACTCTTTTATATGTTCAGGTTTCTCATAAATAGACATTGATACAAATTCTCATTATAACTTACTTTGTGTTCAGCAAGCAACTTCTCTGCCTCCTCCTGACTGTTACATTTGATTGGCTGTTCAGTAACCGAAGCAACTCTTGCCAATCCTTGCACAACAGGCAACCTTTGATTCTCCAGCTCTGCCCATTCCTGTATGGCCGCATGGCACTGTCCCAACCTATCCGCTATCTTATCCTCTACATTCTGCCATGTGGCATGCACCTTATCTAGCGTGTCTTGTAGCTGAGGTTGCAGGCTGGGGTCAGGGGTCGTTGCTAGGAGTTGCTGTCCAAGTGATTGTATTTCAGCTTCTTCTGGTTTTCTTCTGTCCATTTCAGATTGGATATTCTGTGAAAGATGGTAAATGATATTATATGCTTTAACAAAGGTTTCATTGATGTCATAATTAATCATCTGTATTAAAGCTATCAACAATTGGCACTACAGGGTGAGTCAGAAAGAACGGGCACTTTTTTGCAAAGGCGTCATGAAAACATATTCATTCTTTATTCAATCATTAAAAATAAAATAATAAAATAGATCAAAAGGACGTACATAAAACCCAGGACATGATGTTCGTCCGTCAATGACCAACTGACGAACATACAGGCAGGAAAAGACAGGACAAACAATACAAACATCAACATTATAAATAATTTAAAATTTCAATCAGGTATAGCAGAGACCTGAAACTGTTGCTCACTGCGTGAAGGTCCTTGGGTCATACTTCTGGACACGGGCTGTGTCCCATTGGGGCTCGTTTCGAGCATTACAGATTGTGTAACTGCACAGCAAGTTATGAAAGGATTGGAAAGTTTGAACCCGGAAAAAGCCAATAATTTGGCTCTCATTCAAAAAAAAAATTGTGAAAATAGATCATTGCATTATTATGTTATACTTATTTTAGTAAAGCCTTCTTTTTTATATCCAATCCATGTGATGGTCACATTATCATGCCGTTCTCCCATGTATTCTGATGTAGCACACTTTTTTTAAATCAACTGAGATGCATCTTGTCATTTTTTTCTCAGATTCAGGCATGTCTTAACTCAATTTCCACAGTTCTATTTATTTATTTTAGTCATTAGATTTTTCACCAGTTTCATTGATGGCATCTGTGAATCATCCACAGCCATGACAAATGGATTGGCCTTACCATTTTTTACGTGGCTATTTGTTTTACCAAATACAAAACAGATATTTCAGAAACCTTTCCTAACTTTCAAGGTCTATCTTAAGGATTATTGAACCAATACTAGGCATGTTTTTACTTATTTTAATGCATTTCTCATGTTGATTCCAAATATGGTAATTTAATAATTTTGACATTTTTGAAACATTCGGTGATATTGTGGAATGTTGTCCTGCAGACGCCTGCCGCGTGAAAAGTGTTAAAATATCGGGTTGCTACTCAAATGTATGTAACCAGTAAATAGCAAACTTACCATCCTAGATGTTATCAGCAAAAGGTAGCCAATTCTTATAATTTTGGATGTCAACAGGCAATTTGATTGGTTTTCGGCTGTCATTTGGCCGATAAGATAATCACTATATATATATATTGAGACTATATAGTTTGGGGCGGGCTTTATTCCTATCTCAGTGTGTATGGTCATCGCTTCAAGATGTTCAAATGTCTTTTTCAGGGTACAAGAGAACAGTTTATATTACTCTTTGGCTATTACTTGCAATACATGCATCAACATATACAGAGAGCACCTTTTTCATGTGCCTAATTTCCCCATAAAACCTTACCTCATATATAGGTAACTGCGTCTTGACGTCCCCCACATTCTCAACAGGGATCATCTCCTTATCCAGCTCTTCCCCCGTTTCGTCCAACCATTCCAAAAGCTTCCTTATCTTCTCTTCCAAATCTCCTCCAATCCTGGCCGCTTCAACAACCCTCTCATTCTTTGATTTCAGTTCGGAAGACAAGGCATCATCTTTGGCAATTAGTTTCTTTAGTTCGATATTCGGTGAGTACTGTTTGGGAGTGTCTTTAGATTTCAGTGTTACTTTGGCCTTTTTGGCCAGATTGTCAATTTCAATAGTTCTTGGTCCCCATCTGTCCAATAGGGGTCTTTGGTTTATCAGTTTATCAATAGCTATGGATAATATTTCAGTATTATTTACATCCACTACACCTGCCTCAAGTTCAACATACAGGTCATTGTTTGACTTATACACATCTTGAAATTCTATGACCTCACTGTAGAGTTCACTTCTCTTGGTCAGAATCTCCTCAATGTTTTCAAGGATCGTCGTCAGCGCCGTGACCTTGTGGGAGAGCGACAATTCCTCCGTGGAGTCACATTTTTCCGCAATGGGTTTGAGAACTGAAGGGAGATTTTTGACATCTTCTGCAAGTTTGGCCACCACACTACGATCCATCTGTGCAAATATTATGGAATTGAATATGAATTTATTATAAGGCACTCAGTGGTGGTTTTTAGATATATATTTGTAATGTTCTGAGGCTGTCATTGCTTACAAACAATATTAATGAATCAAAATATGAAAAATTAGTACTTTGATATCAAAAGCTATAACTTAGTTGGTTTGAAATTAACACAGAATTATTCGGGCACACATGAAAACTATAGGCTTGCAACAGGGGCATTGTGCACGATATGCATCAAATACCAAAATTGCACAAATGTCTTGCATTACTATTGCATGTGCAGGATTAAAACCTTATATAGCCAAAATATACTGTATACCTCACAAAAAGAACCATAAATGACCCATTCCATCAAAACCCGCCATAAGTGGCCAGAAATACAGCTCAATAAAGTTGTTACAAATCAACAGAAAACAAAGGGATTTTCAAGAAAAATGTTTGTTTTTTCATGGACAAAGGTTTGAGCAAATATGACAAGTGATACATCATATTAAAGCTTGCAATTTCAGCATTTTCAACATCAACAAATCAGAAACAATATTTTTCCTCACTTACGGTGGGTTTCGATGGAGTGGGTCACATTTTTATTATCCCTTTGCAACTTACATTGTTCTTTTCTTGCTCTGTCTGCACCTCATCCACATACAATTGTTGCCAACTGTCAAAGTGATCTGCCCAATGCTTAAGCTGTTGCCCCAGCTCGCCGCATTGGGTCACAAAATCCTTCCGTTCCTCCTGCGTTGCCTCGATTGTCATTGTACCATTAGTGAGGGCATTCTCTATTGCAGTGCATCTTGTTATAACATGGTCTTTGTCTTCACTAAACCTTGCTAATGCCTCCGGGCTGGTGTTTTGTAGCTGCTGTAAGTTTTGGTTTAAGGTGAGGACTGCATCTCGTTTGGGTTGGGTTTTCTGGCATTCTTCATGCAAATCCTGTCGATAGAATTACAAAAAAGTACAACATGGCATAAGACATATAAACAAACACATACATTTGGCATTCCATGCTACCACAAAATTGAAACAAGTTCATTATTCATTAATAAGAATATAACCATATATTTGATAAAAGAAAGTCACTTTTGTCCGGTGTATAATTGATATAGTCACTAGAGAGGACATTTTACTGTGGTTTTTATTGCTAAAACAGATCTTTGATGATTTGCAGGACTAATCTTAGAATTCAATCAACAAGCTAGGGGCACATAAATAAGGTTAAAGAAGAAGTTACTGTATAAAGTACTGGGTCAATTTTTTGGGGGAAATTGTTGGACAGGGGCCCTATTTAGGCTAATATATCATACATACAGGTCCCAATTTTGAAAAAACAATCTTGAACATGAGTTAAATCAGCTATTTGAGGTAAAAAACTCTTATACTTCATTCATCTAACACTGTGCAGTGATATCAGAGCGTATTCCAATAATTGCACTTCATTCATTATTGTGCGCATGATTGCACTTTCCATGCGCCTATTAATTTACCATAAACAAATCAGATTTTTCAGAAACCCAACTTTCAAAGTCTATTTCTAGGACTACTGAATCAATACTGGAAATGTTTGTATTTATTTCAATGCATTTCTCATGGTGATTCCAAATATGGTATTATGAAATTCAATAATTTTGACATTTTTGAAACATTTTGTGACATTTTTGAATGACGTCTGCAGATACCTGCTGCGGAGAAAATGTTGAAGTACCCACGCAATCAAAGAGTAATTTTGGCACCTTGCGCATAAGTGGTATGTAGAGCACTAGAATACACTTTGACATCACTGTACAGAATAAGATGAGCCAAGTTAAGATATGGGCCAAGATTTCAAAGCTCAAGCTGTACAAATCCCCCTCATAAAAACACTCACACCTCTGAACTACAAGTGATTTATCACCCATTCCTACCTGTAACAAGTTGAGTTGTTCCTCCAGTTTCACCGAGCTGCCTGTGTAATCCACACACTCTCTTCCCACAATGCTTTCCTGCATATCCAGCCATCTTGTCACCTGTCGATTGACATCATTGTATTCTTCCCAGACAGGCACTCTCTCCTGAAGATCCCCATCAAGTTGTTTGACTGTTTCCTGAATATGGTCCCAGCGCTTTTTCAGTTGAGCCACTTCGGCTTGTACGTCATGCTGGGGTTTCAGTTCATTTGACATGCTCAAGATGACATCCATTAATGGGGTATTTTCTTCGATTCCTTTGTATAGATCCTGGACAAAGATAATAATTGCATCAATTATTTCAATCTAAATTATATGGTTTAGAAGTTAGGAAAATTGTACTGTTTCTATTTTCTTTTTCTCCTTTACTGAAACTGATATAGGCTTATCCTTTTCCAAAGAATAAAAGTGTCACAAAAATTGGTATTCATTTCATTTTTCTGAATAAAGTTGATTATTGTTTTTTTAGAAATGACAGAGAATAGTACTGGCTAAATTGCCATGCAATATTAGTGGTTGAAAGTATTTTAAAAATCTACCATTTTCAAACCTCTAAAATGGGTTACAATGTGCTTTGTACTTATTACTTATTAGAAATTAGAGTAACACAAGAGTATCAAAAATCAACATATTTGGGGTTTAAGGGGTTATACAGGACTCAAATAACAAGTGCGTGTTAACAAGTGCGTGTTTCGCTAGTCATTGATGTCAAAGTCTGATTGTGCATTTGTGCATAAATCCTGAATCTATAATAAATTGATGATGTCACTACCTCGAGGAAGCAAAATGGATTTTATACAAGTTCATATTTCAAATATCCTTACCTGAACATCTGTCAATCTTTTCTCAACCTCTTCCAACGATGCACATTTACTGGCCTCCGGTGCGAGTCTAGGTTCAGCCATGTCCAACCACAGCACCATCTGTTGCACGGTTCCCTGGTATCGCTGCCAGTTAGACACGCTATCCGAGAGTTGTATACTGGATTCTTTGGCTCTCTTACACAAGTCTTCCCATTGGTGTTGCATAGCTTCTTGGTGGTCCTTGAGACGATGGGTGTCCTCTCGAGGGAGGTCTTTGGTTAATGCCTTCAGAGAGTTATCTAAATGCTCCAAATCTTTGTATTTGTCAAATATTTCAGAGAATAAGACCTGGAAAGGAGAGTGAAATATTTCCAATTGTAATTCATTTTAATCATATCTAGTCATGTAGGTCTTCCTCTTTCATATATCTATTAATTTAAATGTATAAATCAGAACACTAATAATACTAATGATAATAATAATGAATTTATAAAGCGCCATCTATCTAAACAACCTATTCAGGCTAAACATCACTAAAAGGGGAATTCTGGGCATGTATCTAGCCTAATATCTCTAGTTAAATCTGAATGTCTTTCAATCCCATCTCTGATGATGCACATCACTAGTCTGTGGTGCAAGTCTAGGATCAGCCATGTCTAGCCACAGTATCATCTAGTGTAGAGCTCCTTGATTCACTAGTCTGTGGTGCAAGTCTAGGATCAGCCATGTCTAGCCACAGTACCATCTAGTGTAGAGCTCCTTGATTCACTAGTCTGTGGTGCAAGTCTAGGATCAGCCATGTCTAGCCACAGTACCATCTAGTGTAGAGCTCCTTGATATCTCTGCCAGTTAGATAAGCCATTCATGAGTTGTGTACTGCACATGTTGACTCTTTTACATAGGTTTTCCTATTGACACTGTGGGGAATTTTAGGATACCGATAGCCCTGATTCAAAGTGTGCATTTTTAAACGGACATGAAGCAGTCATTTGCATAATTTGTTTTATCCCAGCTTTGAGCACTTTTGGATATGCCCTAATCCATCTAAACACATATATCGGTCACAAAAGGAATGGCTGTCTACCTTTGCTTTGTTATATACATCTTCTGGTGAGCCATCCTCATTCTCAACATCATCTAACTTCTGTGTCACATCACCAAGCCAACGTGTACATTTCTCAACTCCATCATCATAGTCAGCCCATCTGCCCTCAAGATCATTCAATTGTTGTAACCTCTCGGCAGCTTTGTCACCAATGAGGGCGCTTCTCTTACCAAGATCAATCACATCATCTTGGAATCTTTGTTTGGAGTCTTCTGGGGCCTGACTTTGTATTTGGTTGCTCAAAGTTTGGAGGGCTAAGAGATGGGGTTTGAGTTGTTGATCGAGTTCTTCTTCCAATCCCTGAATTATTGAGACAAATAGAATTATGATTTTAAGAATGATTTACCAACTGAATTCTTCCATGTTACGTTCTGGTATGAAACTGATGATGTTTACTATGCTAAGGTGCTTGTGAACCTGTTTTGAGATAATTAAGAATCATAACAGTATAACTCCTTACTAGATAAGATGCTGACGTGTTGTGTAAAAAAAGCATTTACAACCAGTTGAAATTTAAGTTCAAGCTTGACCTCTTCAGATATCATAATATCAACCCCACGTTAATACACAAATGAAGTGGGACAATTGAGCCAGACTAGATCCCTTTTTATAATGGCTTGCTGCACCTCGTCCAACAACAAATTTGTTATCTTCTTACACTGAATAATGCTGGTACTCATTTATATACATCTAGGTTTGCGGAGTAACTTAGGTATGTGTCTTCATCATGAGCGCAACGCATTGACCCAACCTTTTTATTGTGATGTAATCTATTGTTTGATCAACTCCAAATTGGCAAAACCTCCTACAGCAACGAATGAATACAGAAGGACACGGGGCGTATGAAGGCAACAAGTGCACTGTGTATCATATATGTGACACATGCGTGCGATCAGAACCATGTGCGTGTGGCCATTATCACGCTTGTACGCTAGCATAAAAATTAAAAAAATCTCGCCAATTTGGAACTTATTAAACTATAGTGATCTATCAATACCTTAGTTGCCTGTATCTCTTCTCTGACAGGTTGCAGACCTGGCAGAGTAGGTTCTGTGCAGAGTTGATCTTCATGGGCTCTTAGAATGGCTTCGATTTCACTCTTCTGTTCTTCATATTTTTCAAGTTGCTGTAGAGAATTCTGAGATTAAGAAATGGGTACAAAATACACAGATGTTTAAAATCAAATTGCAAGATAAGCTTTTACGCCGGGTGTTCAAAACATAGGTTAAGAGTTTAACGGGTTGGCTGTTGGACAATTTTAAAACTGTCAAGCTTTCGTCCGGATTAGCTCTGACTTCTTCAGGACCAAATTAGTATAATATTAAGCACAACATAGAGATTGCCACTTCTCTATTATCATCATCATTTGAGCTTCCCCTACCCGATGAACTTTACAGATCAGTGACCGCACTACTGTACGATAGACTTTGTAGTCTGTAGTAGACAAGGGACCGTCTACATTATTTCCATTGGTCAAGGGACAATCCCTTTGGAATAGGTTCTATAAGAGTCAAATGTATAGTAGGCCAGTGGCAACCTACGTTGAGAGCTCTTTTCAAAGCCACCATCTCTGTTCAGTAGACAAGAGGCAGTCCATCTGAACGGCTCTTTTCAGAGCCACCAATCATTCGCAAGTAGGAAAGGGGCATCTACTCTCAAATTGTTAATGATCTATTATACATATCTCCAGTAGCTGTTGTTAAATAATGGTTGAAATCTCAGATCTTTTGTGAATGCATTGATTTCAAATCAAAGCTACAGCTCTACGCTTTAGCATAAGAAAATGTATTAAAATTCCTAAAATTGATATTGACCAAGCTATGGTTATAGGGCTGCTCTATTTTAAAATTAAATTAGGTCATTGTGCCAGGAAAAAAAGAGGTTACACCTCACTACTTCATTCACAAAATACAATATAGAGAAGGCAACAGGGAATTTGTATAAAATCTGTTCAAATGAGAAATCAAATCTGGGCACATTTTTACACACACACACAAAGGTTTAAAATTGGCAAATATTTAAGGCATTCAGTTCTGTTAACTATAAACTGCCACTCTTTACCTGAAGCCACTGTTGTTTCTGTACAGCTCTAGCCTTAGTCTCCGCCCAGTCTTTTTCTAATCCAGCCTGTTGCTGTTTGACAGATTCCAATAGTTCAGAGTGGGGTTGCTCGGGGTGATGACGTTGGTACAGATCCTTCCCATCATGCATTTGCTGGCGTACCTGTGGCTCACTGTTAGCAAGTTCAGTTTCCAAATCCTATGGAAATGATAGACAAAAATTTCTCAAAATTAAGAATCTACTCCCATTCTGCTGGGTTTTGATTTAACCCATGATGGTTAATGTTATCTCTGCACCAAATACTGGCCATTAGAATCTATACTATTCCACCTACTGATGGTAATAGAAGTCTGATATGATGGTATCTTGGCTATGCATTCCCCTTTTCTTCCAACAAAGGCAAAATGTATGGACCTGGGAGCTTGATTTCTGATTGGCCAGCCCACAAGTAGCCATGGCAATATGATGGTAATGGCATACAGAAAAACAGCATTGCTGCCACATTAAGAAATTAATTTCAAGCCAAAGAAGCAACAACCAAGGTACACACAAAACTGGCACACTATGGATAAAAACAAAAGGAAGGCAGATTATCTAAACAATTTGTTATCAACAAAATCCTACTAATGATGGAATACTAACCTGATGTTCTTCAATCTGTCTTTTCAGTGTTTCTAGACGTTCCCATATCGGTGGCTCAGCAATCGTAGTCTGCTTATCAGCAAGCCATTTCCTCGCCTCTTTGGCGCCTTTCTCATAATCAAACAATCTCTGTTTCACCTCTACATCAGGTGCAAAATTCTGCAGCTTGGAAACTGCACCTTTGTGATTTCTTAATGTCCTTGTAATATTCTGGCTCTCCGTTGAGGCCTTGTCTGTCGGAAGGTTCTTGGCCAAGTCATGGAAGGCAGCTTGTAACCAGCTGCATTCGGTCTGAGTTTTTGGGACCATCTCTTTGACAGCCTAAATAATGCAGAAAATAGAAAATACAATGAAGGGGTTCATAAATATATCAAGACGACATTATTGGGTTTAAATGATGTCGTTTAAATGATGGTTTCAAACTCTGTTTGTACAAGATGACAATGCTTATGATAACATTAAAGATTTGGTGCTGAAATTTATTAAAATCTTTATTAAATCTTACATGGAAAATTATAACTGGGTCAAATAAAGGGATAAAAACTGAAGAAAAAAAAGAATTGACCATAGTCCCCTAACATGAGAGTCCCTGTTGCTGACCAGTTCACCATTTGCTACAGAATCCTAAGCATATTATATATAGCCTGATATCATCGAGATTGAGGAAGTTGGGATGCACCGGCTAGAGTAGTAGTATCAAGATCATAGACCTACATGTACTTACCTGTAATTTGGCACATAATTGTCTGAATACATCATATTCATCAGCTGCATAGATAGCTTTCATTGTACTGTTGGCATCCTGCACCCATTGTTCTAAAGATACCAACCTAAAGCAGAAATAATAAAGTAAATAGGTTAAACACAATGAAACTTTCAAATCATTACATTTTGAGCATTCATTGAAAATCTGTATTTATGCTTCATGGATGAATGTTCTTCATCGTGATCATGTTTATGCATTTCTATTATTCCTAAGTAATCGAATTAATATAGTTGCAGGATACAAACTGTACATGACTCTTGTGCTTGCTGGCTAGTCGTTGACATTCCAGATAACCCACAATTGTGTCAAAGGATTAATCTTACTTTAGACCAATCAGATGCTTTGATGATATTTCAGGCCAAAAATGCACATCTGCAGATGTTGTAGAAATCCGCAGCGCTTCCATTCATTTTTTGGACGTGTTCTTTCTCCTATCTTTCTCCATTTCCTTGATTTATTCAGCCATTTTATAAAAGATGGGAATTAAATACAGAGCGACTATGGTTACCAGTCAAGTCTTACCTGTCCTGGTAGTCTTTCCATCTTCCAGGCCATTGTTGTAGTCTCCGGTACATCTCCTCAACCTGCACACATAATTTATCACATCTTTCTTGGCATTCCTGGTAAGTCTTGGTTGGAGACCGATCATTAGGGTCAGAGGTTACAAGCCTATGAGCCAATGATTCCAGTTGTTCTAAGCATGAGGCACATACACCAAGAAGTTCCTGTTCTTGAAAGAACTCCTAAAATTAAAAAGTGACAAAGAAAATTATATACAAAACTTAAACTGTCTGACAACATACACATTTGTGACATTTTCAAACCAACCACTACAAACATATTCTCTATCGGGCAAAGGTTTATTCCATGAGATAATTTGGCAACAGTGTTGCAGTAAATCATACCCCTGAGGAAGTTGTTGGGCTCAACAGTATCCCTTGAGCAACCTGTGTTTCCCCGAATGTGACTTTCCTTGAACCCTGAAACATGAAACATGCCACACACATCCATTACATTAAATAGGCAATCCTATGTTTCAAGGAGAGGAGGCTAACTCTTTTTCATAATGTTGCTGTGTTTGGATTGCAACACCTCTTCCACAGCAAGTCTGTAAGCTTCCAACAAACACTGAAGAATGTACTTTTTTACATCAAGGAAAGAAGGGGAGTAAACTAAAGGTAGAGTGTCTTACTAAAAAGCATAAGACCGTGACCACAGCAGGTCTCAAACCCACCACCTTCATATTGCCAGACTAGCAGTGGCGTGCGCAGGATATTGTGACTGGGGGGGCCCACTTTAAAAAATGAAATTCCCCCGACTCAGATTCTTCTCAAAGGTAGCCCCAATTTTTTTCTCAGTCACCTCGTGTCGTGATTTTCACGTAAGTGGTGGGGGGGGGGGGGGGGGGGGGGTAGGTTCAAAAAATTTCGCACAGTAAAAAAAAATCGCACAGTCACAATATCACAGTCAAAAAGACAGCCAAGTAAACAACTACTAGGCCTATTGGACAATTATGAGCGTTTTCATCATTTTTTTCCATAACATTTCCTTTTTATACCAACCTGGTGCATAAATTTGTCGCCTACATGTACAACTTTGCCAACTATTTGTCTATTTGGATTACACCCCCTCCACACACACAAAAAAATCTAGCGACGGTCCATCCCCCCAACTGGCTGGCAGTAGTTTCCCCCGACTGGCAGTAGGTTCCCCCGACTGTAGACCAAACTGGGGGGGCCTAGGCCCCCCCATCCCCCCTTTGCGCACGCCACTGCAGACTAGTGCATTATCCACTGCATTACACAGCAGTAAATTCTGTAATTGATACAAATACCACCCCCCCCCTCCTCCATCTTAAACATGACATTCTGATCTACATATTGAACTTCTCATTTGGCCCCCGGGAGGGGGGGGGGGGCTGTCATTGGAAAAGGGTATAGGTATGTGCCGCGCTGAAGACCCCCTTTTTCACACTCTGCTGCTAGCTCTTATGACACCCCTTTTGAGCCTGCATCAATTTGTAAGACCCCAATTTTATTGAAAATTCTAAAAACGCGAAATTTTGCGTTCCAAAGCCCCAATTCTTCGAAAATTTTGCGTTCTAAAACCAAAAAAAATTGAACATTTGCATTCTTGCTAATCAAAATTGAACTATAGGCCAGTTCTCAAGACCAACTTTTTTGAAAAAATCAGTTCCTAAGACCCTATTTTTCATCATAAAATCCACTCAGTTCAGTTCTGTAGCCCCCTTTTTTGAGACCCTATGCGGCACACCCCTACCCAAAAAAAAGTTGAGTGCCCCCCCCCCCCCCCGGATTTGGCCCAGCACACATGTATGAACCAGAGGACATTTCAATCTATCAAATATATACATACACACATACCTCATGTCTTTCAATCAACTCTTCTGGGGCCATCCCCGTCTGCAATGCCTGTTGCTCTGCCATCACTTCTATTTCTCCGGCCTTGAGATTTCTCTTCAACTCATCAGACACTACTTGGAATTCTAGCTGCAAGGCCTTGTAGGCTGCTTTGTCCATTACATCCTGAAAAAGAAGATGAATGATTGGGTAAGGATAGATTATTCAGATATGTCAAGAAATTTAAGAAATATATATTGTCCTATGGTCAAGCCAAGTAGCAGTAATCATATTTCATAGGCGATCCCCATTTCATCAGCCAGTCTTATTTCTAATTGATTTGGATGAGTGTATGACACAGAAAGAAAAGACACAATATGCAAAGGCATGGGATATATGTCACTCCAGTTTCTGGAAAACCTGTGGTGGTAAAAATTCTTGGGTTTTTCAGTAACATTACTTATTATAAAGCCTATATCTTACTTTCATTCAAAGAAACCCAAGCACAGGTCTCCATCATAGCATACAAATGTTACATGATTAAAGGAGAAAACTATTTTTAGCATGTAAATGGCAACAAGTCTACATTTGTAGTGTAACCTCTCACTGTTGCTCTAAGAATGAGATTGTTAGGAAACAGTCAAATCCATTTCCTATGGAAATAGTTATTGTGATCATGGTGATAGGAAAAGACCAATGAAATGGTTTTTTTTATGAATATTCGTAAGTTGTAAGAATTACCTGATACTGTTCTTGTAGCGCTCTAATCCTTGGTTCAATAGTGTGTCTTTCACTTGGTGGTAATGCGTGTAATAACTGTTGACTGGCTTCTAGGAATCTCTGCAACACATCAGGATCACCACTTTCAAAAGTTTCCTATTATATGAAGAATAAAAAGAAAACATACTAAAAACATAATAAATAACTGGCGTAGATAAACCGAGGCCAAAAAAATGACAATTTAACTTACGATTTGTGTCATGCCATCTGCAAATGTTTAGGTGCAATTTAAATGTGTGTGTCAATATAATTACATAGACAAATGTGTATGAACATTTTAATTTTTGTCATATTAGCTTATTTGAAATTTGCACCATTCTGTTTTTCATCCCTGATAAAATATTTGATGTAAATTACAATCATTTTTATGAACATATAAAAAATGAATATTTTTATATTTGAATGTAACTTCTGTCTTACTTTTCGAAATGCAGAGAAGACCTAAACCAGAAGAGCAGTGTTTTCCAAATCACCTATATTTATGTTAAAAAACATGTAAACTAAAAACACCCAAAAAGTAGTTGTGGGGATGTGCACTTTTTCAGAGAGTGTCATACAGTTAGACTTCCTTGATCCTTGGAAGTCATTTATTAACACTACACATTGCATGACTGCATACCCTGTCCCATTCACAAATAAATGGTCTAAATTCAACCACTGACTACACTAATACCTTATGAATTTCCAGCTGCTTGCTTATTGGTCCTTTCTCTTCTGTGAGCTGATTGGCCGAATGTTTAAGCCAATCAGAAAACTGTGCTTCCTTCTGCTCAAAATCCTTCCATAAATCTGTTCTTCCTGACAACACATCCTCTACATCCTTTGATTGACTCAAACAATTCTGTGAAGAGAAATGTAACAATTTCTTGATAAATTATACTGACAGATGTCCGGGCCCTATTGCATAAAAGTTACGATTCTTCTTAAGTGAACGAAGAATTTGTTCAGAAGAATTTGAAAGAATTGTTTCTTAGTTGAGCTTTTTTTAAGTTGGACCCAGGTCTAAAGTTTGACATGGCTCTATTTCATGAAGATTGAACTATAAATTTGTAAAAGAAATCTTATTTAGAAGAATTGTAACCTTACAAAGATTTTTTCTTCTTCAGATATCTTAACTTTTATGCAATATATCTTATTCCGTAATGGTAAGTCGGTTACACATCACATCAAAAATCATGCCTTTACTCCTTTGTAAATATAATCACAATTTAGCTCCAGTCCTGTTGAGGTTACATTTCTATGTGGCATTACGCTGCTACCAATCCTATATTTTATGCTAGAGCTTTCCGATGAAGTCAAAATTAACTTGTTTGGTTGTCCTCCACGATGCGTCTCTCATTCAGAGGAACAAGGGGGTAGAAAAAGGTTTTCTAGAACGTGAGAAATTAGGTTCGGTATTCTTTGGTACAACAAAAATACTACAGTAAAAACACTTTTATTTCATATTTTGAAAATTACTGTTGAGTAGGCAACATTTACCTTTTTATTACACACCCTGTAACCAACATGTAATGAAGAACATAAAGCCCTTTTTGTAATACAACTCGTTTGAGATTCATATCATTTGAGGTTACTAAAAGTGTACAACAATGGTTATAGTTATTATGACATAAAGACTAACCTTATATCTCAGATCAAGATCTGCCACTGTGGACTCTACTATAATGGTTTCCACATAAGTAGTGCTAAGGCTGATGATATACTTTACAATGCGAGATTTGTCTTCCAACTGAACACCCACTTCTTTTGTCTTTGAAAAATGAAGCTGAAATTGTCAAATAGTGAGTGAATAAGTAGAAATACAGATACACACAAACCTAGGTGTAATATTTTAACTTTTGCCACAAAAAAACATATCATATCCTCTGATGCTATATTTGGAGAGTTTGCTTATCAAATGGCGTGTGGTACAGATCCTGCCCATTATCCATGCTATCATTACGCAAAGGATCTGCACCCAGTGCAGTAGCGATTTTCGCCCATTCCGTAATCTCCAGGCTCTTATTTTGATATGAATGTTTTTCAGGAGCTGTTGGAAGGAGGCAGATAGCTCTCCTGCAATCTGGAAAAACCTAGTAAGTCAAATGTTGGTGAAAATTGACTTAGACCCATATTTAGACTTAATAATAGCTATCAAAGTAAGTATGTATACTGATCTGGAAAAACCTAGCAATTCAACTTCGACTAGGTTTTTCCATACTAGGTCCTTCCAGATAAAAAACTGCCGACAGGGAAGAGTTTCACACACTTTAACTTGATAAACTGAGGGGGAAAAACCTAGTTAGTCCAAATATGGGTCTTGAAACAAACAGTTTTCCTGTTTTCTCAAATTTGCATTGAACAGACTTACTAGGTTTTTCCAGATTACAGGAGAGCTACTGTCTCCTGAATATTTTTTATTGTACACATGGTCAAACTCAATCCCATGTTTGATTCAACCGCCTACAAACAACGTTCTGCTGTCTCTACTGCAAAAAGATGGAGTTATTTCCCTGAAGAAACTTGTAGTATGCCTATGCAATCAATTGCTGTTTTCAAAAATTTGTTTGGAACTTATCTGTTTTCAATTCTATTTGTATGTGTACATGTAGTTAAAGCTACAAATTGTCTTATAAATGGCACTGTACGTACTGGTTATTTTACTATTACTATAAAAATTGTTACCTTATGCTTCCTGAGTCTCTTCTGTCGATCTTTCTGATCACTAGGCACTACATCTTTTTCACACACCATCTTCTCCGCATCTTCCACCCATTCCGTAATTTCTTCCAAACCCTCTTCATACTGCCTTACGACAGGCAGGGCCTCATTCAAAATCTTAGCCTTAACAGGTATGGTGTCCCGTACAGTGACTAGCCTGTCCTTTAGACCTCGTAACGTGGTAACCAAACCAGTAGCCTGATCTTTGTTGAGATGTTTGACCATGGCTTGAGCATGCTGAGAGAGTTGTTTTACATTGTATTCCTGGATTGGCACGTGACTTCTTAATTCCTGTGGGACAAAAATGGCGGACAAATAGATGTCTAGTGGTTATTTTGTAATGGCATTTCATTTTCCAAGTATTTTCTCTACCTCGGTCAATTAAATGAATACATTTCATTTAAAAAGAAACATTGAATGCACGGACACATCATAAGTCTTCAGACCACAGTCAGACACAAGCAGGTACACTCTGATTAGTTCACTGCTCATGCTTGAAAATTCTGATAACCAATGTTTGTTTGAATCTTTTTGAGAGGCAGGCTGTGATGTGTGTCCATTGTAACCAATAACAACAAAATCAATAAAGTGTTGGATTTTTTTGTTTTGAAAATTGAGCAAATTTAGTTAGCGAGTCAGCAGCTTCATATTTGAGGAAACTTGTAGGAGTATGAATAGTTTTTTTAGGATATATGTTACTTTCAAAACTGGTTGGTATTTTAATGTAATGTAGTAGTTTTTATATGCCATATCTATAATTTGCCAACTAAATCCAATTCAAGATAAAGATAAAATTTCATAAGACAATAAAAAAGCAGCTTGGTCAGCCATATCTGTAGTGGGTCATATAATTATGTCCCATCAAATGGACCATATTGCCGACTGAATCCAATTCATAATAAAAATATAATTCCATAAGGCAACAAAAATACCATTTTTTAATGTAAAGTAGTAGCATTGATAAGCCATATCTGATATCTGTAGTTGATCATATAATGTCACATTATATGGACCATATTGACGACTGAATCCAATTCATATTAAGATATAATTCCATAAGGCAATAAAAATACCATGTTTCAAGAGCAGAAGTATCTTTAGTTTCAAGAGCAGAAGTATCTTTGAAGGGGGATGGTTGACTGTTTTGTTAACTGCAATATCAATAAAAAAAAATCAAGATTTGATTAAAACTCCTGATGTGTGTGTACCACTAGTTTCGGTGATGGAGAAATAAAGCCAGACATTTCAGCATTCTAAACAAGAACTTGAACAAGAACACTAAAATCTTTGCTGGAATAACAAACATTGAAAGATACCTGTGTGCATTTACAACTGCCAACATACTGATACTAAATATTCGTTCATGGTCAACAAAAATATTCCATCTGTGTATCTAATACTGAATATTATGTTAGAGTTGGCATAAAAGAAGTGTCAGATAGAAATAAACACTTGTCTTCCCACTTACATCTAATTGTTGCACATGTTCTTTGAGCACCCAGCTTTTACACGGTGAAGGTTGAAGGACAACAGGCTCAGCTTGTTCCAACCATTTGTTGCTTGCTTCCACACCTTGATTGAAATCTTGCTGCTGTCTCAGCGCCTCGTCTGACTTCATATAACCCTTTAAGAACAAAAAAAGGTTAACAGTTTGAATTACATTGGATACTGGAATAGAATAGGATTATATCAAAATTCAAGCTAGATTTATTTACTGAAGTTTCAAGTGTATCAAATATTGTTGCAATAGATCTTAATATACATTGAAATAATACAAGATAATTGTTCTTAATTTTATTTTAAAAAGTTGAAAAGAACATAAATATAGAATACAGTCATAGTCAAACATAAGGATGGAGTAGGCAATGAGCCATTCACCATAATCGTCAGGCATTGTATGAGAAGTATACTGAAATAGCTTTGTTATTCAAAATGCTGATATCAAAATCAAGTGACACAAAATGGAAACATAAACATGGCCAACCAAAGATCCATTGGACTGGTGGCATAAATACGTAAAAGGTCACTACATGTTAAAAAAAGAGTGCAGAGAGAGTCGAACTAGTCACATAATGTTATGGAATAGACCCATTCAATGCGGTAACAGTTCAAGGCTTTCCTCGCAAATGGCGGATCAGTGCAAAGAGTGAATAGGATTTTTTTTTTAATTTAAAAGATAAAAAAAAAATCTTGTGATATTATGTCGAGTGTTTCGAGATCAAATCGGCAAAGTGGAAAAAGAAGAAAAAAAGAGTGAATAGGATCACATGGAATAATGAGCCATGATTCAAATGACAACGACGATGATGATCGATCAATGTTACAGCAATTTCACTGGGTTTATTTCTCGAGGGTGAAAAACCAAAACGATGGCCAGAACATGTGCTCGCGCAGTGTTTTGGGCAGTAAAACAATGACATTTTCAACATTTTCCACTTTTGAGATAAATTTTGAAGGGTGAAAGTCAAAAGTGAATGGTATTTCACCCTTTGTATAGGGTGAGTGAAAACACTGTGTTAACTTCCCTACCTTTGATTGTTCAAAGACCTCCTTCCATCTCCTATTGATAAGTAGAAGCTGCTGTTGGACGTCAAATGTGACTTCATCCTGGCACATCTCTATCAGGAAATTGCCGGAATCATTCATGGAAGTATGCCTATCCAGCCAGGTGCCAAGGTCTCGGAAGTGATTCTAGGGAACAAATTATTGAAAATTCACATTTTAGGAAGTGAAAACAAATTTTTGGTTACCGTAGGGAATTGTATTCATTAAAACAAATGTAAACCAGATTCCGTAAAAGGGCATCTTCCTCATTGAACAGTCCCATAAATTGGTTGTTGAGTAGCTGTTTTGTGACAAGTTGGTTAAAGATCCTACCAAGCTTGTACACCCCCTTATCAGGGTAATATGACTAAGCCAAATACAAATATGCTGGCTGAGTAGAGAGCTTGCTAACAGATTGACCAAAGTTGAGAAATTGATCACAACGTATTGAAGTAGAACCTTTTTCTTCTGTTAAAGAAACCTGGAGCACTAGTGTATTCATAAGTTAATCAATTATTTACTCGCCATTTTCATATCCTCATTGCTATGTTACAACTTGTTCGCCACCTCTTCAAGCCTCTTCAGTAGTTGAAAATACTTTACTGATTGCTATTATGAAAGTTTCATATAATCAATCATGAATTATGAAAAACAGAAAAATTACTCACTATTTATGAACTTTCAACAAAACCTTTGAACTCACCATTTTCATCTCCTCATCACCATGTTCTAGCACCTTCTCGGCCCCTTCAAGCCATTTTTGTAATGTTTGTACATCAGAGACATATTTATCCCAATGTTCTATCACTTTCTCTAGCATAGTTTTCACACTGTGGATTTCCACAGTGAGGTTGGGTTTCTTCTGGACCATATCATTCACAAATTTCTTGACGTTTTCTTTCTCTTTGGCTGTAGAGGAGCAAACAAACAATAGTCACTTGGCGTTTGATATACAGGGTGAATCAAAAATGGCGAAAAACACGGTCACTTTACAAAACTTGTCACGTTTTGCTTATGTTTCAGTCGATTACTTCCATTTTTTGGGAAGATAAACTAGATTAACTACACTTTACACAAACAACAACAATGTCATAGTTCAATTCACACATCAAGGTCAAATGGTTGTTTCAATCCATGTTCATTTTTTGGGGATTCACCCTGTATATGATATTGTTTTGTATCATCAAAATACGAGTTTTCATTCATATAAATGTAAGAAGTTTTAATATGACACCTTTCTTGTGAGAAATAGTCACAATAGTCAGATATTATGGGGAAATGTGTAAACATTTCTATATATTTTCTTTTAATTTTTCATGCTAAATTTTGTCAATATCTTCAACTGAATTTTGCCAACAAAAGTCTCCTTTTGATAGGACTTACTGGTCACAAATCGTCACACTATAGGTAAATTAATAATTGAACGAACACAACTAAGCAGCGTATCTCGTACATTGCGTGAAGCGCGCACAACCATTCGCGTGATAATTCCGGACGCGTTTATCTTTGTACTGCGTTCGTGATGTTCGTTCAAGTATTAATTTACCTATAGTGTGTCTATGCATTGTTCTTCTATTGCTAATATTGTAAATGAAATCCTTACTTACCATCAGGCACTTGTTTGTGGTATACTTCTGATATAGATTCCACTTGTCTTAAAGTTCTCTCATATTGCTCAAAGAATTGGCCTTCTAAAACAAATGACTGCAACGAAGAAGACAAAACAATATACAGAAGGGAAACTTGGTGATATAGAAGATCATAAAATTATGTAAAAACTTGTTGAAGGAAAGAAAAAAGTGATCATGTACTTTTCTAGATAAAAGAGTTTGAATATATAATGAGCTAATTAAGTCCATGGATTTCTTAATTATGATAAAATAGGAAAATCCCCAAAATAATAGCTCATAGTTATGACTAAACATTTTATTCATTATCTTGACTCATTTACTGATCGTCAATGTTTCATAGAACCATCATGTTTTGGTTTAAATAAATAAATTGGTCTTTTTGGTAGGACTACTATATATTGGAGTACAAACATTGCTCAGAATTATGGGTAATACTTCCCGAAAAGGAAGGCTTCCTGATTAAGTTATCGATCCAAACTGGTAAAACAGCTGTGACTTACATCATATTTCTCCAGCAATACTTCCACTGTTTCTTTGGTCTTATATTTAATTGTCCAATTCTGTAGCTTCTTCTCCGCCATCACAATAAATGCTAACAACTTGTACTTCTTCTCCAGATATTCCAGCTTGATATGTTTGCGTTCTGCTGCAGGCAATAACTCATCTAATCTCTCCGACATGTTCTCTAAGATCGGCGAGGGCACCGCTTCTTGGCCGACCTTACCGCCGGAACGCTTGATGTGGAGGAAACTCCTGTGTATGAGGTGTGAATCTTTGAAGTGTTCCTGTGATGATAGTAATGATATACCAAACAAAGATTAATTAGAAGTTTAAATTTAAATTGGGGGGTTTGGGATCAATTTTTTTCAGCAGATTGACCAATTTATTTATTTTTATCTTTGTGACCTGGGTCTATCGGTACCTGGGTCTATCGGTCAGGCTTATTTTCTTTGGTTTCTTTCTTATTTTCCCTTTGAAATGACCATACAAAATCCCAAAAATCTGTCAACATTTTGCCATTTTTTGACAAGCAAACACAATTTTGGGTCGGTATCCACTTGCCCATGAACTTTTTTCACCAATTTCTAAACAAACAAAATTGGCTTATTTCAGAGCTAAATTTGCTACATAGCACATATCCAATAGCTGGCGGTCTTGGTCATATACCAAATCTTCTAAAACCAGAATATATTTTTGATTTTACTACTGAAATGTCTAGGTAATGGCCTTTTGATAATTGTAATCAATCCATAAAAATAAAAACAGGTGTTACTAAATTACTTCAAACTTGTTTATTATTTTGTCATGAAAGAGTTTGGCCCTCTAGAGGAGGCAGTACCCACAAAGTAACTGTTCCATCTTTACTCCCTGCCAAGACACTGACACCTTTGATCACCATGAGCCTTCATATAATGCAATTTCATAGCTCGACCGACCCACCACTGTTGTACCTACTATTCCCCATAAACCCAAACCATACCCCCTACCCCTTCTTCAATCACCTCATCTGGCCCCGTCCTCCTCCCCTGAATTACCTCATCCCGCCTACGTCTTTTCAACAACAAGAATACAAGCGGTGCCATTTCGATAACATCACAACACTCTATTAAAGGTTGCTAGTGTTACATTTCCATTTGTGATAATGTAAAAGGTTGTACTATTTTATGACATTTTAAACATGGCAGTGCCAACCAAACACCAGCTTAGACCAGTATCACCATGGTAGATCCAATGTCAACAGTGCCATTTCACACTGAGGTATTACTATTGCATGTCATATGTGTGAGATACTATATTGACATCAATAATTTAACAGTAACCAAGTAACAAAAATAAACATAGCTGATTTAATTAAGTTGCAAATATGTACCATGATATAATTCACCACTCATGCATATTTACTAGAAAAATCAGAAAAAGTGTACTCTAGGTCCCAGATTCTGGACTGTACTTGTACTGGAACACCCAATTTCGTTCGATACTGGCAACATTTATGTTCCTTGAACGATATTGGTATAAAAGTATCTGGGACCTAAAGTACACTTTTCCCGAAAAATCTGTCACATTTTCTTCCCTCATGCTCATGAATATTCATGGTGAAATCTCTCACCATGTGTTCCTCCAGTTTCCTCTTCATACTGCTGCACGTCTCCTCTTGCGTCTCCAGCGGAGTCAGCTCATCGTCCTCCATCAGCTTCTCGGCGCGATGCAACCACTCGCCAACATCGCCTAGTTGTCCCGGCAACGATGTCTCCAATTTCTTTCTCCATTCCTTGTACTGCGATTCCACCTTGGTGTATCTCGTCAGAGTTTCGACATATTCCTCTTCGGTCAGCGTGACCAGGACTTTCCTCCTTTTCTTATCCATTATGACTGCAACCGTCTTGTGGATCCGCTCTTGCTCGACTTGGAACGCTATAAATTGCTGTCATACAAATGGGAAACGGTGGGAAGTTAAGCAGGGAGAAAGTCACACATGAATGCTACAAAGTCTGGCAAAATCCTGTTGGTAGGCAGTAACTTTTACTGTCTATTAATTTCAATCAACTCTATCTACCCAGATTTGTCACTACATGGTCATCATCGCTATCTGTCAAAATATTGGTCTGCAAAATATACAGCTTGAGTGTCACAGGTAATGTAACACTTTGCCGATGGTATTTGCGCATTATAAATGGCCACAGGGGGTCACTTCGTCTGTGGGTGTGTGCTTGGGGATGGATTATGATTGGAGGATAGTCAGAGATCAAATGTCATAACATCAGTTAGAGGGTTAATCAACTTTATCAAAGTTCGTTCAAGGTAATTTGAAAGACAAACAGTAGAAATTACCTAGTTATTATGAATTGATGAAGACATGGAAGGATGAAAGTTATAATTAGGATATCGTTATAGCAATAGGAACCTGATTTGAAAGTCTTAGGCATGGTAAACGTGTTTGCTAGTAAATAAAGTGGTCATCCATTGGTGTTTTGTTGTTGGGTTATTTAGTAATGTTATTTGATTTTGTCATTGTTTTTAAGTTTTTTGTGTTGTTGTTGTTGTTTTTCTTGCTGGTTTCTTTTATTGTTTAGTTGGGTTTTGTAGTAATATTATTATTTTGTCATCATTGTTTTTGTGGAGTTTTTTGTGGGTTTTTTTGTTTCGTTTTTTGTTTTCTTTTGGAGGGGTTTGTTTTTGTGTTTTTTTGTGTGGATTTTTCCTTCTTCGTTCTTCGTTCTTCGGGTTTTTGTTGTTGTTTTATGGTTTTTTGGGGGTTTTTTGAGAGGGGAGGGGGTGGTTTTCTTTTACATTTTGTTTAATGGTGATATGAAACTGACCAATACATGGGCACTACTATACTCACCCCATATTTCTCATCCATAGTAAGTGTCCTCTGTATAGATGCCCTTGTAGCTGCGACCATCATGGCTTCTCCCTTGACCGTCCATTCTTGTACTGCTTGACACATCTGACGTTCTTGGATAACTACTGGATCGTCACCACTTGGCTCCTATTGGAGAACAGAAAAGAGCGAGGGCGCTCAATAAGCAATGGGGTTTGAATAAAGACAAGACCAGGTTTACTGTAGGTTCCATGTGAAAACCTTTCACATAAAAACTGTAATTTCTGCACATCTTGCTTAATGCATTGTCCATTAAACACAATTTTTCAAATTATCTACAATTTACTGTCAAAATTCAAACCTCAAATGGGACTATTCCGACAATTTACATACAATACAAAGAGTTTCAAAATATTTTTAAATAACATTTTGTGGCAATAAAAGACAAAGTAATACATTGGCTGTGCAGACTTTTAATTTTTAAGAAGTGAGACAAATAGGTAAAACAGAAACAATATGTGTTTTACGCTGCCTCGTGCTATAAGGAATTAATAGCACTCATCGACAGTGACTATTTATATGGCAGAGCTCTACCCTACACACCAGATACACACCACTTTCACAGTAGGACACCTCTCACTCACCCAGACTTAGACAATCATCTACTATTAAACACACACACACCAAGTTGGGTAATAATTACAGTGCTGTAATTAATCAGGTTATTTACGATGTCAAATTTACAGCATTCTGAAGCTGTACAATAAGTGAAATTTGTGGAATTCTGGATTGGCTGTGTATGTGCTATTATGTGTTTTATTAGATTTTTAATATTTTGATCAAATGTGATGGAAAAAAATGAATGCTAAACTCACCTTTTGTTTAGCTCCAGCTTGTGGATAACTCTTAAAGAACTGTGAAACATATGTCATGATGGACCTCTCATCAGGTTTGGCAACATCCACATCTGAAATGAAAAAATGGTAGAAATTGTTACTTTTTATTAGTGAACTTGCATGTTTGATTCAAGCCCCATACAAACTTATTGTAAGGGCCTAATATGTGCTACCATTATGAACCTGGTATCATTACAATCTCCTTATGTCTTAATATCTAAACTTTGGAAGCAGGGGTGTCTCACATATATAAGGTAGATGGGGATGTGCTGCCCTAAGGCCACTAAAAAAAGCCTGACCGACCCATTTTTTATTCAAATTTTCAACAACAACAATCAGTCTAAGGGTCATTTTTTATTTTTATTTTTAGAGAGAAAAAATTGAAAATATTAAACTATTTTTGGATATTGTTGGGAATTCCCCAGAAGTTCCCAAAATGTTTGTTAAAAAAAACCTGACCAACCGACCCATCCTGAAAGTTCTGTTTGCCCGTAAAATAGGTTGGTGTTAATTTTTGTGGCTTAATGGGTCGGTATTTCTGCAAGATATCCCTAAAAAAGTATTTAATATCATGGCATAAGAGCGAACATTGGTGAAAATATCTGAAAACATACATAATTTGTTTTTAATATTATTCAAAAGTAGAAAGAAAATATGGAAATGTGACATTAACTAATAGCCTGCTCATTATATTCATAACATTTATACTATTTCTTGTTACCTCTGGCATCTAGGAGTCTTGCAATGCCAAGTTCTCTTTCCGCAACATCAAAAGCATCCTCTAGATTCTCTAAATTACTGCGTGCTGCTAGTTTTTCCAAATTAATCAAATCTGCTTGGATGTTGTGGATCAGGACATTGAAAGCATGGCCATCTCGCCAGCTGGGTCCAAAATCCTTGACTTCTAGAGGAACGCCTGCTTGGGCTCTGTCAGGTATACAAATAAGAGAAACTGGGTTATGATCGTCCACATTTTGGAAAATCACTCCATGTTAAATACTTGATTAAATAAAAACAGAATTACAAACCAACAAAATTAACTGATATTTAAACAAACATTTCAACAAAAACACATGATAATTTGGCTTGGTGTAAATATCCAAATTGTTAATAACACATAAAATGATTTTTTTTTCGTTCAATATCAACTATATTTTTGACCCGTCACATCAAAATGGACATGTTAGATGTCAAAGTCAAATCTGAGTAATTGGTATGACTTGAAAGAGCATATTGATTTTTTTCTATTATTTTCTTTATATTTCACCAAATATATTGACCTCTATCTCAAAACTGTGTTTGCCGACAACATGTCCTTTTTGATGTGACTGGTCACATTTGCACTCTGTTCATCTAACTCTGTACAGTGACATCACAGTATATCCCTGTGATGGATGCAGCAATTGTGCTTGCGCGCTTGGATTTGTCTTTGAACACGTCAGTAGACACATCGCAACATGCAACACAAGAATCACACATGTAATAATTAGCTGTTCGCTTGAATACACTCTGATGCCATTGCAGAGAGGTAGATGACATGAATATTAAGTACCTGAACATCTGAAAACAGATGTCTTTTGATCTTTCAGTTGCTTGGGTAGGGTTGACATTAAAAAGGTGACTAAAACTTGTTTTAAATAACATAACTTTCATGAACCATTAACCAACTACCAATAAACTGAACCAATTAAAACTTTTTTTGTAAACCATGTTAAAAGTTAACAAATGGGTGTTTTACATGTTTACCATTGTACAACTTGCAAATTATCTCCATTTATCCTTGAGCTGAAATAAAACAAAGGAGTAACATTTTTGGAATACTGATTTGAGCCTAGAATCTTAAATAGGTCTAGCCAATAACCCTCTGAACCTGAGTTAAGATAATTACCCAAATTAAGTGTTATGAAGTGTGATGGAAACACTAAATGACAATTTAAACTGAGGCCTGCTACAAATTTAGTAGCTTGTTGGCAACATACATTTAAAATACCAACTAGAATTGGCTGAAAATATGCAACATTTTGAAGGTTATCCTGATATCATTGGAAAACCACAGTCGAATCATTTTGAACTATAGGACTTGTAATGGAAAAATGCTACAGCATCCTTCTAGATTCAAATGATATTGCATGATAGTATTGTGCATCGATTCTTACCCTTTCGCAGCAGCTTGCTTAGCCCATGCCAACAGAGCCTTCTTTGCCGATATTTTCTCTTTGAATTTCTTGACGCCTGCCACAGCAAATTTTGACGGCGGTGGTTGCAATGTTGCCACAGTGATACGCCGCTTTGGCCTTGGACTACTGGTCGGTGTGAAGACAGAAGCACCCTCGCTCCCAGCGCTTTCCAGGCTACTGGTGCTGCTATATATTCCACCTGCAGCCAGTTCTTGAAGAGCAGCAGCATTTTGTTCAATCTGTAAGAAATGAGGATAAGTATGAATGATTAATATGAGGACTAGAATCGAACCCATGCCTTTCTACTCAAACCAGGTCATTGATCATGCCGAAGACAATACTTTAAATAAGTGGAATATGAATAAGCAAACTACAATTGTTAAAATATTAAACATGTGAAAATAGATAGGTCTTTGGTTTACTTTTCAATGTACATTTTAAGGGGGCTGTGCACCTTCAGGTACAGCCTCCGTAAAACTGCCGTAACTTCTTTATTATTCATTAAATCTATATAAAAGTATACATTTTCTTGCAGAAAAGGGTTCAATGAATCCAACCATGATCATGAAATTGACCATTTTGGGAGAAAATTATAAAAAACACGTTTTTTGACCCATTTTAGGTTTGGAAAAGATAACTCAAAATATATTTTGTTAAATTTTATCATACTAGTTTAATTATATTCCTCATGCAATTCCCTAGGAATCGTTTTTTTTTTTTAATTTTTACTTTATTATTTTTTGAATTATCGAACAAAAAGTGCCAAAAAATATGATTTTTTACCAAAAAACGTGATTTTCACGATTTTGGAGGTTAAAAAACAGGTTTTTTGGCACTTTTTGGTCTGTAATTCAAAAAATAATAAAGTAAAAATTAAAATAAAAAAACGATTCCTAGGGAATTGCATGAGGAATATAATAAAACTAGTATGACAAAATTTAACAAAATATATTTTGTGTTATCTTTTCCAAACCTAAAATGGGTCAAAAAACATGTTTTTTATAATTTTCTCCAAAATGGTAAATTTCATGATCATAGTTGGATTCATTGAACCTTTTCCCGCAAAAAAATGTATACTTTTATTCAGATTAAATGAATAATGAAGAAGTTACGGCAGTTTTACGGAGGCTATGCGAAGGTGCACATCCCCCTTAAGCTCTCTTTCAAAGAGCTAAAGTAAGAGTGAAAGTGAGCTGCCCCACAGTTTATTCGAATTCATGGCATATGAAGAAGAGTTTTATTACTAGCAAAATGGAGTTATTAGCTGGTATACCATTGCAGATCAATAACATTTTGAAAGATACAGGAAAATTATTGATATATTTGAAGGTAATATACTGAAGAATTTAAATTTGACATAACTTCTTCATGGCAGCCATTGTGGCTTAAAAATAATAGGTGATTATTAAGTTGTTTTATCATAGGCTTATAAAAACAACCTGCTCTATGTACATCAAATGGCAAACAATGGTCTGTCAATCTGGTAGAACAGGGTGTTTTAGTCATGTCAACAATGCTATCTATAATGGATACCAGTTAATTATAAGGTCTTACAGCTACAGAAGGCAACTACTTGTGTTTTACAAAATGAGGAATATATGAATATCAATAGAAAATACTGAAGCTGAAAGTGAGGAGCTCACAAGGTCTAGGGGAGGATGGTAAAGAGGAGTTTTTAAGGTGGCAGCATATATTTACCACCTGTCAGAAATTCTGTATTATATAACCCTGTAATAACTATATAATACCTATATTTCTATACTTAATGCATCTAACTCTATGCAGTGACAAAAGAGCGCATTTAAATAATCATATCTCATTAACACACATGTGATTTTAAGGCGTTTGTGTAAGTACCACGCAATCAAATATCCCGGCACGTGCGTGTACATGCAAAGGTGATCACTTTAATACACGGAAGTCACTACACAGAGTTAGATGAACAAATGTATAAAAGTATAATAGAGAATACACAATATTGAAATCAATTTAGAGTCAATTGTGTATTTGACACCATTGAAAGTATATTCTGGTTATTTGGGTACTATATATACAATTCAATATGTATATCTATAGTGCCTGGATGAGCTTCACTGGTGTGGTGTGCAGGCTTCAAACCTGTAGCTGACTAGCGTCAGAGTGGTTCGATTCCACCTTTCGGGCGAAAAATATGGCTTTTTAAACACCGATGTTAAAAAATCCAATGGAGTTTTAAGTGTGATTTTACAGTTTTAAGCAATTATTGCAGTTTGTTTTATTCACACTTTTGAACGCTTGTACATCAATCAATCTTTTACTGGTGGGGGAGGTGTTTTGTATTCGCAGTTGCAGTTATGTTGTTCACCACACAAAAATAAAGATTACAATTTTTTTTAAAACCATATCTTAAAATAACCAGACAAATTTAAAATTTAAAACAAAAGTTATTACACCTTTGATTTTGAGAGATTTTAGAGGTTTAACCACTAATTGGACACATAAGAATTAAATATGAAGTAAACTTATTATACAAAGACACATGGCAAATTGTTTAATACTGATTTCATGATTTGAGCTTCTTCTGCTAACTTCTATCATGGGAAATTTTCTTCTTCTGTCACAACTGCTAAATACAGTACACACATTATGTGTTGTCTTATGGTCCCACACCCCCAGGGGGGTACTCACGTATATTGGCCATACGGGTATGTTGCGGCTGTCATTACCTCCTTTTCATGCCTTTTGGCCGCTCCGTAAGACCCCCCCCCCCCTTTTCATCCACTGGCAGTTCCATAAGACCCCCTTTTCCTCCATTGGCAGTTCCCTTAGACCCCAAATTCAACCAAAAATCATAAAATGTGTGAAAATCTTATGAATTTGAGTTATGTAGCCTCAAATTTGGCCTAAATTCAGTTCATGAGGCAAAATGTTGCCTAAAATTCAGTTTATAAGACACAATTTTGTAATAAGAATTCAGCTCTCTAAGACCCCAATTTCGGCGACTGTTCAGTTCGGTAAGCCCCTGTTTTGGTGCCCGTTCAGTTCGGTAAGCCCCTGTTTTCAGACTGCCCAGCCGCACACCCCTACCCTCTTCACTATTCGAGTATTGCTTTATGAGGTTAAGAGTTCAAATTCATGTTAATTTTTCTCAACTTTAAAGCAAATTGGTTCATTCAAATCATTGAAGATCAAGATTTCTTCTGCTATAAAACAATCATTTTTGTGGGGGTTTACTAGCATTTCCCCCCTCTACAGGCCAATGAAATCTAGCTTAGGTACGACCGGCTATCTTGATTCTAAGATAAGGGATTTTAGCTCTAAATCGGTCAAATAATACCAGTCAAGAAAAAGCTAGAGATGTTGGGCCTAATATGGAGGACACATTCATGAATGCCAAATTATAAAACATTATGTGCATTTACAGCACTTTGTACCTTTTCTGGGACATTAAAATAGACTTACCAAGGGGTCAATCCTAATTTAATAACACCAATGCGAATTGGCAGTACGCACAATGTTATTTGGTGGTGTGCACACTCTTATTCCGTCTTGGACTTGTTCAAAGTCTAAAATTATTTCCATGGAAGCATATTGCATTAAACAAATTTAGATGCAATAACCCTAACTCTACTACACCATACGGCAACTGGATGGAAAACATTTTTTTATAACCCGGCGTGCAGGTTTTTGGGCTACAAAACGGACCCACGCTATATAATGAGGCGAATATACTCGCCTCGTGTCGACTGACAGACGTGGTGTTGTGGCTAGGATCTGGGCCCGGGTACTGGAGGTCTGTGGTTCAAATCCCGGGGGTGTCGGGGTGACCTTTCTGGTGAATTTTGGGGGTGGGAAAAGAAATCGGTTGCCGTGTGGTGAAATAGAGTTAGGGGTTATAGCAAATTAGGTGCATTTAAGCTAGGATCTTAAATGCTTTTCATACGTATCCATTGAAAAAGATTTAAAGAAAAAACATCGTACAATTTTTTGTACTAACTGCCACAAACAGTCAGTCGAGTCAACTTATGCATAGCAATAAGCAAATGTGAGCTAAAAGTTTTTATAGACAAATATCGTACAAGCCATACTACAGAAACATAATTGGCTTGTATTGTAGCTTTTTTACTGAATATGTGACATGTTTGAGGCCATTATGGCAAGTGTTATTATTTTTCTCCCGACTGGAACCTTTTCTTCCCAAATTTGGACCCATTTGTACAGATTTCTCGCAAAAAAACCCCCTGTGAAGCAGCAGAAGATCCTCTATCTACTTTACATGTGAAATCCCATCCATTCTGGAACACTTCAATTACTTCTATTTTCCTCTATTTATATGAACTTGACCTACATTAGAAACTGACCAATAATGACCATAGACATCCGTGTCTAAGAAATCAAATGAATTTTAAAATATATGCACGCTCTGTAACCATGGAGCATCTGCTCCAATTAAATTCATTCAGTTGTAATTCATTCATAACACAAACAATAACATTCCAATCACCATGGCAACCAGCTTCCAGATGAATGAAATATCATTTCACTTTTTTACAGGCATTTATTTTTACAGGACTTTTGGGAGGTTTTTTTCTTCAAATTTTCACCCTTTTGAACACTTTTTAAATTGCTTGGTAGAGAAAAAAATAATTGTCAGTTGCTAAAATAACAAATTGGATACAGTAAAAAAAAGGATTGTTACCAAGATGTGAATGGTAAAGATATCGCATTATTGAAATTTCTAAAACTATTTTTATATCCCTTCAATCAAAACATAAACCAATTTCCAATATGATCACAGTCGTACCTAGCCCAACAAAGTACATTGAGCTCTCCCTTCACCCTCTGTTAATGTTATGCATGTAAAAAGATAATAGCACTGAATTACCCACGCTGGAAACAGCACTCACTCGAACTAATCAGCCTTGAATTTGGCATAGAATTCACGCCAAATTTAACAGAGGGGGCGGGCGTTATAGCGTTCATTATGAACAAAACTGCCATATAGGGATGCCGTTATGGCATACAAAGCAATGAATGTACTACATGCTTTCCTGTATTGTGACTCGAACAAATTTGAAGGTATAAATAATAGGATTACATGTAGAATGTTATCAACTTTCATCTATATTTCAAAGAAATGTAGCTTAATTATTCTGAAACTGTTTACCAAGTAGTATTCGAGACATTATATTTCATCTTAATCCAGGACTCCAGGTATATTATAAGGAAAACATCAGGAGACAATTTCATTCAAAGTAACTACATCATGTATAATAGGTTAGGGTGACCTTCAAAAAGCAATCGATACTACTACTGCCATCTCTTTCTTGGAAAGTCATAGTATCTCACATGTATTTGTCCGTCAATAACAAAGCTTCTCTTTGATATAATTACCACCAAGTTTGACCTTACACATACACCCTGATTTAATCATAAACACTCTATTTAATTAATGAGGAAAGAGAGGGAAGAATGAGAAACAGAAGTGACCATTGGAGGTACAAGTGTCCATAATATTGCATCTATTTTAAAAAGATGAACAGACAATTAATATTTTTGGACAAAAAGTTGTCACCATTTCCATATAAACTAGCCTATAAATCACATTACCATTTTATTTACAGTGCGTTACAAATCAAAACCCAACAAATTGAAACTCACTATTTTCAATGCTGTAATAAAAACAAGTCTTGGTATCTTTACTTTGGGTCCCATATATTAATAAAACTATTTTTATATCAGATTCTTGGTATGATATCATCTGTACTCAGCAGGAATTGGAGCATGCAGTGTGGCATATTTCAATATCAAATTGTAGACCATGCTATCTTCAGTAGACAGCAAGTTTTGCCATTGACAGCTTGATAAAAATGAAATCACACACTTTTTGAACCTACTGTAATAAATGGAACTTAGTCCATCATGGGACAGAGAGTCTAGGCTATTCTAGATTGTTAGAAAATAAGGCACATGCTACCTAATACTTTTTCAATACCTAAACTAAGACAATGCTATCTACAGTAGACAGCAAGTTTGTACCCTGATAATTTGGTAAGAATCAACATACTTCATACTATGTCCATACCCAGGGCTTGGAAAAAATTGGCAAATTGGGAAACTCGTTACCTGGAAATTTTGGCATTTGGAGGGAAATTTTGCTCTTCCATATAAAGAAATACATAAAAATAGTAGGACATTTTCCATTTTTGGAAGGAAATTTGGGTTAGCTTGCAGGGTAATCAACATCTTTTCCGGGCCTGTCCATACCTTAAACTTGTACAAGGCTATCATTAGTAGACATGTCCAGTGTGTGTTGGCCCTACTAGCTCAATAAGAATTAAAACACATATCTCATACTGTTTAACCCCCTGGGTCTACCTGTCTATCTTACAGTGGTTCTGATTGGTTTATTACAAGATGTACTCATATGAAAGCCAATTCAAATGCAGCTTGTAAAATGTTTCACTCCCATCTTTATCAGGGATACAATTATTCTAACAATGTCTCTCATTGGTGCAATAAATGATGTATCCATCTTTCTGACCAATCGGCCGGTAGTTCTCAGGGGGTTAAGGTAATCAATGCTATCTTCAGTAGACAGCAAATTTATGCTACAATAGCTTGTTAGGAATAAGGCACACACCACCTTACACTATTACAATACTGGAACTTACACGATGCTATCTGTTTTGTTTACACTATGAGTATGATAGAAGAGTAAGAATTAATGAACACACTACCTCCTCTCAGTTCAATACCTGATCTTAACCAATGCTATCTTCAGTAGACAGCAAGCTTTGGCCATGCAGCTGAGTAGGAAGTGAGGTACACGCTGTTAATACCATACCTAAACTTGGACAATGCTATCTTCAGTAGACAGCAAGTCATAAAGGTAAACTACCCCCATAATTAGTGGCTAACATAAATATCCTGTTGTTATTCTCTCTAGCGTATCAAATACACCTTAATGGTTCACCTGTTATGAATGAATTCAACCACTGTAAGATTGTTTCATTGTTACCATACAACTATTAAGATAATATCCCACACAGACAACACTCAAGTAAGCTACCATGTAATTGGGCACCCTTGAAAAAGTTACCAGGCATGACACCTCCAGGCAAAGTGAATGATTTTAAAGTATTGTTTCTTTATAATGAATTAAGTGGGTTAGAATATGGTGTCAAATTCTGGTAATCTGAAGGTCATTTGTTATATATTAGAACAGTGTGCATATTTAAAACCTGATTTACGCTGGAACAAGCATAATATGGATTTTATAAAATAGAAATCAGGAGTTTTGTCCTAAATTTGTTTTTATCTTGAAGTATATTACAACTGAATAGCGCTATTTAGTACTGCTAAAATTAAGTGCTGGACGACTTAATGTCATACATAATATTACAAAAGCCAATACTTTTATGTTTCTCTTGTTGTTTGTTTGCTTTTTGTTCTGTTTTGGGTTTTTTCACATTCACACTATCGATTGTGTATTTTTATTACCATGGTTACTGCCAAACATTAGACATCACTGATCTATATAAAAGTATGTTGCACTATGTTTTTCACACTTGTAAAATGCTTTTTTAGTTTTCATTTGTTGCCTACAATTTTAACAACACTCTATATTATACCAATCAAAAGATTGATTGCAGGCAAACAATCGTATGATAGCAATGACACAATATTTTCTTTGTGTGGATTGCGTGTGGGCGAGCGGTAGGATCAAATGAAATGAAAACAAAATGTTTTATTCACCCCCTGAGCACTACCCGCCTATCTTACAGTGTCTCTGATTGGTTAATAGCAAAATATATTCATTTAATCATTTGATTAATTGTGCAATCATTCTATCAATATCTCTGATTGGTGCAAAGAATAATGTATCCATCTTTTTGACCAATTGGGCCATCTGGGTTAATTATGATAAATGTACACCATAAAGCATAGAGGGAATCCCTCTTCACTAATTTTCCATAGCCATTAATATTAGGCATCACCAACATAGGTTATTATATTTTTTGAAAGTAACAACGGTATGAATTCACATATTAATAAGAAAATCTTTTAGCAGTCTATGGGCACGTTCAGACGATGTGCGCTAAACTAGAGATTAACTAGTCTTGAGACTAAACTATTGGTTAATTGCCGTGTGAATCATGTCATGGTTAACTAACCTCGAGTCTTAAGCTGTAATTTGAACCCTAAGAAATCTAACGGCTTACTAGTTCCGAAGCACTAACCGGGAGTTAGCCCAGAGCGTCTCTGTCGTGTGAATCCATAAAACCATGTTAACCGTATGTGAGAATTGTGTAAGGCCATTGCTTATCAATGCATTTACTTCTGGCAATCTCGAAGTGGTATCGATAGACTCGAGGCTAAGTTTGTTGTCTGAACAGGTACTCTGGATTAGCGGTAGATTTTTGTTCAGCTCGAGAAAAGTGCCCGTCTGAACAGGCCTTATATAATTAAGGTTCAATCTGGTCTGACCAAAATTACAGTTTTGCCGAAATTCTTGACAGTGGCAGTAAAATTAAAAATTAAAAATCCAAGCATTTCAAAGGTTTAGATGCCATAACTATATATAAGTCATCGTGGATAAATGGGATGACTAATGACACAGTTTGGTTAACATACAATGTATGAAAATTAATGACACTCTGTTTATGAAAAATAAGAACTGGCAAGAATCTATCCTAAAATATAATAACATGATGATGTGAAACTGGTACCTCCCAACTAAACAAAAAGACAATATTACGGCGGGAAAGAACATACATGTGCATATTCGGACACAATAAAACCACCGCTGTGCAGTGAGCGCCACCCATATTGAGCTGTCCTTGAATTTCACGATTCACAGACACAACAACAAGCGTACACCAGTCTATACGATTACTACGTGTTCGTGTTGTATATGTGTTGAACAAACAATACACCTGTCATATCTAATCTTTACTATCAATACCCAAAAATATTATTTGCTATGTTCATACAACATATGTACAAATCAGTTGTATTAACTCATGAGTGGGCGTCTTTCCGTTACCCTAATATTACCAAGCTTATTCTTGCCCCGTTATGTATAAAAAAATTGACTTATATAGATAATTTTATGTTTCGTTGACAGTGTTTACATAAAAATAGTAAATTTGTACATTTAGGTATTTAATCTTATCTTTAGCCATAACAGATTCTATTTAGTTTTGAGATAGCATTGTTTGTGTACTATCTGGTATTGTTGATATTTGGCTATTATACAGTCTGAAGCATGGAAACGGTGATGACCGTATCATGATTTATCGCTTGTAATACATCTGAATTTCTACTTCCAGAAGTGACTGTTTTACCATCAAGCCCTTGCAAATTGAGCATAATTGGGGATATAACAATGAGAATGAATAATTAGGTCAAATGGGAGAAGGAGAGGGAGCTAGGAATCAAACCCAGGTCGCATACATACCTATCGCGACTATGCAATAATCTAGCGGCACACACCAACCCCTAGCACCGACCCAAATAAAATTTTAGTAACAACCCCATTCACCCCTACACCCGGTGCCAGCATAGGGCTTTACTTGAACCAAGTCTGGTTTTCGGAGTCCTGTGATTTAGCGTCAGTTTCAACAATATTACACTAAGCAGCATCCATTTTAGCATGTAATGTAACATAAACATAGATTTAATTGACATCCTTAAGTATGTACACTTTGATGGCGCCATCTGAAGTGTATGGCCAACCCCCTAGAGCATTATTACCAATGCTAACATTGACCTTTGTAACAGCTACAAATAGAACATCACTAATTAATATCATTTACTTTCCAAAATAAACATGTCAAAGACACCATGCATAATTATTAGTTAGATCTGGGCTGCAACTATGTACATGGCGAGTTTGAGATGGGTAAAGCTTATTTTTTGATACTATATTACTGTAAATGTGCTATTTGTTGCACATTTATTATTAAGGCCTTTGCTGAATCTGATCCATTTTGTTTGTTTTTAAATTCATGAATTGAATAATAATAGTGCTTTCTTTTTTCTTCTTTTTTGAAAAAAAATCTCGATTTTTTGTTGTTGTTGTTGCTGACAATTTTAATAAGAACAATATCAAATTAGCAATTGTTGGATTGGATGCAAATATTGGGGTGATTTTACATTAATTACCTAACCAACTTTATCATCGAGGAAAATCAAAACATCTTGCAATAATGAGTATAGTATCATTTCAAAGTACAATTAATTATTATTCTTTCAAGATAGGCTCTATATAGTTCCTCAATCTGATTTCCTGCCATAAATTGATAGCAATCGTATTGATTACTGTTTTGCTATCTACTGCTGATAGCACATGCCACAGTATGTACATTGTGCAGGTAGGCGGTGAAATAAATCACTGTTCTACGGCAAAACAGAGCGCTTAGGTAGGGTCAGTCGATCAGGCGGGTTTTCGGAGGTTCAAAAAACTTGGAAAATGTTTGTGGATTTTCAGCAATTTTCAAAATGTTGGATTTTGCAAATTTAAGTAAAAATGGATCTGACAGGCTCGTATAACAGGGTTTTTTGTCTGTCGTCTTAAGCTATGTATATTTTATTGCAAGTGAATTTGTACTTTTTTGCACAACACGAAGCTTGCTCAAACATAAAATGACCTTGAACATCAGAATCTAATGTACTGCCTTAAAAATAATTCACTAAGGATATATAATTCATGATTAAATCCCCCTTTGGACCATTTTACTTAGGATAAGATTACATTATCTATTGAAACCATTCAGCCCATGTATATTTAATTAAGCAAAGTCAATTAGTTGAACACCATCAGTTAAAACATTAAGAACCAGGAATTAAACAATAGAATGGTAAATGCTCAGTTAGGTAGTTACAGATATGACTTAAAATTTTCAGGGAATGGAAGAATTTGAAGGTACTGCATAATTAAGACAACCCTAACAATTACAACAACAACAACACATGGGTAAACATATATTAGCAGGGTTCAAAATAAAACAAAATCTCTCTGTGTTCCTTCAGATTCTAACCCATGGTGGTCATGCATGTCGTTATAGTCACTGTCATAATGCTATGGACAAAATTCAGGCTATTTCACACGCGCCTGATTTGCTGTTGTTCCCGGGGCTGCGTCCAAATGCATGATATGTGTGTGTGACTACACGCGAACAACAATGCATGCATGCACATGGTGATTTTATGTTGGACCAGTCAGGAAGCACGGTTATTTTTTCAAAGTTTCCAGTACGCACTTCCGGGTTTAATCATGTACATACGCACGCATTGGTGGAATTTTGTCCATAGCATTATGAGGCTGACTATATTATAATACACATGTAACAATAGACTATGGTTAAAATATAAATATTTCTAACTCATCTTTCTATTTCATTGTAACTCTACAACACTGGTCAGTATCTTTCTATTTCATTGTAACTCTACAACACTGGTCAGTATCTTTCTATTTCATTGTAACTCTACAACACTGGTCAGTGATGACCGATGGGTCTATAATGACTGATGGCCACCTGTGTCCAAAATAAAGCCCATTATCAATTTTACCCTATAGATTTGATGCTGGGGTAGTTTGTGAAGACTTTGGAGCAAGGTTACAGGAAGCTCTATACCAGATAGGAAATCATAGGACCAACCCTTGTACAAATATTAACCCTTTCCACACGGCTATTAGTTTTACCATACAAAACAGATTTGTCAGAAACCTTTCCCAACTTTCCAATGCCTATCTCAAGAATTACTGAACCAATACTAGGCATGTTTGAACTTATTTTAATATATTCCTAATGGTGAATCCAAATATGATAATAAAATCCAATACTTTTGACATTCTTGAAACATTTTGTGAGATTTTGGAATGTCGTCTGCAGACGCCTGTCACGTGGAAAGGGTTAAAGAGATAATGCATGGGGAGGATGTGCTATCACCTGCCTATGGAGGAGGAATGCCCTACCCACACCAGGCAGCCTATTCATATCTAAATATAGATGCACCTAGGGCAAGATGGACTGCCTTGATTTCCTCTGGTATATATAGGTACTAAAGATACATTGATTTGAACTAGCCATACCCAGGTGGTGTAGAAAAGCACATTACATCACAATAAGACTCTGACAAAATGAAACCAATATAGGATGCATGGCAAGGTTAAACCTTAACATAATACAGTCAAGTTTCACAGGTATGGATAACAGCATTGGTAACAAAAAAACAAACAATGAACATTGTATTATCATCATCCAATATTGATGGCATGATGGCATGTCAGGCATGTGATGCTCATTGCTCTTGTTGCCTTCATGTGCCCCCACATCCTGTTGTATTCATTCGCTGCTGTAAGGAGGCTTCATCAATTTGGAACTGATCAAACTATAGTATTCCAGTTAAAATCCATACCCCCCCCCCCCCCCCCCCCCCCCGATGGACGGGATGAATGGATTTCAACTGGAATAGCCTTGCAAACATAGATAAGGTACAGTAAGATGAAAGGATCTCAATCTATCTTGAGATGAAAAAGAAAATCTATCTTGAGAAAAGGATGACAAGAAATTAGAAGAAGAAAATTCCCAGTAAACTGCACTCTTAGATGTAAAATAGTCGAATAGTCTACGAGGCAACACGATGCACACAAGTAATAGAGATTCAGATTCACTTCAAAATATCATGCAATAGAAAAAGTACATTCCCCGATGCAGACAGAATGCAGACAGTTTGTACGTCAAGCCATGCAATAATAACAACATGCATCAGCACGAGACAGACCTGAGTATTGGGCCATAGTGTTAATATGCCATGCAGGAAAGCAGCGGTGTTACAGCCGCATAATATGTGGGCTGATAGTGTGCAGGCATTGGTGGCGCCCTCTATGAACACATAGAACCATGAGGTGTCCTCATTGTCTAATAAGTTGATCATCTGAAAACCATATGTAGCGTTATACATATTTCAAATACATTGTCAGTACAACATGAATGATGTACATGTATATAAACTGCTCACAAAAAGTATCGAAACACTTAGAAATGATCCAATATATAACGGCTCGAAAAGGAAATGACAATAACTCCGCTCCGCAACATCGTATCTCATCGATCGAGGTGTCAAAATACGCAGAACAAAATTATGCACTTGGTCATTGGCTTCGATTAATGCATACCCTTTCAAGCCGTTATATATTGGATCATTTTCTAAGTGTTTCGATACTTTTTGTGAGCAGTTTAATAATAATACAGGTAAATAAGAGGTCCGCAATCGTTTGACAGTTATTATTGAGTTGAAGTCAAACATGGATAAAAAAGATTTATTTTAAGAGGGGTTGGGAGGGGAATTGAATAACAGGTGGAGAATTCATTCTTCTTCTCAGGTTTAAGCTTATTTGTTATCTATTAGACTTTCATTGGATTGGATAATGTGAATCTCTATCTCATATCAATATCAGATCTTTAAGTTATTGCTCCATTTATTGTTCAGGCAAGAGGGTTGTCACGGTAGTGGGGAGAGTGTTTCTATTTCTACTTTATCATAGTACAACTTTACATTGTTAGATAATGCATCTAATCTTCTTTTGGTTCCTAGTTCATTAGTTTTGTTACAAGTATGCATCCTGAATGCTGTTTAAAGCTAACATAAAATAACTTCCACAATTTTCAAAATTAAATGGTTAACCAATTAAAAAAACGTGGAAGGGCAATAATATTTTCAGGCATGTTGAAACATGAGGAAAGGTATCAAGTTATATTCTAGAGTAGACCTAACCATCACAAGCCGTACAGATAGAAGTAAAGGTTTAAATCATATCAAGTTTTTAGTCTTTAAACTCAGGTGGGTTTTGAAAGGGAGGGTTGGCACCACTTCACATGTGGAAATCTATGAAATATTTTTCACAACTTTTTAACATAGCTTTGCCAATGGGAAATAATGTTTACAGATAGCGTACAGATACCATGCATGGACCTTTCACAACATTTGTTGATTACTAGACTATTATACTAGTAATATTACCCAAAGGACCCATCTAACACCCCTCTCTCCTCTGAACTGTCCATCTACCCAACCCTTTTCCCCCTTAACTAGCTGTGACTACACACTTTAACAATTATCCATTAATCACCTTTAGTCTAATTGAATGTAACTATTATAAAGATTATTCATTTCACACCCCATGTTTAAATATTGTGAAAGATGGTACTAAATAGGCTAAAATGCAATGCAAACAGCTCATTTTACATTCATCATATGCAATTCTATCTGATATCAGCATCATCATCAGCATCATCACCATATGCATCAGCAATGCTCATTCTGTAGCGAAAACCACCTGTTTTCGTCATTAATTGATAGCTCACCTCAACATCAGTACCAAACCCCTTGAGCCACTGATGAAAGCAAAAGAAAATCACTCATTTAAAATCAATTTCATTCGGTTGTTATTTTGCATATTTTAAGTATTGCCAGTTGGGTCACACTATCTAAGCATTAACCCTAACCTGACCGCCAGGTTTTTAACAAAGACGAGGGGAGGGGAGAGAGGGGGAAGGGAGATGAACAAATAAATTGCCGCTCCCCAACCGGGCATCTCTCTGGGTACCCTCCACACATGAAGAGTTACAGTTAAGACTCAACCCTTTAGTATGGTCCACTTCACCTCTTCGAGTCGATGATATCACTGCTTCATTGACTGATTGCACTTGCAGTACAAAATCATGCTCAAGAACATCTACCCAATCCACTGATATAGGTATAATAGAAATAGCAATAGGCATTTATTCATACGGGGCTTCTAATGAATAAATACTGTTACTGCATCGGGAAAATAAAATCTACTAGAGTTTTATTTCAAAGTGTTAGTGCTGTTACATTAGAAACAGTTTGTTCAACACTGATGCCACCAAGTCAATTCCTTGGCTTCTTTATACATTTCACTCTACCTAAAGCCAAACCTACTATAGTATTAGATTAAATTGACTTGTACTGCTAAATAAAGCAAAACCAAACCTACTATTAGTTTAAGTCGACTTGTACTGCTAAATAAAGCAAACCCAAACAAACTATTAGTTAAAGTTGACCTGCACAGCTAAACCAAGCAAAACTAAACACACCACATATTAAATAAATATCATGTTCCATTCATTCTATTCAGACTATTTGTTCAGTTTAACCCGTAAATGTATACATAACGGCATAACTTCATACTCAACTGCAATAGCAAAACATTGATCATGCACACACACACACACATATCAAACAGATTTTCTCCTGACATACTTGCATTCATTTCATTTTACTTTATTTTATTTTTTGGAGGAAAAATAATATTTTGGTGATCAACATTAATTGAATCCTAACGAAACTGAATGCTACAAAATACTATATTAGCATGTGCTGGAAGCGTGTGGTTCCCCATTCTATCTCCAACTGCGCCCATATTATAAGCTATCATATGCGCAGCAAAAAGTTTAGTTTTTGCAAGCTTGCCTCCTTTGCTCAATTTTAAGTATAGTTCAGTTAGATTGGCAATGGACTGCCATGCCGGTGATGCCTGTTTTCCACCCAAATTTGACCAGTTTTTCAAACGTGCAACCAGGGTTAAGGGTAAGACTTTACCATTTTAACCAGGGTTAAGGGTAAGACTTTACCATTTTATCAACATGTTTATCTGAAGCCATTAATGACAATTATGACCGAAATATTTTTGAAGGAAACATTTAATACAGTTACAGAATTTCATTAATGCAAACCAGGTACTGACCCGGTGTAATAAAAAAATAGTTAATTGTGGCAGAATTATATCACATAATATTGTCCTGTCTCAGCAGTGAGAGTGCTCAATACCGTGGCAGAATTATATATTTTTAAAACTAAAAGGGGATGCAGCAATATTGCACTATCAAATGGCTAGGCTGAATTGCAGAAACATGATGGCAGTTCTTTTCTGTTGAATATTTGCAGTTTCATAAAAATAGTGTAGTGATAAGTCACTGTCAGGAAAGACAAATATACAAAAACCTATCACCTATATCACATGGTTTTAGCCTAGCAAGTTTGCTGAGATATGAATCAATGGTATGAAAATGTATAAAGAAAATTATCTCAAACACAATCAACAAAAGGTACTTTTGAAATAACAGGTAAAATAATTGTGATTTTTATTATACATTTAGTTTATGACACTTATACCAATATTCAAAAACAAGTGTAAGATTTATACTAATGAGCTGGTTCTGTCAGAAAAATATGAGCAAAACAGGAGACCATGTACTGAGGGTAATCCACCCATATAAGTCCATAGACATTGGTCTGTTCAGATTTTAATACAGAACACCCCTCAATTCAAATATGAAGAAAATAAATTTAAATAATTGAGATGCATCTTATGCATCCGTTGTGTTATCAACATGGTAGTCGTATTTTCAAAAAGACCTACCAGTACCTGCTAATAAATGATAGCAGACTATACTGATATAAACATGTTGGTAGCATATTCCAAAGGCTTTTACAGGCTGTTCCCGCTAATAACAAACCCTACCGTATACACTTGATATATGATATAGACAAGAGTATCTCTTACCTGATAGTAGAGAATTATAGTCCATAGTAGTCCTAATATAGCAGTTGGCTTTCCATCCACAATGGACGATGCATTGATGTTGACTAACTTGATCTGGATTCGAAAAAATAACAAAACACCAAAATGATTACGGGTTGATAGTTTTAGAAATATAATGTAAGTTCAGTTTTAATGTAGTTATGGTATTAAATCATAACAATTTACAAACTGATTTCTAAATATCCTACATGTAGGGTTTACCTTTTTTTAAATATTTTAGTACCCAAAGTGCATCCAATATTTGGAATGATGCCTTCATTCTTATTGTACTATTATATAATTATGCGTGTTGCGGGTGTATTTAGCGTAGTCGTTTAATACAAACCGTGTAAACGTGAATATCATAATAGATTTGTTCAACATTAACCCTAACCTTACCAATACCATGACCCAGCCCATCTCCCGGCGCCTGCGTGGAAGGTTTTTAATGAAATTAACGACCGAGGTTATATACTTTGCACAATATACTGCGCCAAGTGGCTTGGATGGTCATGGCGTGTTGTAAAATTCTGTGCCCTGTGTGCCGGAGGTCCCTGGTTTGGAATCCCAGGCTGGCCGCTGCGATTTTATTGGTGCGTTTTGGCACCGCGACTTGATTGTGTTAAAAAAGGGATGTTGAGTGTTAGGGTTAATATCTTTTTGTAACAAACAGAGGATAAATAATAATGACACCTCCCAACTTTGAGGAGACAAAGTATAGCCATAATTGTTCCTACCTTTTTGCCTCCTAGGTATTGGAGTGCTGTGTTGACGTTGCTTATGAAATGAAGTCGCCTCAGGTTTCTCCCTTTCTCAAATGGCTGAAATATTGAAATGCAACAGACAACAATATAAGGCAACAGGTTTATACAAGAATTTAAACAAATTTGCTCACCTTTTCCGTTAAGCATGATTTCACTTAAAACAGTTGATCAGAAACATTTAAAACATTTTCTTTTTGCTGCTTTGTACAGCAATTGTATTTAAATGTAATTTTCTTTATTCAGAACCAATTCTACTGGCCTATGTTATAGTTACAGGAGATATGGCAAAGGGAGAAAAATGATTGGTTTGGGTACATGTTTAGTAACAAGAGGGCTACTTGATCACACATTTTTGTTCTCCAGAACTTTTTAAAACAAAATAGTAATACACAGATTGAACAGAATTGGTGTCAATTTAAAGCTGTTCATCACTAGAAGATGGTTGCATTACATCTGCATTGGGCCAGAACAGACTTATTCTCAGATCGTTGGATCAGGTCACATGTGAAATAGGGAGTATCTCAGCCAAAATGCATTCATTCCAAATGGCTGAAAAGGCATCACATTTAGTACTTGGCAAAATTTGAAACAATTTTGATTGCCTGGAATATACAAAAGAAAGTATTCTGTATGTTTTTAACAATTGAAAATTTATTTGTATATCTTTCCCTAGTCTTACCAGTTTTTCTCCAGACAGCACTTCCAGCAATGTCAACAGTACTATTCCACTCTTGACGTCTTCAAACAGATCTGTTACTTCTAAGGCTGGCTCACGCTGGCTCTGTAGATTAAACACACAAAATACATATTTATTGGTGTGTATAGAAAAGGGTTTTAATCTTAATTATTTTAATTATGTACAATCCAGTATTGAGAGTCATTTTTGAAAGTTTGTATTTTTAGTCTTCACTTTTTTTGATTTTTTGTGAATTAAACTATCAGGGAAGAAAAACAGGTCAAATTTGAGGGAAAATCAGTCTCCGCACGCGCCGCAAATCGAATCTGGGTTGCGTGCGAGCAAGTCTGAAGCTCTACTGACCGAGTTACATGAAAGGTTAAAAAACCTTAAGTTTTTTGAACAAGTTGAACCACACGTGGCACGAGATTGGTGAGGCCGCTGCTCGGTACAAGATTGTAGCACTATCGTGTTTTGTAGTGTCCAAGAGGGTCAGGGTTAAGGGCACATGGTAACATTGTATAGTACAAGATTATGGCACTATCGTGTTTTGTAGTGTCCAGGAGGGATTGGGTTAAGGGCACATGGTAATATTACATTGAGTTCTCATTCAGGGAATTGTTTATCACTATTTATATATTATTTTTGTATATCATGTTTAACCTACCTTTTTCAGATGGGCATTTAACCAGTTTGTGAATGTTTTCTTCTGTACTGTTTCCTGTTCATCTGAAAAAATAAGCATTTATATAGACAGATATTAATCAAACGTAAATTTGATTAAAAAGTAAATCCTCTGATATGTAAAGTACTCTGACCTAGGCAGGTGTTGCAGATATTCCAAGCCTCCTATCTCACCTGCCTGAAACAAACCTAAAAACTCTAAAGCAGAAATAAAGGCACCCCAAAAATCAAAACTCTATACTAATTATTGTTGCTGGTTTAAACCATAAATACTGCAAAACCAGAGGAAATTGTCACTCCATGGTGTGTCCCACACTAAGACTAAGATTTTTTGATGAGGATAAGTATGTTACACAGGAAAATGTTAAGTCAATCTATGGATTAACATTCTCTTAAATACTAAAACAAGACCCATTGGTATACCAGAATCAGACATTTCTAACCATATTCACCACAACATGCTAAGATTTTACCAAATTTACCTACATTTTAGGAATTTTTACACAGTTCCTCATTATGTTGGAACCAATGAGGCAGAATATCCCTACCCATCATCAATATATCACAATTGACCTACAAATGTGGATATTTACTATACAAAATGGTAGAAAATGTGACCTGTCGTATGTCTCTGTCTGGGCATTCATATCGAGGCAACACCATCCAGGTAGAAAACAATTTAGTGCTAAATCTTTACAAAATTGTTCATTCCAGCGGCGTATTAAAAATCTGTTAGTCGTACACGCATTCCATTAAAGACTTCCACAAAACACCAGCATAAAAGAGGCGGTGAAATCTAAATAATTAATTTCAAATTTGTTAATACAATTTTCCTCTTCAGTTCAGAATTTGCAAATCCAACCAAACAACATAAGAAATTAAATCAGATCAGTTGCCCAAGAAATAACCAACTATGGTATTTCTATCCAACTGGAAATTTTACAGATTAAACATTTCAGTAAATTAAGATTTATTTATTTATTTTTCCTATTAACAGTGATACCAGCGAAATAATTCCCCTTCCAATTGCACAGCTTGGGTGGGGTGGGGGGAAGATTACCTCCCTCCCCAATGGCACAATTTGTCTTTATTGCGGAAACATTGTCAATATTGTCATATTGAGGTTTGTACCATTTGCAGAAATAGGTGACATGATCTTATACGACAACTCCACAGCCTATCGTCCCTTCCTGGACCTGGCTACATCCTCAATGACCACATCTCATCTCCAAGCTTCACTAGCAACAACAACGCAAATATCGGTCAAGTTCACACAGGATAGAATTTCCAGTGCAGTTAATAAAGATCAACTGAATGTGTAAACGATACATCAAAATGTTGGTCTTTGCATCATGCCTTGTATGTGGGTCATTGGCATATTGCTGTGCTGCTAAATATATCATAATTGAATAGAATGCACGTGGTGACTAATTGGATTGTGAATTGGTTTAGCAAAATGATGAAAGTGGTGGTGTTGGGTTTTTGTTCCGGGTGGGGGGGGCTGGGGGGGTGATAAGAAGGTTTTTTTGTCGCACTGACAGTTTGAATTTTTCGGACGCAACTGCTGAATGCAACAACCACTCTAGACTAGATATGAATCTTGCTTAAACAGTGTATTCAAGCTTTATTACTTGGTGTATTTGTGTAAGTCTAGCATCATTTCCATGAATGCATGTTGGATCCAAAACTCACTAATATTTTTGTATTAACCCTAACCGTTTGTTTTTTTGGAAGAGAAAACACCAACAAAATCACAGTCCAGGAATCGAACCAGGGACCCTCCGCACGTCGGCCCGTCATCCCACCCACTAAGCCACAACACTCAGCTACTTGTCCGCGCAGTATAACCCGCTCTGTTGATTACCTCATCGAGGGGGGGGGGGGGGTTAAAAGCTTTATAGAAAAGAAATATTGACAAGAGTTTTAAATGGATGTTCATTTATCAAGTAAAATCGCAATACCATTATGTATCAAACAAAACACCTGTAACACAATCCTTCGTTGCCATGCTTACCAACGAAATAACACAATCATTCTTCATTCCCATGTTTACATAGCCTAGTATCCATGACAACCTAGAACCTATCCATCACATGTGACAAGCGCCATCCCTACGCCAAGCAAGTATTACTTCATACGCAATGTTCCGACTCGACTCAGTGCCCAAACCAACATCATATCGAATACCTTTTCCCACCAGAAACTTGACCCTATACTCTGTTGTACCGTTGTGTATGTTTTCACCAAGGTGTTTATTCTGACTGTATTCTCGTGATATTTAACAAGATCTCCCGGTCCATACTTGGGTCCCTATGCGGAAACTTGATTCTTTCTGGTTACTTACACAAGGCATTTTCTTGTAGTACTTGTTTGTCAGACTAGTCTACACCTATTTAGCCTGATCAGAGGCATGTATTATGAGTATCAGCGGTTATATAAATCACACCATGTATATCGCAGCTTCTTTCTTAAAAATGTTTTTGATTTTGGATGTGTCACTCAGATATGATTATTATTTATTGCTATTGATATTTACTATACCAATAATTTGAAATTGTTCACCCTATTGACTAGGGTGACTTGCAACCATTTAGAATAGTTTCCATAACTGCTGTTGTAATAAGCGAGAGAGGGGGTCATATCCCCTCTCAAACGCCTTGCTCCTTCATACCACCTTCCCACAAGTGAGTAACCATCTACCAAACATTACACTTGATGACACAGGCTTGAACTGGATTCCAAACTTAGCCTTAGTATCAATTGAAACTGCTTAAAACAGACATTCCTACATGCCCTCAATGTGGACCCCATTTAATACAAATGTAACACAAGTCACACAATCTTCTGGACAAATAAGCTTACATATCATTATCCACCAAACAACACACACCAACAGAAGAACATATTATTGACTAATAATTGTCCCGATAATTGTACACTGTGATAAAACTCTATCACAAAACATCTACCTTGTAAACTCTTTTTCTCTGCCACAAAGAACTTCACCGACCTCCTTGAATCAATCCTTCTTTTCAACATAGTGGCTTCAATCAAGCTGCCACAATCATCATGATCATCCTTGAATAGTCTTAAATATTTCGGATATATTCCATGGTGTTACTTTAACCATACAGTAAACTCTGTTTATAGGACAATCTGAAGAGCTCTACTGAATACACTAAATGATGCATAATTATGCATTTGTAAGAAATCTAATCTGGACAACCAAGGACATAGAGTAACCAAGATCAAGATGATTGCATAACATAAAGTTGATTCTCTCCATGGCAACACAAGATGGCTACCGCTATCATAGTGTATAAGCAAACATGTTAATTGTGTCAACTTATAGATATAGGTGAACACAAAATGATAACATGATCCTACTGGTAGCCATCGTGAAACCAACTAGGACACCCAGATCTATTTCAGATCCCTAATTGGGCCAACAACAAAAAATTGTTTGTTTGTCCACGTCCAGCCGACCGTGTACCCTGGTAGTGGTACCGACCATTTTTTTTTTTTTAAATCCATTTCTTTTTAACAACACTTTTTGAGCAATTTTAATGGCCAAATGGTCGAAACAGACAATTTTATACATGTATGCAAAGATCGAAATGTGTTTCATCCCTGATTTCGTATGACATTGTCAATCTGGTCTTTTCAACACCATCCCCAAAAATACCTTTCCGACCATTGTAAGATTTCTCATAGTCCAAGCTCTGATAGATCGCTCATCAATTCCATCTTCGACTCCCAGTTTACAGATAGTTCTTTTATTTTAGTACATGGGTTTACTACTAGCCCTAGAATGTTTACATTATTACCAGCCAGTGTAACACATTTACACTGCGAGTTCAAAAATGTTTACCCGCCAGTCGAGCGGGTACTTTTGTATCTTCACCCACCCGACGCAAAAGTTACCCCCTATGGGCAGACGGGTGGATGGTATTTCCAGGCCTGTATACAAGTGTGAAAGGGGTGGGTGTTTTTATGTGTGTAATTTGTTAACAGGTCCAAAAACATTGACTTTGAGAAGTAAGTGTCGCTTTAAATTCCCCGGGAAAATGTTAAGGCTTACTCATAGCTCGATGCAGTTTATGTAATGATGTAAAAGAACCAAGTTTGGAAGTATTACGTAAATGATGAAATCACGATGTAAGCCAAGAGTATTTTGTTTTATCAAAAATATGTGATGGATAACATTGAGCTTAGGTCAATATTGTTTCAAAAATGTATATCCCGAGTTCAAGATCTGTGTATGGGTTAGTTTGAAAAAGCTTACACATGCTGCCTGTATTTGCACTGTTATCTCTCAGGTTCAGCTCATTCTATTTCTATATTTAATTGTTACAGTGACAAGCCAGCCACACATTTGTCCTGCCCCCATCATCAGGTCATCATACTAAACTGCTCACAAAAAGTATCGTAACACTTAGAAATGATCCAATATATAACGGCTCGAAAGGGTATGCATTAATCGAAGCAAATAACCAAGTGCATAATTTTGTTCTGCGTATTTTGATACCTCGATCAATGAGATACGATGTTGCGGAGCGGAGTTATTGTCATTTCAATGATCGTGGGTGCAGTTTCCAAGGTGACACTCATCCCTATTGAAAATCACGAATCTGATCATTCTAAACAGTAATGCAAACCTCTTTCTATAGGGTGATTGCCACTTTTGAAACTGGACCCACGACCATTGAAATGACAATAACTCCGCTCCGCAACATCGTATCTCATCGATCGAGGTGTCAAAATACGCAGAACAAAATTATGCACTTGGTTATTTGCTTCGATTAATGCATACCCTTTCGAGCCGTTATATATTGGATCATTTCTAAGTGTTACGATACTTTTTGTGAGCAGTTTATAATAATTATCAGAGGCAGCATCTTCTCTATAGGATCAGATAGGAATATATTGTTGTATAGTTGAGGGATTCAAATCAAGCTAATTCATTGTAAATAGGTCAAGAAATGGAATATATTGTTCTCAAGGTTGATACAATGATGGTGCATTTATAGCCTATCAATTCAATGAAGCATCTGGTTTACTTATCTTTTCTTAGGTGTTTTTATTTTAATAGTGTCAACTGTTATAATATAATACACTTTTTAATATTTTGTCACAGGAAATAATACTATGTACTAATATGAATCAATTAACCAATTTAAAAATCAATCAATCAATAAATTTCATATATTAGGTAGCTATTATCGTATCTTGTGATTATATTTATTTACAATTTGTTGTTTTTTGGTTGAGTATGGTTAAACACTAACGTTTTTTTTATTTTTTATCTCTATGTTTTGGGTGGGGTATGAGGGTGTGTGAGTGTTTTTCCTAACATGCAGATCTGTCAATTTTTACCAATATTTCCTAATCTCAGCTCAATCTATAATAATATAGGGTTAAATTTCACTATGGAAAATATTTTTTAAATACTATCACAACCAAAGCCTTGCAAAAATACCAGAACCAATTATGATTCTATAGTTCCAAATTTACACCCCATTTTATATTTATTTCAAACCAAAGCTTTAAATATAATATAATCACTTTCTAGTCTCATGCATCACTCACAATTCCAACGGTCCACTGATGATGAAATACACGACCAAACAAGATTATTATAGTATTGTAGTTGTAGTAACAACAATTTACTACCAGTAAAGCCCCTGCTTTGGTTGAACAATAAGGTGACAATATTTATTAAATCGGGCATGAAATATAAAATTTGATGGAAATAATTCTTTAGAGATAAATTTCTACAAATTGATAGGGTTCCAAATAATCAGGGCCCAGGATATCTTTACCCAGTGTAGCAACTGGTTAATACCGATTCCTCCTGGACCTTTCAGAAGAAAATAACTCCTGGTTTATCCACCAACATTATCGTGAACAGAGTAAAAGTCAAGTCAGTACTCAGTATAATATAATTAATTGTTCAAGGAAATGTAACTATTTATTATCCATGCAGGTTTGCAAACAGATTCTATTTTTGAATTGCATTGTAAGAAGTTTAATAATAATTTACAAAATACCAGTTTCAAAAGCAGCTTGCAATTACATAACAAATGTCATTAATATGGGAGCCATTTTTACAATTGCAATTACAATATTTCTAATCCGAGCACTGTGAATCGTTAGTTCAATACTACCATTACACCCAATACCATTAACAAATTAATATTTGACAAGATACTATTCCTGATATTCTAATTGTCTTTAATAACCTTTGAATCGTTAAATTATGGTTAAAGTCCTAACATTTCCTATTCATGAAATTCCATTTAAAATTTATGAAAAGTTGGCGACAGACAAATGTCCAATTTTTCATTTGACTTAATTGACATGACACATTTATCTTTCATTTGCTTATGCTAGTAATTTCAACCACTACACTAAATGCCCACTATGTGTCAATACATACTGTGCCTTTGTATCCTCCAGTCCTCGTACAAATTTCTTCTCTTCTCGCCTCTAAAATGTGTAAAATATTCCATGTTTAATTCCAAATAGCAAGTGTTATCGCATGTAGCTCAAGGCTGAATACAGAAACAAAACAGACTCCTTTTCACAACCAAAAGTTCATCCATTTAAAAGATAACCATACGCTCTGTCCTCGCTAACTAAGGCACTTGATCCACTCTCCGATCACATCAACATTGAAACTGCTATTGGTTTATTCCAGGCTTCTGCTGTCAGTTCTCAAATAACAATTTGTGCTACTTTCAATCTATCTGGAAAGTTTTGAAATGCTATCAATTGCACACAACATGAGTAGGCGCCTCTACACCTACAGTCCACCTCCTCTGCCATGCCCACCATGTAGGCCACTTATATCGCTCCTAGAGTATAAGGCATATCTTTTTCAATCAGCTCTATTTTTAAAGGTGGCACATGTAGAAATAGTAGTAGATTTACAACAAATCACAGTCTTGTCAACTTTTGTTTACCTATTGAACCAATTCACAATAATCAAGCATCAGGTTGCCAAGGGAGTGTTGGGGATGCTAATCTCGAAGTTGCATTGATGAATTGCGGGGTTTCCCCTCCTCAATACACTATAGTTATAACGCTATTTTGATTGTGTGTAAACATGCAGAATTCAATGAAATGATAATATTTGCATGTAATACCTGTACATGATCAATACACTATATTTAGCTTCCTTCTGTATTATGAACATAGCAGGCACCAGCTCCATACTAATTACACTCAAGTGGTATTCTGTAAGGGATAAATCCATCCACTAAGTTTACATTTCACTTGATTATAAGTCCACTATGCTTGACTAAATCTCTGAGTACTTGGCTTCCTATATCCAGGTCCGAGTCGGCATTTATAATTTTGTAAACCTCTTTTTTGGAATGCTACTAACTCTATGCACCTGTACAAATGTGTGACGTCCTCAGATGATGCCATATAATTACAACTGCAAGATTTGCTGAATCTTATAGATCTGTTATCAGTATTTCACATAGACGTCCAAATATGACCATATAATTACAACTGCAAAATTTGTTGAATCTTGTACATCTGTTATCAGTATTTCACATACACGGTCCAAATATGACACCGGCACTCAAAATCTGATGCAAATTTGTCAATTTTGAGATCCAAACTCACAGAGAAGAAAATCTGCACCACCTATCCTTTAACATCCCGACAATTATGCCCCGTTATCTTCCGCCGACTATCCAGTAATGTATCCTTGCCTTGAATAGCATACCCAGTTCGATCCTAGAGGTCTCGGCTAGTGATCGTTTCGCCTGATAGTGTCAGTAATGCCATTCACGATGCTGAAGTATTAACTCGCACATAGTGAAGTGGTCAGTTTATACACGGTGGATAAATGTTGACATTGAAGTGCTTCAACCATGCACTAATGGGCCGAGCTATATCGGACATATCGTATATAAAGTATACCAATCATATCATGGCAAAATCATAATTATAGTTTCATAGATTGGTAAACACTCATACAACCCATCATATCATATACGGGCCACTATGTCAAGTGTCCTCAAATATTACCACACAAATAATAACTAGCCATCCTTAAATAGGACTGAGGTAGAAGAAAAAGTTTTCAGTATGTGCAATCAGTTTCAATATCGCACAAAGACGGGTTAGGAGCCCCTATGGCCAATTGGGCGGACGTGAAATTAATTTCCAAGTGATGTAGGACGGATGCGTTGACAGTTTGAAATTGGGAGGCTGTGTCTGGATTAGGATCAATTCATTAGGATCTTACGCTCAGAAGCCTGGAAGGTGAGATTTTGATTAATACTAGCTTTTAGCAAATCATTTGTTCTCATGCTTGTAATTAGAGAGAGTGCATTTGATGTAAATATTGAGTTCTACTTAGTGGTACACAACTTTTACAGTGAGGGTATGCTAGCAATTAATGTAATGACAATTTCAGTAAATTTCAATCCATCCCTTAATATGGAATAAACCTAAAGTAAAGTATGTGGTACAAGCAGGGGTAGCACTGGCTCAAAAATGTGAGGAGTCCCTTTAGGCCCCTTTAAGGACTGCAAAAACTAAATTTAAGGGGTCCCCAGAAATATAAGGGGTCCTGAAGTTTGAGCCTTTGAAAATGGTCAAAAAAATGTTTAGAGACAAACAGTCGCTAACACAGATACGCACACTAGCGTAAGATTATGTAACTCATATACCTATGTCGTGTCAATGTTAATCAGAAGAAGATACTTAGAATGTTTTGGAAATCGCTTTAAACTTTTGCGGGAGCAATTCGGAAGCGATTTAGTGTGTTTAACATCTTTTAAAAATACAGGATTTGCATTGTATTTATCTTTTACGGACATTAATAAATTTAAAATGTAGGCACAGGATGGAGATTGACAATTTTCAGAATGTCCACGTCCATACATCGTCAGATTTAAGGGGTCCCTTTATTTTCGATTGGGACCCGTTAGTGAAGTTCAATATGTAAACTTACGCATCCATTATCGTCCAACAAGAAAATAAGGGGTCCTAGGACGCGAGGACGCGCAAGAACGCGAGCCCTGGGTACAAGGTAGAGGGAACTAAAGTATCAGCATAGATATTAGCTTGACAAATCAAACATGTTACCCATATTTTCCCCCACAGTCATTGAATATGAAACATAACACATCCAAAACAAACCACTAATTTGTCTGGGAGTTTTGTAAAGAGAAAAATGAAGAAGAAATAAAAAAAAAAGCCAGACCAACAGACCCAACCTGAGAGATCTGTCCCCCTATAACAGGGTTGGGTTGGGGAGGGGGGGACTTACTGGACCAATTTTAAATTGATCTAATGTCATTTACCATGCTTGTTAATGTTAGGTACACTGATAGACACATCTTACGTTGTATATATCCCTTACATAGGACATCCCAATATTGATATTCATATGTATGTGCCTCCCTATCAGCATAGTCATTTATGAATAAAATAAACATAATATAATAGTTATGATAGGAATGATCTACAGACATATATTTTATGTATCTGAAAAAGTTCACTAATTTGACAATATTCGTTGCTAGTTTGACTTGCATCCCTCACTACCCCCCATCGGTACTAAACCAATTATTCCACAGGAACATAGGCAAATCATGAATATATGTTTCTCAATATTGACAATTAAACTGGTGAAATAAAGGTTTTGGTATAAAACAGGGTCATCTCAGTGCAATTAATTATCATGGCATCAAAAATATTGTACTTTAGGCATTGACAGTATCCCCATCTTAGATCAATACTATGGGAGCCAAGAAAATATGCCTAACCAGTAAAGCGTTTAAATTATCAATAATCATTATTGAATTGTAGGGCAAGTGCCTTGACATTCTGTGTCAAGAATAGAGTCACGCATTGTACTTTTTGCGTGAGCGATCCATACTGCTTTACGCTTCAAGGCGTTTTGGCAAACATCTTAGGGGACAGTGTAGGGTTGGCAATTTTACTGCATCACAACTGCATGCTGAACCAGTGATGACTCGGTCTGCGATGTTAGTGTTCTATGATCATGTTGTTGACATTGTTGATCTACCTTGCATGGTAGATGATCAGGTGGGTGGAGGGGGTACCCTAACCTTCCTCATCACTGCAAAAAAATACACTACACTAAATACTTGTTTCTACTGAGGCACTGGAAAGTTATTTGCTGTAAGTGACCATACCAGTATGTTTACCTGCTCGTCCATGCAGTTGCCGTGCAAATTTGCGTTCCAAAGCCCCCACCTTTGTTTAGTAAATGTGCGTCCTCTAAAATGGAAAAATCAGTTCTTTTTTCATCAAAAAACTGCTCCGAAGCCCCTGTTTTTGAGACAGATCCTGGGTGGCACACCCCTACATAAGTAGAGTCCCCCTCCCATCGGGAAAAATCCCATTTCATGTAGGTTTCAAAAGTCATTTTACTGCTGAAAATTTGATATTTTGACTACTTCTAGTGTCTAAACATGCACATGGCATTTTACTTGAATCTGGGGTTTCCCTTTTGAAGGGAATCTTTATTATACTCAGTATTGAAGATAAGTTTTGACCATGGCTTTTGCCCTCGGAAGTATGTATCTGAAATGACACTGGCCAGGCCTTATTAGACAAGTCCTAACTCTTCATTAGCGGTAAATTGTCTGTAACGAAACCTTATGCAAATGATCTTTACCCCCCACATCACAATCATCAATCCATTAGGAATGATTTATCTTTCTTTAGAAGTAAATAATAGGCTTCACCAAGGATTCAACTGAAATGTGACTATATGTACTAATCCTGGTAGTTCTATTTTAGCATGTAAGTTTCACAGTAACAGGGGCAATGGTTATGATAAACAGATGGGTAAGGGTATGGTGTAAAAGTCCTAAGTAGGCAAATGAGGGTTATGAGATTTATTCTGTTGTTAACATGACTAATAACCCCTTCTCCATATACCCTCACCCCTCTAGTGAATCACCTACTGGTAGAAAAATAATACAAGATATGTATGACCCTACCATGAAACTCCCTCATTCACCTCTCTATATATTCTTCCCTACCATCTATCAACCCTCAACCTAACCTAATCCACCCCATTCCATTTCCACTAATGAATCCTAGAGGCCCCGACCCACCAGTCTTCAAGCCAACCTCATCCATCCCATATCCCCACTCCTCAACATTATTCCCTCCTACCTTGCAACTCTCTCATTTTCCTCCCTATATTCTTCCCTATCATCGAGAAGCCGCATCACCCCCCCCCCCCACACTTTTGAATGTAGACTCCCCCACCAGACCTCAACCCAATGACGTTCATCCCATCCATATCCACTCTACAACATTATGCCATCCTACCTTGCAACTCTCTCATTCTCCTCTCTGTGAAATTCTCCTCTGCCATCTTGTACATTTTGCGAGCGCTGTCCCATAAATCCAAATTTAAACTCAAAGATGCGAAGTCAAGGTTATCAAAATGTCACGTTTTATAGCATCAGCAGCAGACAAATTGCAATAAATTCCCAGATGTAAGTATCAAACACACAACAGCACTGTGTCGTAGCAGTCGTAGTTCTGGCACAGCTCTTGAAAGCTGACAGCATAAACACTTTTCATAAGCCTAAGCCTCCTGAATGTTCTATTTTCATGAGGTACAACATTATCAACCTAACATTACTATGACCCAAAGTTCTACAGGTATTTTAAGTGCCGCACAATCACCAAGAGTTAAAGGTGCAATCAGCCGTAATAAATTAGGTTAGGCATTATGTACCTCTATAACTTATAAGTCAACTCGCACCTATCGCTCGCTGACATCTCTCTCCCCATCGGTGCCCTAACATTTGTAATGTAGATTATACTATAGCACAACGTCATGGCAATTTGTATGAACTGTGCAATGTGATGTTATTTACACAAAATATAAGATCAACATTCAATATCCGATAGGCTTCATATCATTATGAGTTATTATTATAACTTTTTGTTGCAGCTGATCCTATGTCAATAACTTGTGTGACATCAATTGATTAGCATAAATTTGTAACGATCCGTAAAAGAAAAGAAAGCCAAAGTCCAAATTTTACAAACACATTTTTATATGTATGTTACTGTTAGCAAAACAAATAATGTTATTACTAATACTATATCAAGTCTGCTTGTCTTATGCAAATAACATGTTAATGTTGTTCTTTGACTTAATGAATTCGATTGTAAAAATATCACATTGAGCCATCTAAATCCTTAAGACAAATAACATATAAACACCTACATCAATTGAGTATTTGAAACTGTTTATACATTGCATCACTCAGCATCAGGAACATGTTTATTTTTGCAAATTTATAATTCATATTAGAACTTGATATATTGAACAAACATCCCCTTTCACTTTATTATAGACCATTTCAAATTGAGATCGGAAATCTTCGGAAAAACATGTCACGTGGAGTAGGTGCGTTGCGCGTTCTTCGCAACAGTTGATCACATTCACAGCATTGTCCTAGTTGGTTGTCCGCCTCAGTGATTTACTATGTTCGCATACACCCGTGCACACATGAGAAGTAAAACGTGGAACGAGACTATTTTGGGTTTTTTATCAACAAAGGCGCTGACGGACAAATTCCAAATGTATCGAGCAGACGGTAAAAAGTGAAAATATTACCCCAAATCTCTTTCATCTCACTCGTTTTTGTAACTGAAATGCCGCAACATCAACTTTGTGAGGGATACAATCTATCACCAACACCAGCAATCTACCACACGGGCAGACTGGTGAAAAACACGCTGTTTTTCTCCGGCACATGGCCATGACCTGTCAGGAGCTGACAGGTCATGGAACCGAGTGTCAAACACTCGGCTAATCGGAAACATTCGGAACCGATCGTATATTTTCGGATTTGAAATGGTTTATTGCATTAACCCTAACCTTCCTCATCAGGTGCTGGTAGCGCGTGCTTCCACAGTCTATCGAGTGGACCAATCAGATGGGCTATCAAATGGCAAAGAAAATGTTAAGATTTTCAGCTGACTCCGTGGAGCACCGAGTTAGGTGCCGAACTTCCACATGGGTGGCCTGGGTGATCCCGGGCTCAGGCACTCCCCCCCCCCCCCCCCCCACCCGAATTTGACCCATTTTCCTCTCCTTATTTCCAAAAACATGCCTGGGAGAATATGAATACAGTACAATTGAAGAACAAGCCGTTCCAATACTCCCCAATGTCACACTTTTATTCACTCTTGGAAACTCCTGAATTCATATCAAAATATCAATGGAAATGGCCTTTAAAAACACATTGAACTAAAAAATAAAATAAATCATATTTTTTTATACCCTGCCCCCAGATACTGAGTCCTAACCACCACTGTTTGCCCCTAAGGCGACAAAAAATACCCCCCCCCCCTGTTCTACGGGTAAAATAGACCTCTCAAGTAAGGTCGGTCAGGCAATGTTGTTGTTGTTGGTTTTCAAAATATTTCGTGAACATTCTGGTGAATTTTCAACTATTTTCAAATTTCCAACAAATTCCAATAAACAAATTTATAGGTCGAGCCCAAAGAACAGGTTTTTGGTTTTTTGTCATCTAATCAATGCAAACTGTTTACATCGTAAGGCGCTCAATAAGTCCCCTGCATCATTATTTTTATCATTATTATTATTATAATAACCAACGGCATCGTCTTTGGTATAACATGTTTCTACTCCCACAGACACCCATGCAATCATGATTTAATTTTACCAAACATTATTCTTATCTCAGCTATCACTCAAAAATTCAGATTGATTTTGGTGCCTGTACTAGTTTACAATGGCCAGCAGTTCGCTGCTAGTATGTTTGTTTTCATCATTTCATAAACATATTTTGTCACCAAATTAGCGCAAATGATTTTGTGTCATAATGATTAAATACACTTTCACTATATTTCTCCCATTATATACCATTGATAATTAAACCCGACTATTGTATTTCATTTATCATCAAATTTCATGGTGCAACGCAAGGTAAATTAAATTTAAATTTAATCAGAATTACCTGAGATTTGTGCCAATGTACTAACGAGTTGTAAAGTATATTCCCAGGTTATACACGAATAGGGATTGTTTACAAAGACTGCAATCAAGTCTACACTAGGTTTGCGCATGTGTATAGGGTTGTTTACATCTCGTACTCAATATCTTATTATGAAATCCCAAGTCTCCATCAGTTGGCAATAATATTGTCCAAGTGTTATACTGCCCTCAATTTCAAGGCTGATAAAAATACTAAAGCATACACAATAGCGTTGACTATAAACAGCGCTCGTCTGTGCAGGAGAACTGGGTCATTGGCAATAGCGGAGATCGCCGGGAGCTGGAAATGCTTTTGAACAAGCCGCGATTCCTGAGAGGGATTCCTGTTATTATAAAGGGCTGTTTTGTAATGCTTGCATGCATTTACACATGGGCTAAGATAACGCAATGCAAATCTGAGCATTTTTGACATGAAAATGAATTATCGATTAAAAAACTAAAAACTTAACAAATAAGAACTAATTATTTCTTCTCCTCCAATTGAACCTTGATCTGAACCTGGTGAGGTACATTCTTCCCCTGCTGGAGAGAAATAAATAATTGCTGTTCTGTCAAAACCTTTTCCCGCCCTTCAGCATGTATACAGTAAAACTGTCCAACGGTTATGCATAGGAAGTGTTGCTTTATACCTGTTCAGGGGCGAGAGCATTTGGGTTTTTTATTGATGTGTTTTACAAGGTTTTGACAGAATAGGGATGAAAAAAGAGAGACTGACAATCTGTGCTACCTTCAAAATAATTGCCAGACTATATGAGGGTAGGGCATGCTGCCAGTTGACAATATTATGGAAGATTGAACTTTTTACTATAACTGTATTCCTCATCTTACTATAAATCTGGAAACGGTGTGTGTTTGTGTGTGTGTTTGTTTGTGTGTTTGTTTGTTATCCTTATTTCTCCGTTGCTTTTAATCGAAGTGGCGCCTAATTTGCATGAAAGATAGAGGAGATGACGGTAAGGGTGTTAAAGTTTATTCCACTGAAATTGGTTAACAATTGGCTCCAAAAACAGCAAAAAACCTCTCAGATTTGGCTCATAAATGCCACTAGAATTGAACAACATTGTGCGTTGCGCGTACTACTACAGCGTAATCTTACCGTGGTAACGCGTCGCGTGCATGTTTGCGCAAGGTCTCACTGCCGCGGCACACGCACCCTTACACATGACGCAGAAGCCACACGGGAAATGGTTACAGGCCTGTGTACAGCCTGTCATGTTGGGGGAGAGGGCGGGGGGGGGGAGCGGGGCGGTGTTAAACCACGGGAAATGGTTTAGGATAGGCCTAGGGTTATAATGGTACAATTAGCGTTTTGCGGGGGTTAATGAAGCAACCTGATTTCTTTACTAGCTAACAACAATCTAAGGGATTATAAATCAAACTGGTTTGGGTGTGTGCATGGGAGGGGGGGGGAAACCACGGGAAATGTTTTAGGATGGGGTTAAGAGTTAATGAAGTAGCCGCGGGAAATGGTTGGTTGGTGTAGTTGCAGTGGGGGTGGGGCGATTGTAGGGGGTTTATGTGGTTTTAAATGTACCGAGGGTTAACTTGATGCGGTTTGAGAGGTTTTATATAGGGGTTAATAAAGTAGCTACGGTAAATGGTTTAGGAGGGATATGGTTATAAATCAACCTGATTGGGGGTGGGGGTTGCGGGTTTATAATGCCGATAGGAGGGATATGGTTATAAATCAACCTGGTTTGGGGGTGTTGTAGGGGGTTTATGTGGTTTCAGAGGTAGGTAATATGGCATAACCATCTAGCGGATGAAGTAGCCGCGGGAAATGGTTAGGAGGGTTATGATTATAAATCCACCTGGTTGGTGTAGTTGCAGTGCCACGGGGGGGGGGGGGGGGGGGGTTGTATGGGGTTTATGTGGTTTTAAAAGTACCGAGGGTTAACTTGATGCGGGGACCCGAGCGTAGCGAGGGTACGCCGCTAGTCCATATTATGCTGTAAGCTGACTCCTTTATGACCCCAGGCTTACCTAACCCACAATTGACCCATCTCTTCCAAGTTCAAATGTTAAGAATATTTCATGAGTTAATAATTTCCACTTGCCTGAGAAAAGAAATCCCCAGCACAGTCACAATCTTACAATTATAGGCTCTTACCCACAGATCCTCCACTCTGCTCCACCCAGCATACATTTACCTTAACACTTTCTGTCCACTCGACAGGCGTCTGCAGACGACATTCCAAAATTTCACAAAATGTGTCAAAAATGTCAAAATAATTATATTTCATTACCATATTTGGAATCACCATGAGAAATGCATTCAGATAAGTACAAACATTTGTAGTATTGGTTCAGTAATTTTTGAGATAGGCTTTAAAATTTGGGAAAGGATTCTGACAAATCTGTTTTGAAATGGTAAAACTAATAGCCCCTTGGAAAGTGTTAAAATATCTAGCTGTGTCCTTAAATGAACTTTACCACCAGTCTGGCATGTCACTAGCCATCCTCAGGCAATTCAGTTCAAACCCTATTCACAGTTGAATTGCAACTATTTTGACTATTGACAAAAGGACCTCCTAATAGGTAAACTGTTTGTCTATTACCACAGTGGTCTGTTCTGACCCACTTCTAAATTTGACTGTTATAACTTCATACAACTGAAAAAATAACCCTCCAGCCAAAGTATTACATTGAATGCTTTGATTACATCTTTTAAATGGCTAGGGTACACATCAAAATGTGCCCCTGTAAAGTGCAAGCACTTTTCAGTCTGAAAGGTATTATAAATAGCATTCATAGATAGAAGTTGTTTTTACAATTCAGTAATGCTTAAATCTCTGGGGCTCATCTAAATGCTTCCTAAAATAATTTTTCTCAATGGTCATTCAAAATATGCTGCATAAATGAAGTATGTTCACATATTCACATAATCATTTACGATGCTCTAGATGTACACATACACATTATCAAGCAATGCAAAATGTAGATGTCTACACAAATATCAACCTGAATGTATACATTCTTAATGCAATTATGCCAAAGCGCATAGATAGCATCATCCATTACAGCAAACACAGGAATGGTGCAAGAACTGATTCAATTACAAATTCATCGGACAATAGGCTTACATCCAGGGATTCCCTGCTACCGGTGCTGCTTTTTCACCTGCAAATTTTACAACTTGGTGGCCGAAAACAATATTGCCCACGCTTTGACCTTGTAAAATTGGTCAAACCGACAATAGAGGCAATAGAGCGGAAGACCTCCCTCTCATTATGAGATCAAAGCAACGCAAACCTTTATTCTGAAAACTGGCATTGAATATGAACGTGGTTATATTGAATGTGTGGATGAAACTGGCAGGTGCCTAAATATTTCAGCACAGAATATGATTTTGAATTTACTTGGTCTAATAATAAATTCCCCATGTATAAACTTAAAGGATTTATGATTAATAATCTTGAAATATGGCGATGCAATGTTTATATTAATCTTGCCATAATAATAACTAGCGGGCACCAGCGCTTCGCGCTGGACCCGCTAGAAAATTTCACGGGGAATAAGTAAACAAAGCGTAAGAAAATTTGATACAATAATATCAAGAACATGTCTTATACATAATCCAGACGGGGCCCTAAATAATCCGAATATCGCAGGTGCTTTTGATAATCCATGTTATACATTGCCTTAATCTAGGTAGGCCTACGTTTGTGTTTCCAGATACCTATGTAGGCCTCCCATGAGACCTGAAATGCAGGTACCCGTTGTCCCTTACTTTATCATAGTCAAGTAAATTAAACGCGGGTGCCGATCACTGCCGAAGATAGCGGACAGTAAAAGTCACAATAGGCAGAGGTCAGTAATATCAAAGCGTTATAAATGTTTATATAAATATCAATCAAGAGTATGTCCTTAAATAATTCAGGTACTAAGGTGCCCTTGATATAATGTAAGTGACATGGTGCCCTTAATACACCATGAGCCTAGGCCCAATGTGCTCTTAAATAATACAGATACCCAAGATCTTAATCCGAGTAGGCCTACTCCATCAACGTATTCTTAATACCCCAGTTATACTCCTGTCAGCGCATGTCTCTACCTATTTTGTACCCCAAATAATAAAAAGTTGAATTTTAATGTCAAAATTGAAAGTTACATAAAATTAGCTTTTAAATGTCTCCCCCGATTCTTTTATTGCCCTGCCACCCCGTTTTACTCCTTTAAAGGTATATTATGTGATCTTTCCATGGAACGCCCTCAACATCGAAAACAATTGAAAGCAGATTTTCTTGCAGATTTACATTTCTGATCATAAATCGTACATACATTCCAAGTTACAGGGCGATAGCAATACGATTCTTAATTACTTCAAAATCATGGTTTTAGAGTGAAAATAAATTGTCGGATATCCGACAACTTATTCTATTCTAGTCTAAATTCACTCTAAAACCATGATTTTGAGGTAATTAGGAATCGTATCGCTCTGTAACTTGGAATATATGTACGATTTATGATCAGAAATGTAAATCTGCAAGAAAATCTACTCTCTAAAAAAAATCACGAATAGAGGGCGCTCTCTGGAAAGATCACATAATATGCCTTTAACATGGTGCTGGTGCAAGTGTCGCCACTGCCCATATGCACATACTGTATCCAGGTAATTCAGTAGGCCTACGTTCTGAGCGTTATAGTTTTATAGTCGGTCGTTTAGTTTTATGGTCGGCGGAGTCTATCATCAAGATCACTTGTACCATTCCACGCTTGTACTTGAGCACAATGTGTGCCATCCGGGTTTTGTTTGGCCTATTTACATTAAATACATTATTCCTCCAATAGGCATGTGGGGCCTTAACGTATAGTATATGTAGTCCCTTTATCATGTTTGCTGTGTTCTATAAAGCCTCCCGAGATACTACCTGAGTGTACACCCTTGCAATCCAGTTATCACAGGTGGCCCACCTGCGCATAGTATATCCAGGTAATTTGAGACTCGTTTTATAGTGAACCCCGTAATCCAGATACCACGGATGCCCTGAATAATTCAGACACTCTATAATAATCATGATAATGCACCACACGTTCCGTTTATCCAGATGCCCCATGTGCCCTTATATCCAGATTATCAAGTAAGGGAAGTGCGGAGAGGAGGAGGTGGCTTTAGGGTACACTATTAGAAAAAGGGTGCTTCAGAGGGGTTCTTGGCTGTCCCGTATAATGGTTTAAAGGTTCTTTGATTTTAAAGGCCCCAAAAGGTTCTGTAGAGAACCTTTAGAGGTTCGAAAGACCAATGTTTGCCCATATTTTGCCTATTTTGAACCTTAAAATGGTTCTTTTTTGAACCTTTTAAGGTGATATAAAGGGTTCCATACGGGACAGCCAAGAACCCCTGAAGCCTGAAGCATCCTTTTTCTAAGAGTGTACGGACTGCCTGCTTTCACTCTGCTCCGTTACAATGTGCACGGTTTGCGCCACAAACGCGTACACTTTTTGTCTGCGTCATTACGTGTGCGCCGAACCGCGTGCGCCATGTTAAACGCGGTCGCGCAGCACAACATAGAAACGGTTGACATGGTACTGCCAGTTTCTTTATCGTTAGCAAACGTCGCATTCATCTATGTTACTAATGTGAAAGTGTCACTTTAAGATCTGTGTAAGAGTTTTTGTTTACATTTAGAAAATGTCGTGAAATATTTTTATTTGTCGGACGTATAAATGCTTGTTACTATGCGATCTTTAAGAATAACAAACAGCCGCATATACAGAAATGTAGCTATATCCCTGAAGAAAATATTTTGGGTGAAGACCATGTGTCATCACTCATTCCGAAAACCACAATTTGTGTCCGAAAGTAGCTACCCGAGTAAAAGAAATTCAACATTTCGGATTTTCACATGTGATCCTTTCTGCGCATGTCTGAAAACGGTAAAAAACGGGCATTGAACTATCTAATTAGCTCGTGTATTAGAGGCGCAATTACCACGCTTTTTCAGTTGAGGAGGGACGCGAGTGTAAAATTATATTGAACTATCTAATAAAGCCATGTTCCGAAAATTAGTATATAGATATAGAGCCTGCTGCAAGCAGTTCTGGATTGCGATGCCATATTGTGTCAATCGTCTTATTTTAAAGGCATGCTTTATATGTATCATGTTTATAACGAATGTAAAACATGTCCTTGTTCTCTATGTATAATGTTGCCTAAATCAATGTGTTGACCAAGCTTTGTCAGTCCAGTAGTAAGTATCAATAAATATTGTAGGCAGGCTAAAAGAATGTTAAAAGTATAGTCTGATATTCATTCTCTATCAATTAGGCCCGGTGGGGGAGGTACTCAGATATTTTTTTGGTAGGGATGTGCCGTCAGCAAAATTAAAATTGACCCAAACATTTACATATTTTCAGGGAGAAATGGACCCATATGTTTACCAGAGAACCATAATGTTCCTATATATTTTACAATTTTGTTCAATTCTTTGTGAAAAACAGCAAAATTAAGGATCTCAGAGTTTCAGACCCTTAAATTTACCAAAAAAACTTTTACAAAGGGTCATTAATTTACCAGAGGGTGAAAATGGGACCCTATTTGGCGGGACACATCCCCATAACCTCATATCCACTAAGTGCCCCCCCCCCCCCCCCCCCCCCCACACCCAGCAATTAGTCCAGTGTGGAATCAACTCATAACAAATTCATTATCATTGACAAACTATGTAAATACATTGTGAATGGTAAGGTAAGTTCAATGTCAAACTGTCAATATTTATCCATACATAATCATCTCAGAACTATAGAGGGTGCCCTTGCTATTTCCTCCTCTGTTCAGCATGGCCTCCTCCATCATCATTACTTTCATCTCTCACATCCCACCATGCCAAAGGGTTTGCCTGGTTGCTAAGGTAGATTGTTTCATACTGCAATAGTCCAAATTGTTCATGCTGCACAAATATTCACACATTTGGCACACACTATCATTTGCGTTTATAGCATGATATGTGTGGACATTGAATATAAGTACATGTATATTGTAGGTTTAAGAACACAATTTGTGAATTTATCAACATGCAAAATTGTATAAATGTGGCAGGCAGAGTTGCGACATACATAGTGCAATTCCAGATGCCATGGCATGTGCTGATCGGGGCATCTACAGCTTGATATTCACAGGCTTCAGCTGAGCAAATTAAATTCAGATGTGTGTCATCGACACCTTTATTTAGCAAAATGATCGCTGATTTAATTTTGACATATGTGTGGCTATAAAAATATCCATGAAATTAAAATGGAAAAGATGAATGGTTTAATTTACTAAGCATTGACCATGGAGGTACGATGCATTGACTAACTGATGATAAGGCGCCTGGAAATCAAATCTGCACGGCAGGGTAGGGTTTAGGATCAAAGGGATGCACCTCCACACCATTCTAGTTGCACTCCTCAAAAACAGTTTTTCTTTACCATTACCTGCCACTTCTACTTGATTACTCATTGAATCAGTGAGGGCTGCCACCACAGGGAATTGTTGCTGCGCTATGGTTGGATATTTATAGCATGGTAAGGGTTAACATGGTTAATCAAATTTAGATCAATGTGCCATTCCAAAAACACAATAGCCTCCACTGAAAATACTACTACTACATGTAGGTCTCATGTTTACAAATACACATTCTTGGTAAATAATGTGTAGCTACCTCGTTATACTAGAACCAGTAAGGCTATATTAAAAAAAATCATTTGTCTCAAAGCTCGCCGATTTTTCAGATTTTCATTGATCACATCATTTTAAATACAAAAGTTCACTTTTACAAGGATTTCAATATTTGATAAAAAAAATTAAAAACACTTTTTAAAAAATCGCATTCCGCATTATAGGTTTTGAAAAACTGAAGAGCTTTGAGACAACAGATTTTTTTAATATAGCCTAAGGATCCAACCACGATAGTTCATGAATAACCTGTTCAATAGGATATTCTTAATAGAAAATGTTTCCTTTCAGAGAATTAATGTCATGGGGTAATCATAAAACATTTATTGCTCATTTATAAATTATAATCAGCGGTGATGACTGCACTTGATTGGTAATAATCATATATACCACAGACATCAGTTTCCTACCAAGTAATCTGATAGCCTACTTCCAGAATAATAAATTAATATTATTTTCACGTCACCTCGAAACCCCACGAGCAAAATTTATCATTGCAATTTCTTAATCCTTGCACATAAGATATTTTCAGATACGATGGGGTCAACGGCCACTGGTCAAATATTAAAAACGTGTCGCATTGGTAGAGTATTGCCTTGAGTTGGGACCGAGTACGCTAAATCTGTTCACATTTTTTCAAACTTACGCACGGTCTGCAGTCTGTGTTCTAAGAATCTGGTGTATGTGCTAAGCTTGTCTTTCTCCAGTTCTATAATGATCATGGTAGACTAGATGCGTGGGTAGTGATATAAAAGGGGCATCGCTTGTTTCTTACAGCCTGGTCTCACAATTTTCTTTAATGGTTTCTTTTTTGATTGATAAATTCTGATTAAACAATATTCAAGTTAGGCAACATCAATTGATCTTATGAACCCCAAATTGTGGGGTTTTAATATTTATCAAAATCAAAAGAAATCCAACTTGATGTGAATATACATGTATATCACGCTAGTCTGTGTTGCATCATTTTTGCTATGAGACAGCGGTGTTGGTTCTGACTGGGTTATCATTCAATTAAAATCACTGCAAATTCAAATCATGACACTATAAGAGTGCCAGTCACTGTTAGTAACAAAAACTGGAAAATGCCCGGGGTTCCAGGGGCAGCATCCTGGATTTAAGCATTTTAATGCACCTAGAAAGCCTGTTTCAAGCCCTAATTCCTAAAATAAAGCAACTTTATCTGTAAAAAATTGTTTGTTTTCACTTGTTTTCACTTGTTATAAAATGGAAAGTAAAGATAGTATTACTATTAAGTTAACAAATAATGTCAAGACTTGATGAAAGAAAGCAATCAAATTAAAATTTAAAAAAAATGTAAATCCTGATTTGTTTTTTGATTTTACTGGAAATTCAAAAAAACACGGAATTCCGGCTAAAAACGGAATTCTGGCTAAAATTGGAGGACTGGCATCACTGTATAATAAACAGTTTCAAACATGAATTGGATTGTCTGTCTGCCCCTTAACCCTAACTCCCTAAGCATGTTTTTGACAACTAAGCGTGTTCTTGACAATTAAAGGTAGATGACCCGATCACATCCGATTTTCAACGTGAAGTTTTCTATTCTACATGAAAGGTCATCCTTAAAAAAGTCGTGTTCCAAAGTTTGAGTTGCATAGCTCTAATGGTTCTTATTTTAGACGCACAAGATGCTGCGAACTGTACCCATTGAGTAGTACACAAACTATATCGGTGGTTACCACCATTCGCAGTAATTCGACGGTATTTCATCGATTTCTCCGTAATTATACCGATTTAGGCCGTCAGATTTCAGTATGATGATGAGAAAAATACGAGCTTTCATATGATATGAAAATCTCCGTATGTTTGAAATAATTCTGTGTTACGAAAATGTGATCGGGTCATCTACCTTTAAACTATCAGGGAAGAAAAAGGGTCACGTTTTTGGAGAAGATTACTCTCAGCCCGCGCCAGGGATCGAAACCGGGCCGGCAGCGTGGAAGGCCGACGCTTAACGGATTGTACTAACGGGGGAGCTCAAAAAAGTTAACTTTTCAAGACCATTTGACAGCTTGCTGGATCGTGCCATGAGATCGTGCCACGTATCGTGAAGCCCGCGGCACAACAGCTATTTGCTGTGGCCTTTTGTGGCCTACAGTTAATGAGTGCTTAATTCGAAGTGCAGAAGTTATACCCACGTGCCAGAAACATTTGCTGGCATAAAACATGGTGATGAGTGTTAATTGTCTACACTCATGAAATGTCAACAGCAGACTTGAGACCAGTTGGCTCATTAGTTTGAAATGTATAAGGATAACACTCAGCTTCCACATCTTGGCGACATCAGGAAATATGGGCTGCAGCAGAAAGAGGTGACATGAGAGTAAAGTTGCATTGTAATTGAGACTATTGAGTGCCATGAACTAATCACGGGTAGGCAATAATCGCCTACGCTTTTCAAATCTATGTTGGCAATATACCTGTATACATCAGGGATATCACCAGGCATGGACTTTTAAATTATCAGATGGGGGTTAAGGGGGTGAGGTGTTGAGTGTAGGGCTGTCATCGACATGGACAATGTCGACATTATGTCGATATCGGCTAATATCCCAACATGTCGATATCAACTTTGGGATGTCGATATAATTGACATTAAACCGTCCGTAATGTTTGACATTGTTTCAAAATGATTTTGTAATAAAAGGATGTAGAAAATCGGCGAATTAATGATCGTGGCGTATTATACTAAAGGATTTTTAACTTGTGTACATTGACGTAGCGATATTTTCGATCTGCGGTAATATTCTATACTATCGCGGACATTATTTGCGGGGACAATCGGCTTGGTATTTGGATCATAATATGTCGACATCATGTCGATATCGAGATTCAAGAATAGCAACATGTCGACATGAAAAAAAGATCTTGATAACAGCACTAGTTGAGTGTATGTGTAGGATAACAGACCCGAAATGATCCCCTACTGTCTTATCAACAAGCGTTGGATAGCACATTGTATAACACTTGAAGACATTTGAAAACACACAAAATGGTTCAACATTGCCAAAGTGCACAAATTAAATAATATAATTAATAGCACAAAAAATACCCTTTTATAGTAACAGATCATCAAATTCCTGTATATGAGAACATTATACAATTTCAACCTATTTTAAGACATACAAAATGTCTGCCATTAAATCACACTGTTATCAGCCTGCCACTAAATATTACAACATACATGTACAACTATCTCAGCCAAAGCAGACTGTGTATGGGTTCAGCAAAACAGGAAATCATAATTCCCCCTTCATATTTATTCACTTCATAGAAATCCATTCTTGCATAAACGTGGAGTTTCCCCGATAAATGCCACGTCATCATGGCTGACACACATTATAGTTCGCTGATAAACATAGTCTGTTTACAAAACCAAATGAGTTTTCATGTTCTCAGTATATTACTACCGAGGGTGAATATAATTTCTCCTGCTGTAGTTATTCTAACTTAATTATTTTGGAATGATAATATACGCCCTACATTTTGAAACGAGGATCATCAAAGAAATTAGAATCAGCAGAAAATTCACCCCATATCATGCCTTAGTGTACTGTATTCATCTTATTCACGAGACCCCGCTGAGACATCATCGCCACTCAAATTTTATTTACAATACGTATACACATGCTACACATGCACGGCTGGCAGACCTATAGGGTTGACTAAAATAAAAGTGTTATGAACTTATTGTACAATATCATCGTAACTGCAAGTCAGAAGACTTAAAGAAATATATATCAGAACATTAAGCTAGCTAAGATAATAATAATACAGGTACAAAGTTGTATGAGGTCCACAGTTTGATAGAATGATCGTGATAGAATTGTAATTCAATGCATAAAAAACAAATGTGGTTTTATTTTCTCACATGTTCAGCACTGTTGTCACATAGCCTGGAAGCTTTCTATTATGTCAAATCCAGGTTACACATGATTTTCGTAATATGAGACTTTTAAAACTTTCCATGCCATATTCCAAAATTTCACAAACTTTTTCAAAAATGTCAAAATTGTTTAATTTCATTACCATATTTGGAATTGAAATAAGTACAAATTTGCCTAGTATTGGTTCAGTAAATCTTGAGATAGACTTTAAAAGTTGGGAAAGGTTTCTGAAAAATCTGTGTTGTATACATGATGGTAACATAATAGCCGCATGGAAAGTGTTAAGAATTCTCCTCAAAAACTGAACTTTGCTCCATTTTTGTATCTAAGGCAGAACTACATGTATTGAATACAGCAATGCGTGGGTAAAGTCACATTTTTTTGAAACTTGTCAGTAACCCTTTCTGTTCTTCATTAAATCCTGAAACCGCTTTTGGCACGACACGGCCTTTGATTCATTTATCAAATCCTATATAATATTAGTTGCCATGTTGACTGCTTGACACTGAGCTACAGATTTGTATGTAAAATTAAACTAGTCATAACGCAATATTCTATCAATATCATCAAATTGAATTTGATCGATAGTGTACACATCTGAATTGTCTACATTTGTCATGAATAGCATCATGTTTTAAAATCATGCAACACAACATGGTATTAACGAAGGCAAATGCAGTGTAAACGATTTTTCTTCATTCTTTGTAACAAGAGTACCGAGCTATCTACAGAGATCCATCATGGGGTGCCACCTGAATGTCAGGTTTTATAAGACACCGGTTATACAATTGCAGACAGAGACAGCTGTGGATGAGACAAGTTTCTATACTCTATTTACCTTCTTCTGTGTAGCGATGTCAGTGTGTATTCAAGATCTCATGGATATTGTATGTGGCTAATGATTTTTATAAAGGTTTATCGCGAATCAAAAAAACACATTGATTATCCTGGATCCCACAATGCATCAGAAAAGGATAATCAATGGATTTTTTTCCGATTGGCGATAAGGCTTATTTAGAGACAGCTCCACTTCTATACTCCATTACCTTCTTCTGTACAGTGATGTCAGTGTTTATTCAAGTGATCACAAATTCCATCAGTGGCTTTATACACTTTGTTCATCTAATTTTTGTTTCGTTCATCTAACTCTGTGCAGTGACATCAATGCATATTCTAATGATCGGCCCACCATGTATGCACACGTGCTGAGATTCTTCTTTGACAGTGTGGGAACTTCACCAGCAATACAATCACATACACATTAATGAGGTGCAGTCATTGGAATACCCTCTTATATCACTGCCCATACTTGGATAAATAAAGTATAATATGTGCCTATTGTGCCTATTGTGCAAAAATTGACAAAAGTGGCAAAAAAAACCAAAAGGGTTTAAATTTACCAATATCTGGGGGGTATATCCCCCTCTACCCACACTCCTTTCATGGATTAGCAACGACGCATGCGACGAGTGATAGATAAATCCTGATACTCTGCATGTTTCATTCGATTATTTCCACCTACGATGCACCAAGTAAATTAAACAGACTACAGAACCTTGCCTGCTTCCCCGCTGCTTCCCCTAAACTGCTTCTCGAATTCAAAACAAGTATGTGTTTTGAAATATCAGGTGGGTGGGTGCAGTGTACTTTTGAAATTAAGTAATGCGGTCGGTCGGCTTGCTGGTCCACACAAGACTTTAAAATCCAATAATCGTAAATTGAAATCTTTGCGTAGAGTGTACCAAGCAAGATGAGACAGATATCAAAACTGGGGATAGTATAAGCCCCGGATTACGTATATTGCTGATATTATTCTTGTTTTGACACCCATTTGGAATGAGTTAAAACAACAAATGAATACAAATCAACCCTGTTTTAAATCATGTTTATTTTGCCCCCCCCCCCCCCCCACCCCCCCCCCCCCCCCAAAAAAAAAACCCTATGTCTCACATACATTTCGGAAAACAGCTATGTTATATATGCTATATGCTACATGCGATTTCTTTTTTCTTTTTTCTTTTTAGAAAAAATAGCTACGCTAAATATGGAAGAAGAAAAAAAATTATTGTGTTTTTGGCTCTCTTCTTTTTTTTCTCTCTTTCAGAGTCAATTTTTTCGGACTCAATTTTTTCGGACAACTAAAAAAAAGAAGCCAAAAATTGGTTTTCTGGGTAATCGCTGCTATCTTTCCAAGATAGCCAATGCACACATTTTCACTGTAGGCAAATCACATGTTTGAATTATCTTGTGTTACTATGTAGAGACCAATTACTTATTTGATCTCCAATAAAGAGAATAGCGTTTGGTCATTACTTGCCCCTCACAGTGCAATTAAAAACCCTAATACTTCATCAATTTTCGACTCTTGTTTGTATTCCATGCTGTGTTATGATTATTGCTACTTCCTCACCAGCCTCTACATGTATATACCCCCCCCCCCCCCCCCCCCCCCCCCCCCTATAGGGTGCACTACACTAAATGGGGTATCCTCTACCCTTAAGGGCGGTGTTTAAAGCTACAATCGGAAATATGCATGGCAAAATCCTCAATTAAAAAAACTTGACGGTAATACAATTGCGTAAATGCCTGTAATTTTTGATTAATTATTATTAATGGGACATCACCTACATGCACCCTGACTATAAACTGTGAATATCATCTGGATAAATATTGAGAGATCTTTTAAATTTGTGTTTTTTACTGGAAACATTGACGATTACGGCGGCTTTTCCAAGCTCATCAGAGAGGTAGTCCATGGGCGTATTTTGACAAATTTTGACAAATCGAGCAGGTTCACCTATCTATTGTTTTCACTTTTTGGTGAGAAAATGTGATCATCTTTCAGAAAAAATCACTCTACAAGGTCCAATTTTTGCAATTTAGTGGTCTAACACAGAGTTTTATATCAGTGTTTTAGTACATATCCCTATGGAGCTCTATTTAGTAGTGTGAACCCTATAGGTACTGCTTGCGAAATAAGAACTAATTTTAATTAGTTTAAAACATTCCTAATTAACTAGGGTTTTTTTCATCACCTTAGTATAGTAGTTACATATATTCAACTTGTATATATATAACCGATAGACAACTCACCTGCTAACTGTTTTATTGTGGACCGAATCTCATAATCATACATTGTACCCACTGTTGTTCTTCGCCTGTGGGTTGCCATGATGACGATTTATCTCCTGGAGTTCAATCAATTTTAAATTCCAAATTCCCAGCAAGATCTGTCTGCAGTCTGAGCTACATGTAGTACAGGCATGTAATGTACATATGCCCAGTTACAAAACAAAAACGAATATTATGTGCCTGGGCATAATATGCGAGGTGCGTTCCCTGATTGCAACTTTATTGTTCTACTAGCTGAACTTTGGTGAAGAGATGATGCAGGGGGTTGGTTTCCATGACGATCGGTCCATTCCTGTCAGGTGGGGTCTGCATACCAGGTGACCTGTGATAAATAGGTGAAACAGAAATTGAGAATCAAACCCCTGGGGATCGCAGATTTATTGTCTTTTAAATTGCAAATAGTTTTGCACTCTGAAATATAATATATAATTTGGTTGTGATGAGTAGTAATATGTGTTGTTAGTGTTGCCATGTGTCTGCTAGTTATTAGAGGTATTTTATGTACGCTTTGGGCAAACTTCCAGCCAAAATGTGTTTCAATTTTGATTTGCATGTATTTAGTGGACTTTGCTTTAGGCCTACCTAAAAATATCTATACCCATTATCTAAATGATACAACAATATCGTCTCATTAAAGGGGCACTAAGAGATGTGTTGGAGGCTGCGCATTCAATTATGATAAAACTGGGATTAGTATATTTATACAATTGTATTACATGTATGAACTTACACCTATAAGCATTAAGAAAAATCAGCCCTCTTTGTACAACAAAATGTCGATTCAGAAAATGCTGATTTGGCCCATTTTACGTCAAACAGTATCCCCCTGCAGTACGCATGATAAATAACGCGAACCATATTTGCATAGAGGGCATTTTTCAATAAATAGCGATGGTATTGTTTTAATCAATTGCTGTGTTTTTGTTGGTAGAAACAACAATAATGGCAATTTTTAATGTTCATCTTGAATTCTGAAGTAAATTTTTAAAAATTAAAAAATGTCAACACCACTTATGTCCCTTTAACCAGCACTCATCAGAAATCTTTTAAATAGAACATTTTAATGGAAAATTTCCTGGAAAACTAAGTTTTGGAAGGAGAAAAATGGTTTTCTTTAATCAAAAAACAAATTGACTAATTTGAGCTGTATGCTATTTACTCCGGACTCAAAGAGGCAAAAGAGAGGAGGCAAGGAAAGTAACTTTTTATTCAAGAAGTTTTTATAAAGGTTTCATTTTAAATCCAAGTATTTTAAGCAAAAGATGGATTTTTCAGGGATTGATTAATCAAAAGCAAACAAAAAATAAAAAAGGGATCTGCTTTAAAGAGATCTGCTTTTTCCAAAGTGAACATTTTTAATTTCAAATCCTAGTATTTTTGTAAACAAAAATGTTTTTTCACAGATTGATAAATCCCAAATAAAATAAAATACAGCAAGAATTAAAAAATTTAAAAAACCTAATGAAAGATAATGAGAGCAAAAATAACACTATTTTCAGTTCAAAAATCAGAGGACCGAATTCCAGCTGGCATGACCTTAGATGTCCTGGTTTGACAGTAACTCCAACTGAGTGTAATGACTCATTATGCAATGGATATTCCCATACTGCAGGGCATAGGTGACCTAAAAATCAAAACATGGACAAAATATATACAGTTAAGGAGGAGTACAAGTGTGATATTTCACATAAGAATGTGGAAGATAAGGCAAATTAAAAGGAGGGGTGGGTGGATGTACAATGTACCCACCCCTAAGAGGTCCACACTTTGACTTTCAAAAAAAAAATAATAATAAAAGTATTTCTTTACTGATTTGTAGCCTAAAAAAGGTCAAAATGTTGAACTGAAGGTCTACTTTTTGGATGATCCCCTTCATATGGCAAAAAGGTTCACTTTTGACAAAAAATGTCTGCCCCTAAAAAATCCTGGTTACTGGCCTCAGATCTCATCTTATTTTGAAACTGACTAAGACTAGAGTGGTACAAATTCAAAACATGTCAAATCCTAATTTTATGAAAAGTTAGTCTTCTTTTAAATGCAAATGTTTATACATAAAATATGAAGCCTTATTTGACTTAGCCTTCAACGTCTTTATTAAAGGATTGTGAAAATAGACTCAGTAAAAATAGTCCTCATATCAATAGCAAAGTGCAGTATCCCCTCTCTGTTGTATTACTGTCCAGTGTAATTTTATTAAATCAATTTCTAGGTCAATTAAATTCTAGGTGTAATATAGGTCAAGTGTGTTTGGATGGCGGCAAATTGCATTTGTGGATTTATGCTATACTACATGTATGCTGTATTGAAAAGGGTCATTCCTTTTACCTTATCTCATTATTAGTATTGTTTTTATCGTAAGTTATACCAAATCTGCAATTCTATTGTTTTTAAATGTACATCACATATCACACTTCCATACACAAAAAAAACACCTTTTTCTTTTTATGCATTTTTTTGTCCGAGATGATATCCACCTTTCAAACCAAGTGCCCCTAGGCCTCCCCCTCCAGCCTGATTAATAGCAAATTATACACAAGCTAGTGGTGTATTCTAATAAGTAATACTATAGTACAAAATCACACATTTTGTTGTAAAAAAACCTTAACGCATTAAATGCCATTGTAATTGAAATCAATCAAATTTTACTTAGTTCATGAGATGGAAGCGATGATAATAACAAATATTTCCCTCGTAACCTTGAGGTGGTCATTTCCCTACCAAGATTTAAACCCGGGACCTCCCAAACTCCAGAAGGAAATTCTACTAACTGAGCTAACGAGGACAATTGACAATAAAAAACATATGCATCTAAATGCATCAAATTCCCATATGCCATTGTAAAATCTTTAAAAAAATTCTGACTAATTTGTAACTAATCCGAGAAAAAAAGTATTTTAGACATTTTGGAATCAAACATTTGATTCAATAGGTCTACAAGACTTCTACACAAATATCTGAAGTTCTATATATAACTAGAGCGGTTCTCGGCTTTCGCGGTTCTCGGGTTTTGCGGTTCTCGGGGTTTGTGGTTTGAGATTTTGAACAAAACCTGACTGGGTCCTGTTAGTGAATTAGAGTTGGTCTCATCCTTTGTATATTTTTAAGGGGGACAGTCTTTATCAGATTTCAGACGAACTGATATAATGAGATGAGTGACAATGTCCCCATTGAAATATTAAGGTTACCGTGGGGTATGCTGTTTTACTGAATTGGTGCATAAACATGGTTATTAAAAAATTGAGTTGATGGACATGACATATTTACAAAGCTAATCATATTATTTTCAATTTTGTATATATGTTTAATTGGCGCATTTACGTGGATGTGGGTTATGTAAAGTGAAAGTGGAAGCAGCGATTTAGCCAAGAAGGGGGTGCTATCTAGTTTGATTGGACTCAAAATAATGGGACAAGTGTATGATTTTTTTGCCGAACAATGTTTATTATGCACACATACAACATCTTTACTATAAAAATAGTTGTAGTTTGTTCATTAAAAACGAAATTTCTAGGATATATTCCTTCTGCGATTATTTTTAGTGCTATAGTTTACTTAGTTCCAAATTGGCGGAAACTGTTTACATATGATTTAATTTGTGGAAGAGTAGGCAATTAAAACACTTGCATTTTTGTTTTGTTTGCAAAAATCGTTCATATAGGCTTGGATAAATTGTTTGCGCGGATTGATAATAGCTGAATATACAGGGTGAGTCAAAAAGACTGCAATAGTGGAAAGAAGCCATTTTGTTTTCAAAACCAAAATTAATTTGAACCTTTTAATCAGTGCACCCATTTCACACGTTTGTCCACGAGATACCCAAAATATGCATCAGATCGCAAAATGTGTCACTCAGTCAAATTTGGAAACTTAAGTTCATTTGTGATGTTATTGGAATTTGATGGCATCCTTTCTTGTTTACATGTAACTTAGCATAATCAATTATAATCATACCTATGCTATGAAAGCGTATAATGTTCTAAATTTTAATAAAAAAGTGACATTTTCCTTTTTTTGTTGGCGGGATATTCAAATATGAAAATGCAATGTGTGCCATTTCAAATGAAAATCCCTGTGCTCGTGGACAAACAGGTATATTTGGTTGTGCAGCAAAGAGGGTCACTGCCAAAGACAAACGAAAATGCGATCGACTTCATTTTTTCACACAAAGTTAGAATTAAATACATCATTCTTGCAACGTTTAAAGAAATTTAAAATTCATTTTGGTTTTGGAATCAAAATGGCTTCTTTCCACTATTGCAGTTTTTTGACTCACCCTGTATCTTGCTATGATGGAACTAATTAAACTATATAGCTTATAACTATATTCTAAATCTGTTTACAAGAACACTATTGCAATTTAAGGAATTTGTGTGCTACAAGTAAAGCAAATGTTTATATTTTAGTCTAATTGTCACGATGGACCACAGTCATATGCATAACACCGTTTGAAAGGTAAGTACTGTTTAGATGGAATGTTGGTTTGTATTTGTAAATGGTCATCTTTTATTACTTCAGTTTCCATAAAGGAGGTTTTGTTACATTGTAATAAAATGCCAGAACCGGTACTTAACCACGTAGAATTGACACTAATGATCTTTACAAAATAGTTAAGGTTGAATTAAATTCTGCATACTTCAGCCCCCACCCCTCTCGGTACGGCACGGGGTCTACAATGTTCTAAAATGTCATTAGTAAAGATGCATCTTCACGTGGAATTGATACAATGTCCTTTTTAGACATTTTGTGAACTTTTGGAATGTCGTCTACAGACGCATGCCGCGTGGAAAGTGTTAATGACACTAATGATCTTTACTAAATATTTAACGTTGAATTAAGTTCTGCATACTTACGCCCCCCCCCCTCCCTCTCGGTAGGACACGGGGTCTGAAATGTTCTAACATGTCAATAGTAAAGATACATCTCCACGTGGCACTGATACTACAATATGTCATTTTTTAGAAATTTTGTAAACTTTTGAAATGTCGTCTACAGACGCATGCCGCGTGAAAAGTGTTAATGACACTAATGATCTTTACTAAATATTTAACGTGGAATTAAATTCTGCATACTTCAGCCCCCACCCCTCTCGGTACGGCACGGGGTCTACAATGTTCTAAAATGTCAGTAAAGATGCATCTTCACGTGGAATTGATACAATATGTCCTTTTTAGACATTTTGTGAACTTTTGGAATGTCGTCTACAGACGCATGCCGCGTGGAAAGTGTTAATGACACTAACATGACTAATGATCTTTACTAAATATTTAACGTTGAATTAAGTTCTGCATACTTCCGCCCCCCCCCCCCCCCCCTCCCTCCCTCTCGGTAGGACACGGGGTCTGAAATGTTCTAACATGTCATTAGTAAAGATACATCTCCACGTGGCATTGATACTACAATATGTCATTTTTTAGAAATTTTGTGAACTTTTGAAATGTCGTCTACAGACGCATGCCGCGTGGAAAGTGTAAATGACACTAATGATCTTTACTAAATATTTAACGTTGAATTAAATTCTGCATACTTCAGCCCCCACCCCTCTCGGTACGGCACGGGGTCTACAATGTTCTAAAATGTCATTAGTAAAGATGCATCTTCACGTGGAATTGATACAATATGTCCTTTTTAGACATTTTGTGAACTTTTGGAATGTCGTCTACAGACGCATGCCGCGTGGAAAGTGTTAATGACACTAATGATCTTTACTAAATATTTAACGTTGAATTAAGTTCTGCATACTTCCGCCCCCCCCCCCCCCCTCCCTCTCGGTACGACACGGGGTCTGAAATGTTCTAACATGTCATTAGTAAAGATACATCTCCACGTGGAATTGATATATACTACAATATGTCATTTTTTAGAAACTTTGTGAACTTTTGAAATGTCGTCTACAGACGCATGCCGCGTGGAAAGTGTTAATGACACTAATGATCTTTACTAAATATTTAACGTTGAATTAAGTTCTGCATACTTCCCCCCCCCCCCTCTCATCCCCCCCCCCCCCCCCCCTCTCGGTACGGCACGGGGTCTACAATGTTCTAAAATGTCATTAGTACGTGGAATTGCTACAATATGTCATGTGTTTAGACATTTTGTGAACTTTTGGAATGTCGTCTACAGACGCATGCCGCGTGGAAAGTTTCAATCGGACACTAATGATCTTTACTGAATATTTACGGTTGAATTAGGTTCTGCATACTCCCCCTTCTCGGTACGGCACGGGGTCTAAAGTGTTCTAAAATGTCACTAAAGATATATCTTCTATAAACCACGTGGAATTGACCCAAATGATCTTTACCAAATAGTTAAGATATAATTCAGTTCTGCATACTCCCGTCTGCCTCTCCGTGCTCTGGCTCATGCCAGAACCGGTACACACAAACTTGATTCATCTAATTTGGAGCATTTTGATCCATATACAGCTTAATAGACAACAAAATTGAATTGGATTTTGTTACTCAAAATTATTAATGCACTTATCAATTGCATCCCCTGCCCCGGGGGACCCGGGTATAGCGGGGATTAGGGCCGGGACGTACAAATTGCCCATGTGACGTACGTCCCGGGTTTACGATCCCCGCAGGGCCGGGCACCATTTCTTGTACACGTCCCCACTACAGTCCCGGCCCCTTGTCTGGGACAAAGTGTACAGTCCCGGCCACACATTAGTCCCAGGACAACGTATTCACCCGGCTACAGTCCCAAGGTCGCTTACTTCTTTCTGCAACCATAACGGAATGCATTTCTATGTGTTCAATATGGCTTATTCCCTCAAGCGCATCGCATCTCTAGCTTATTCATAGCAAACGTCCGGGGTGTACATTTGTTACCTTAGCGTACGTCCCCGCTACACGACTCGGCTAGCGGGGGCACAGTTTGTACGTCCGCGTACACTCCCCCGGCCGCATAGGCCTAGCCGGGCACCATTTTTTGTACACTCGTGTACGGTCCCCGCCATGCCCGGCTTACAATTGCATAAATAACAACCAATGCAATAATGGAAATATTTATGCTTGACGTATTGAGATTGTTTTAATAATCATGTTTGGTGTTTAGACTAACCCTAACTAACATTATATGCTCTACATATTGTCAGGGTTTGGCAGATTGTTTGTGTCTTTAAGGCAAAATTGATGGGTAGGATATTTAAAATTTGGGCTGGTAGTTCCCCCCCCCCCCCCGACAGAATTTGTTGTGTGCCCCCGCCTCCCTTTGTGCCCCGCCCGCCCCACTCTCTGGAGATAGTGCTTTTATGCGTCTTAACGTTTTAAAAATAACATTTTCCCTTTTTTTTAATAAATAAATGCCATTTTTTTTGAAAAATTGATTAAAATCCTGCGGATTGGCCATTATTTGTTGACTGTGCTGCTTTTTTGACTGCGAAATTTTTGGACCGTGCGAAATTTGTGGACCTTATTTACGAAGGTTTTTGAAATCTTGCCTCCCCCCCCCTGAAAAAAATCCTAGCTACGCCACTGACGTGTACGGTGTACCCCGGGCGGTGTACACACATTTATTGGAAAGCAGTAGGCCTTGACAACAATGAATGACTGGATTGAGGAGGAAAAAACACATTTCTTGAGACCTATTTTTTTCTTGATAAAATTAGTTCTTTATCGAGAAAAACAGTTTTTAACCAGTATTTTTGCTATTCAGTTAAGACTGGTTTCGTATATTGTATTATTTTTTTGCCAATCAATAAAAAATACCAGTTAAGTTTCGAATTTCTAAGACTATTCTTATAGGCCTTCAAATATTTGCTGTGCTAACATACATTGTATATAAGCCTACGTAGATACGGCATATGAGTGCGCCCCCCCCCCCCCCCCCCCCCGGCAAGAATGGCTGTAGCTTCCCGTGCGCGATGACAATCTAGTCATTAATTTCAAGTACCGTCAATTGATGAGCCAATAAACCACTCAAGTGCGTATTTGGGCTAACACGCCGCTATTGTCTTCAACTTCAAGCGTTATATTTGCTTTATGGCTTCTAAACATTCCGTCGCTGTTCTGACATACCGGCACATCTCTTTACTTATTTCTGTTGTAATGTGCCGGTATGTCAGCAGAACAGCGACGATTCCATCAACACTGTTGTCATATATCCTGATTTCTTGTAAGCATGTAATGTATTTGTGTTAAAAGCTGAATATTCCATTAGACTTCAAGGGGTAAGGGTTGTAGGAAGTTTGTTATAAAATACCAGCACAAAAAACTTCGCCTCATAATACTGATAAAAAAAAAAAAAATGACCACGGTATCAAAAAGGGGATCAGGTACAGAGGTAGAGCTGAGACTTATATTAGTCTCAGGGTAGAGTACGAACTGAACCAAGAGATTTTTTTATGACGAAAAAATATTTTTAAACTGATTTTATCGATGTCTTTAAAAAAAATGGGGCTTTGTAATGAAAATGTTCGCAATTTTCCTCCAGTGTTTTGAACACCTTTCCAACGTCAGTGCCCTCCCTACCCCGGGCATTCGCCCACTTGAAAATACAAAAACAACAACACTTTGCCACCCAACTGAAACATAGGTCCTTCCCCCGGTCTTTCGAGTCATTGCGACTGCGCGAATTCCTGGCTTCAAAGTTGATAATATCGCGAGATTTAGAAGCCACAGTTTCCCTTTGACTGACTAACCAAGAACGATGCACCGTAGCACAGAGAGGATCAACATGTTTAATGATTAGCATAATATTTATGATTTCCGGTTGGTCATTTCACCGTCAACAGAATCCAAAGTCTACCTTCGACCAAGCGTCACACATTACCGCCGACGTTTGCACAGGGGGATTAGATCCTTGAGACATGCAAAAGCCAAATACTGGCCACGACAAACTAATAATATACAGGGAGGCTTTAGGAAGAATTACAGATGTGAGGATCACATTTTTTCCCTGAAAAGCATAGCAGCCACGCGATTGGCTGAGAACAAATCCACACATTTGGCCTTCCTGGATTTCAGTAAAGCCTTTGATACGGTCTGGCGGGATGGTTTGTTATCACTTGCATGGAAGTTGGGTATTCGGGGCAGTATGTGGAAAATTATTAGTAGTCTATATATGAATGTTCAATCTAATGTTAAGTTTGGTGATCTTGTTACAGATTTTTTCGAGGTGGAAGAAGGTGTAAAACAGGGATGTGTACTTTCACCAATTTTATTCTGCATTTACATACATGAATTAGCTAGGCTCATTAGGAAAGAAGGGGTTGGGGTTCGTACATGTAACGTGCAAACAGGATGTCTTTTTTGGGCTGATGATGTAGTTCTCATAGCTGATAACGAAGTCGAATTGCAAAGGATGCTAGACATTGCATCAACTTTCTCACGAACCTGGAAATTAGACTTTAATATTGATAAATCTAAGGTATTGGTGATAGGCAAACGTACAGATAAAACTAAACTCTGGAAACTAGGCAATCTATCGATTTCTGAGTGCGATCACTATAAATACTTAGGGGTCCACATATCAAGAAATTTGTCAGATCACACGCATGTCAATGAAGTTGTTAAGAAAGGCAACAGGTTGATCGCGTATATTAAATCGATAATTGATAGTCATGATAATTTCAATAGGATTCACTATGGTAACATTCTTTGGAAATCCTTAGCGCTTCCCTCTATTAACTATGCATGCTCAGTATGGACCTGTGTTAGCAAGGCTGATAGCAATAAAATAGAGAACTTGCAGCTACAAATGGCAAGATATATCTTGAAGGCGCCCCGTAACACTCCGGGCGTAGCCCTCTATGGCGACTTGGGGTGGAACCCCATCGCCTCCTTGCAAGATGTTCATAGAATTAAGTATCTTGCACGACTCTCTAATCTAGAGATGCATCGTTGGCCGAAACTTATGTTAAACGCTCTAATGAATCTAAACTGCGACATGGACCACATCAGGTACAAATGGTTGTCGTCGATTAGAGATACGCTTAAAAGGTGCGATATGGAATACATTATACATGACGCCCCCACAAGCCCACGCTGGGTTAACACATTTAAGCGCATTAATAAGATTGTCTGTCATAATGTATGGAGTAACACTGTTAGGGACAAATCTTCACTTAACGACTATTTGCAGTTTAAAAGAACCGTTCAATTGGAAGATTATCTTTTAGACAAAACTGATTTCTTTGGTTGTAGTCTAAAATTCAAAGCGCGATCAAACACGCTTCCATTGGAACATAGAATTCGCAAATGGTCTTCAAATAATAAGGATGGTAAATGTATGCTTTGTAATGATAATGATTCAGTAGAAGACCTGAGACATTTCTTATTTACCTGTAGATCACTGAATGAGATAAGGGTCGAGGAATATCTCAAACTAGAAAATAACCTATGCAACAATGGTTTTAGTGATGTTTGGCTGGAATTCATTATCAGTAATCTGGACTCAAAACTGTATATAATGCTCGGTTGTCCAATAAATATCACCACGCCTTACAGACACACTAAAGATGCCTGTAATGCATATGCTATCTTTGACCAATTCTGCAAATCATACCTTAAACGTGCGTGGGCAGTTAGATGTAATATCATGAACTCAAAGTGAGTCTATTGAGACTATTGTATACAAGACTATATAATAATTATTCGTGCTCTTTTGGGTTTTTTTCTACTATTGTATGTATATATTATGAACGCACCGTCGGGTAGACGAGTGCCACTGTTGTCAAAGTGTATGTTCAAATAAATAAATAAATAAATAAATAAATAAATAAATAAATAAATAAATAAATAAATAAATAAATAAATAAATAAATAAATAAATAAATAAATAAATAAATAAATAAATAAATAAATAAATAAATAAATAAATAAATAAATAAATAAATAAATAAATAAATAAATAAATAAATAAATAAATAAATAAATAAATAAATAAATAAATAAATAAATAAATAAATAAATAAATAAATAAATAAATAAATATACGGATTAGCGCCTTTGATAATAAACTCGACCGTAACCAACAAGGTTCTCCCCCAATCAACCGTAACACATGATATAATGACCTTTAGTACACAGGATCGTAATATAATTGGGCTACTTATTGTCGTGAGCAGCGGTTTAGAGCATACTGTGGGCCGCGGTTTGGAACATCTCGGTTGGCAACACTGTTTGAGACTTTTTTGAGACATGTTGCCAACACCACGGTTTGGCCGCACTATTGGGCTACTTTTGTCCCCTGCACCGCGGGCAAAAAACGGGGGCCACGGTTTGGGAAAACTGAGACTAATATAACTATTAGTCTTAGGGAAAAGTCAAGCTACACTGTATTTTCTAGGTGAATAAACGTTGAATTAACGTTGAATTAAGTTCTGCATACTTCCCCCCCCCCCCCCCCTCCCTCTCGGTAGGACACGGGGTCTGAAATGTTCTAACGTGTCATTAGTAAAGATACATCTCCACGTGGCATTGATACTACAAAATGTCATTTTTTAGAAATTTTGTGAACTTTTGAAATGTCGTCTACAGACGCATGCCGCGTGGAAAGTGTTAATGACACTAATGATCTTTACTAAATATTTAACGTTGAATTAAATTCTGCATACTTCAGCCCCCACCCCTCTCGGTACGGCACGGGGTCTACAATGTTCTAAAATGTCATTAGTAAAGATGCATCTTCACGTGGAATTGATACAATATGTCCTTTTTAGACATTTTGTGAACTTTTGGAATGTCGTCTACAGACGCATGCCGCGTGGAAAGTGTTAATGACACTAATGATCTTTACTAAATATTAAACGTTGAATTAAGTTCTGCATACTTACGCCCCCCCCCCCCCCCTCCCTCTCGGTACGACACGGGGTCTGAAATATTCTAACATGTCATTAGTAAAGATACATCTCCACGTGGAATTGATACTACAATATGTCATTTTTCACTAATGATCTTTACTGAATATTTACGGTTGAATTAAGTTCTGCATACTCCCCCCTTCTCGGTACGGCACGGGGTCTAAAGTGTTCTAAAATGTCACTAAAGATATATCTCCGGTTCTATAAACCACGTGGAATTGACACAAATGATCTTTACCAAATAGTTAAGATATAATTCAGTTCTGCATACTCCCGTCTGCCTCTTCGTGCTTAGGCTCATGCCAGAACCGGTACACACAAACTTGATTCATCTAACTTGGAGCATTTTGATCCATATACAGCTTAATAGACAACAAAATTGAATTGGATTTTGTTACTCAAAAGTATTAATGCACTTATCAATTGCATCCCCTGCCCCGGGGGACCCGGGTATAGCATGGATTAGGGCCGGGACGTACAAATTGCCCATGTGACGTACGTCCCGGGTTCACGGTCCCCGCAGGGCCGGGCACCATTTCTTGTACACGTCCCCGCTACAGTCCCGGCCCCTTGTCTGGGACAAAGTGTACAGTCCCGGCCACCCATTTCCCAGGACAACGTATTCACCCGGCTACAGTCCCAAGGTCGCTTACTTCTTTCTGCAACCATAACGGAATGCATTTCTATGTGTTCAATATGGCTTATTCCGTCAAGCGCATCGCATCTCTAGCTTATTCATAGCAAACGTCCGGGGTGTACATTTGTTACCTTAGCGTACGTCCCCGCTACACGCCTCGGCTAGCGGGGGCACAGTTTGTACGTCCGCGTACACTCCCCCGGTCGCATAGGCCTAGCCGGGCACCATTTTTTGTACACTCGTGTACGGTCCCCGCCATGCCCGGCAATTGCATAAATAACAACTATAAATGCAATAATGGAAATATTTATGCTTGACGTATTGAGATTGTTTTAATAATCATGTTTGGTGTTTAGACTAACCCTAACTAACATTATATGCTCTACATATTGTTAGGGTTTGGCAGATTTGTTGTGTCTTTAAGGCAAAATTGATGGGTAGGATATTTAAAATTTGGGCTGGTAGTTCCCCCCCCCCCCCCCCCCCCGACAGAATTTGTTGTGTGCCCCCGCCTCCCCTTTTTCCCCGCTCCACTCTCTGGAGATAGTGCTTTTATGCGTCTTAACGTTTTAAAAATAACATTTTCCCTTTTTTTTAAATAAATAAATGCCATTTTTTTCAAAAAAATGATTAAAATCCTGCGGATTGGCCATTATTTGTTGACTGTGCTGCTTTTTGGACTGCGAAATTTTTGGACCGTGCGAAATTTGTGGACCTTATTTACGAAGGTTTTTGAAATCTTGCCTCCCCCCCTCTGAAAAAAATCCTAGCTACGCCACTGACGTGTACGGTGTACCCCGGGCGGTGTACACACATTTATTGGAAAGCAGTAGGCCTTGACAACAATGAATGACTGGATTGAGGAGGAAAAAACACATTTCTTGAGACCTATTTTTTTCTTGAGAAAATCAGTTCTTTATCGAGAAAAACAGTTTTTAACCAGTATTTTTGCTATTCAGTTGGGACTGGTTTCGTATATTGTATTATTTTTTTGCCAATCAATAAAAAATACCAGTTAAGTTTCGAATTTCTAAGACTATTCTTACGTCAATTGATGAGCCAATAAACCACTCAAGTGCGTATTTGGGCTAACACGCCGCTATTGTCTTCAACTTCAAGCGTTATATTTGCTTTATGGCTTCTAAACATTCCGTCGCTGTTCTGACATACCGGCACATCTCTTTACTTATTTCTGTTGTAATGTGCCGGTATGTCAGCAAAACAGCGACGATTCCATCAACACTGTTGTCATATATCCTGATTTCTTGTAAGCATGTAATGTATTTGTGTTAAAAGCTGAATATTCCATTAGACTTCAAGGGGTAAGGGTTGTAGGAAGTTTGTTATAAAATACCAGCACAAAAAACTTCGCCTATAATATATTATTAGTCTCAGGGTAGAGTACGAACTGAATCAAGAGATTTTTTTATGATGAAAAAAATATTTGTAAACTGATTTTATCGATGTCTTTAAAAAAATGGGGCTTTGTAATGAAAATGTTCGCGATTTTCCTCCAGTGTTTTGAACACCTTTCCAACGTCAGTGCCCTCCCTCCCCCGGGCATTCGCCCACTTGAAAATACAAAAACAACAACACTTTGCCACCCAACTGAAACATAGGTCCTTCCCCCGGTCTTTCGAGTCATTGCGACTGCGCGAATTCCTGGCTTCAAAGTTGATAATATCGCGAGCTTTAGAAGCCACAGTTTCCCTTTGACTGACTAAACAAGAACGATGCACTGTAGCACAGAGAGGATCAACATGTTTAATGATTAGCATAATATTTATGATTTCCGGTTGGTCATTTCACCGTCAACAGAATCCAAAGTCTACCTTCGACCAAGCGTCACACATTACCGCCGACGTTTGCACAGGGGGATTAGATCCTTGAGACATGCAAAAGCCAAATACTGGCCACGACAAACTTATATACGGATTAGCGCCTTTGATAATAAACTCGACCGTAACCAACAAGGTTCTCCCCCAATCAACCGTAACACATGATATAATGACCTTAGTACACAGGATCGTAATATAATTGGGCTACTTATTGTCGTGAGCCGCGGTTTAGAGCACACTTGGGCCGCGGTTTGGAACATCTCGGTTGGCAACACTGTTTGAGACTTTTTTAAGACTTTTTTGAGACATGTTGCCAACACCACGGTTTGGCCGCACTATTGGGCTACTTTTGTCCCCTGCACCGCGGGCAAAAAAACGGGGGCCATGGTTTGGGAAAACTGAGACTAATATAACTATTAGTCTTAGGGAAAAGTCAAGCTACACTGTATTTTCTATGGGAACACAACAATTTTTGTCGCGGGTCGCGGTTTTAGAGGACACTTGGGCCGCGGTTTTGAACTAATCTGAGTTGGCAACACTGCAGTCCTTGAGCCATGACTCAGAGCTCGGAAGACGAATTCAATACTGGGATGGACCCAGTAATTAATATATCAATTCACATTTAGGTAGATTCAAAGCAGGCCTGGGAAAAAATGTAAATTTCCTGACAAGGTAGCTGCTAGGTACTCAGCTATTTCTCTCCATTCCCTTCCAATCTCTTTTCTTTACATAGAACTAAAATGTCCCTCCAAATGCCATTCCCCTGCAACCAGTAGTGTAGCCAGGGTCACTTGTCAGGGGGGGGGCAAAGATTAATTTTCCCGGTGAACACCAGTTCGACCCGGTGGCGTGTAGCCAGGTTTTGCTTTGCCGTCGAGTAAGAAAATGCATAGTTGCATCCCTTTCTTTCCCTTCCTTTGTCTTCCCGATCTTCCGCTGCCTTCACGATTTCCCGGTCAATTTTTTTTCAGGGGGGGGGCACTTAGCCCCCCCCCCCCCCTCCCTTGCCCCCGTCTGGCTACGCTACTGCCTGCAACGATCTTCCCGATTGCCCATTTCTTCCAGACCCGCTGTAATCAGTGACCCACTTAGCATTAGCAAGAACCAAATGACCATATTGTTACAGTACATGTATTGAAGGTATGGTCTGTGCAGTTGTAGGCCTAATTTATAAATGGGTCCAACATACATATTTATAGGCCACTAATAACTAGTTCTGGCTCACTACACTTCACAGGTTTTGTATTCAACTAGTGTGTATGTTCAATATCCCTTGACGATGTTATACAATAATACAATTTCACAAAACACCAAGTAACTAAAGTAACTATAAATATAATGAAACACTGTAAATACCATGAGCTTGGCAATGAGCCATCACTTTTGTGACGATCAAGCTCTTCCCACTTTTATATTCAAAAATACCATAGTTCTGATGAGAATTAACACCTCCCCATTAGTGTAACTAAGGAGGGTCTTCAATTTATTTTATTTTATTTTATTTGGGGTGTTTTTTTGTTTTTTTTTGGGGGGGGGGGGCGTGAGGGGGACAGGCTTGTGAGTCCAGGGGGGTGATTGAGCATAGCAGACTGTTTTTTGTATATTACATAGAGTTTGTCATTTCATTTGGGGGCATCAGGGGTGCCCCTGCCCCCCTTCCCCTTCTCTAGTTATGCCCCTGCACCTCTCCCTCCTTCCAACATGCAACTATGCAGAAGGGTCCACTAGACTATGAAGTGATAGTCCTCAAAATACAAGAAGAAAAAACATTTTAAAAACTCCAATCCTATAAGCTTTCTTGAAAAAAAACCTAAATCGAACACAATTTTGTTTTAGATTCTGGTTTTTAAACCACAAACGACTTCATTTTTTTAGTCAGATATTAAGCAAACTTTTATATATTTTGTGGAACTTTAATATCTGATCAAGAGAGCAACAATATTAAAATAGTGCAAGTTTGAAGGGTAATAAATAATGACTAAGTTGTTCCTCCTTCCCCAAAAATATATCAGGAAACTCATAACCAGATAATCAATTACATTAGCCTAACAAGTGCCCTCCACATTAATATTTCATTCCCCCAAATCAATCGAGTCAACATTCATCCCTTTTTAAAATTCCTCACAATTGATGCGAAAAAACGAATGACAACCTTGTTCTCCTCGTTTATGAATTCACGTGGGTGTGACCCAACAATGATAGGCTTTTTACGGACTTGTATTGATCACATGTAGTATGGATCTTGGATTGTTAATAATAAATGAGGGCCTGAACCTGGAAGCACCAAACAATGGTGTCTGGCCACAGTCCTTGATATGGTACACTGGATCACACATAAATATAATGCAAATCTATGGCAAGACTTGGGGTCAATTTGTTTGTATCACAATTCAATCATTCTGATTCCCTGGCATATCCAGTGAACCCCTTATAAATCCTAATCTAAAAATGTTCTCAATAATCCAAATCAGCTTGCAAACTTTTTTCCCCTTTCAAATCTTGTATTTTTTTATATTGTCCCGAAAACATTAGAGTGTGAAACAGCAATTTCACTCTGAAGAGTGAAAAATCAAAATGATGGGGGCCAATCGGCCAAACGTTGTGTTTCAAGTTTTCAACTGTGTTTTAGGCAATAAAACAATGTAATTTCACTGAGTTTAATAAGCTTTGGATTGCTTGTTTGCTTTTTAAATCCAATATGGCCTGATATTCTTTTCTTCCCTTTCCTAAAGCAAAATATCAAATGTTAAATATTTAGTGGTGTTTTTTTTCAAAATTTTGCAATATCTAATTTTTTACAAAATTGCAGGATGTTTAAGGATTTTGAGAAAAAAAAGAGTCCCATATGTTAAGGAATTTTTGTAACAATAAATACACCAGCCCTGCTATCATATGGGTGCACCCACCCTGGAGCGAGTTCCATGCCCTCTCAGATAAAAGGGTTCTAAAGGGATTCTAAAACTCTAATTAGTTCCTCCATTTTTAAGAACCATTTTTGTAGGTTTTATTCCATAAGAGGACAAAGAGGTTGAAAGTTAAACCATTTTTTTCTTCTTTTCTGAGAGTGTATGTACACCCATTCAAAGTCCCATTATGGAATAAAGTTGTGACTAGTGTGATGCTAACACTCCAACACAGTATAATTGATGGTTGGTACCTACATGTAAAAGGAACTCTTGTCCCCCCCCCCCCCCCCTGCCCTAGTCACAATAACATTATGCAACTACAATAGATAAGTACTGATAATCAGTAGGCCCTAATATAAATACTCTTAAAATTAAATGAACAGTACTTAGTAATATAAATACTCTTAACATTAAATGAGACTCACAGGACCAAACATACTAAGTCCTACATGTAGTCCTGATAGGCCTATTTGGTATGAAATTTGAGTAATGCCCTGATTATTGTTCCCCTCCTTTGCCCAAACCTACCCAGGCAAATTATGTATTTTTTAAAACTTGAATAAGCCTGGATTATCATAATCATATCTTGGAGTGTCATTTTGGTCTGGCGTAAATAATTATTCTGATAGACATCACCAAAACTGTAGTGACTCCCTGATCATAGTGTCCCCCCCCCCCCCCCCCCCCTCCCCTCAATCACACCAAAAAGGGAAAGGGTTTTTAAAAACATTCAAAGTAAAATGCTCAAAACATTTCAGACATCCTTATTTTATGATCACAAAATAATTTATAATTTATATCCACATCCCGAAGAAAATGACAGCCAGTCTAATATGAGTGCTTTCCTCATCTTCACAAAATATCACAGGCAGAGTTTACTGCGCTATATGACATGCAACACACGGTAGTATCATCTCAGGCTCAAGCGCGGCTGCTGCTGGTGAAGCGCAATCTAATTTATGGCATACCTTAAATCTTGAATATTCCACCGTTTTCCTATGTCCTCCTGAATACTAATAAATCCCACTCAAAGTTGAATAATTCCTATAAATTCCACGACAGAAAACTGTTTACATCAGTGCGTAAACACGGTAAAAGGTGTGTTATTTCTATACCTGTGCATGTGTAGTAGCACTATGTGTACATGCTGCTTCTGACGATAAACAACATTTCAGCTGTCAAATTGAGCCGCCAGTCTCATCCATAGAAGACCGATGTCGGTTCTGTGTAAATTGTACATGTCAAATTTTAGGTATGAGGTTGACAATTATTAAATGGTTGCTAGAAAGAGATGGCGCTCTTACTGTCTAACGAGCTTCGCACCAGATGACGATAGACATGAATTACCAAAATCCGCATTTTGTATTGGTTTATGTAATCATAATATTGTGGGAATTGGGTTTAGAAAAGGAGTCACCTCGAACCAATGCCTTGGGGAATATGGGGCACTAAACTGGTCCAAAATAAAGGTTTTTGGAATAGCATGGATATACTGCTTTCTTTTAAACGGTACAACTTAGTGAAACTTGACCGTATCCTTACCTTCAACATGCCCAAACATTTGCAACTTTAGGGTAATTTCACATGGGATATTCTCCAGGTCTTTGAAGCCACCTCCTTCAGTGACTGATTGAAAATTCAGATAGTATGGGCGATTTATGAAGATGAGTTTAGATCATGTTTGATGTACTTTATATAGGCCTACGATTGATAGATATGCAACAGTATGATAAATATCCATGCAAATAATTATCATGGTTATCAATTTAGTAGAGTTATTACTATTATTGTATGTATTTGCAAATAACAAGAGTAAACCTCTTCTTTTAACTCTAGACCCTCGTCTATTATAGGACACGAACGCCGTAACAATTGTGAATTCAATTAAAGATGCTCGCTAGCTACAGAAAACGTCACAATGGCTAAATAAAAACAAACATGCAATTTTGCCCTTTTTTCTGAAAAGTTATGGAGTTATTAATTATTATGATAAATTATAGTATGTTTTGAAACATTTTGGTGTACAATTTATTATGTCACAAGCGCCCTTGAATCATTTTAAATCTCGACAAAGTGTTGAGTCATTTTCTGGGGTAAGTGCATGGTCCAAAGGGGAATGGGGTCAGGGGCGGACTGGCCACTCACTGTGGCGACGGTGCCGATCGCCACGTGGGCCGCTTGATTCTGGGCCGGGCCGGTTACTCACAAAGTTTTCCGAAAACTCCCTCCTTTCCCATTGTGTAAAGCATTTTTTCGGGCCGTTTTGGACTCAAATGTGTCCAATTTATTATGTCACAAGCGTGCTTGAATAATTTTAAATCTCGACGAAGTGTTGAGTCATTTTCTGGGGTTAGTGGTCCAAATGGAAATGGGGTTAGGGGCGGACTGGCCACTGTGGCGACGGTGGCGACCGCAACACGGGCCGCTTGGTTCTGGGCCTCTCAGGGCCGGTTACTCACAAAGTTTTCCGAAAACTCTCCCCTTTCCCATTGTGTAAAGCATTTTTTCGGGCCGTTTTGGACTAAAATTTGTCCTTACCCCCACCCCCGCCCCCACCCCCACCCCCCCCCCCCCCCCCCACCCCCACCCCCCCCCCCCCCCCCGCTCGCTACGCTGACATGGTAAAAAAAGGGGCGCTCTAATAATTTTGCCACGGCCGCTTTCATGTCCCAGCTTGCCCCTGAATGGGGTACATGGCCCACCTGCAAAAACTAACTTCAAAATTGTAAAATTAATTTGGAAAATTAGTTGTTAGTGTCAATGAAGACTCGGTAATGAAATTGCATATGGAATGTGGGGGAAAATCATATTCTTTCTTGGTGTTAGATATTTTTGGGCATTTAGGGCTTATGGTTTAGAACCTCTATATTATGAATGATATCTTTATTATACTTTGAATTGTTTCTGTACAAATTTACTTCATCTAGTTTGGTTCCATCATTTGTTCTGATTTTCACCGCACTTGTTTGGTTGTATGCCATGAACTTTGTCTTCTTTGCATTCATAGTCAAACCAACTTTAGCCACTGATGTCTCAACCCTCTGAAGCAGATCCTGTGCCTGGTGTAATTCTTCAGACAGCAGGGCAATATCGTCTGCAAAGTCAAAATCTGTCACTGCTACAGGTCCAATCCTTCTGCTTCTTCGCTTTTCTAGATGGAATCCAAGCTCCTCTTCCTTTTCTGCTATAGCCATTCTCAGGGCGAAGTCTAGTACAATAACAAACATATATGGGGCACCCTGAAGTACACTAGCTAAGATTTCGAACAGATCTGTTTCTCCATCTGGAGAAATCACTTTAGCCATGGTTCTCTTGTACATGTCTCCAACAGCATCGACGATCTGTCCTGGTATGCCATAAGCGTGCAGAATTCTTAGCATTTTGCCACGATGGATGGTATCAAAGCCCTTCCTGAAGTCTATATTATTATTGCTCATAGGTTATTAACTTTCACCCCTTCAATCAGCCTTCTCAGTGCCAGTATATGTCCTATACTATATAGTAGTTCTTCCTACCCTGAAGCCATTTTGGTTAGTTCTTAGGTGTTTATCCAGCTCAGGACGAATATTCTATTTAGGATCATCCGGTTATTATAGGTTTTCGCTATGATAGAGCTAAGACTTATGCCACGATAGTTGCCGTCCAGGCTGAGGTCTCCTGACTTTGGAATGGGCACAATGTTGAGGATGGACCATTGGCTCGGCTTCTCTCTATTTGTAATTGCATCATTGCAGAAACCTATATAGCACAATATCATCTATAGAGCACACTTTTTCAATACTTCTGGCGGTATATTGTCCTCCCCTCAGGTCTTCCCTTCTATCAGTGACTTCTTAGCCTTGTCACATTCATCTTGGTCAAAAGACCCTGTTCTTATATTTAGATCTACAAAGATTGGTGTTATTTCTTCATCCTCTTCACATATATCAGATGGCTTTCCCAGAAGGTTCTGAAAGTGGTTGTACCAATTGGTGACCCTTTCCTTTTGCGTGTCGCCTTTCAACTGACCTTTTGTTGATGCCTTTCTGCCTGTGATTTCATTGATTAGTTTCCAACTTAGGCCATGCTTGGAGTTGATATGTGCAGTCTCTACTTCCTGAATCTTGCCATTCAAATGCTCTGTCATAACTAGGTTATAGGCGTCCTCTAGTTTCTTTTTTGCAGACTTGTGACCCTCTCTTCTATCATCAGTGGTGTTGTTCTGGTACTTATCATATATATGCATCCCTGGTGTTATCCCTTGCTTTTATGACCATAGTACCACTTGAGAAGCTTGTCTTATGGGCTCTTTTCTTAACTGGGACAACCATTTCTGCTGCTTCCTTGTTGGCCTTGATGAATCGCTCATACTTCTCAGATGCAGATTCCTCCTCATTTTCCAATACTTCAAACCTGTTGCGTACTTCAACTGAGTATCGTTCCTGCAGGCTTGTGTCAGTGCTTATTGCTTTCCAGTCATAGGCCTACTGTTTCTTTCTAGGAATTGCTTTACTTATCCTCAGGCTTAGCTTGATTCAAGCCGATACAATTCTGTGATCTGAGCCGACACTAGCAAAGGTTTTATTATATGCTTCAGCATTCATTATGGGGCCCTCACATGTATCCGTGTGAGCTGAGCGGCCCCTTACCGTGTGAAAAATGGGTGCGGACGGCGGCACACACGGTGGGCCGTTTCCCGTCTGTTGAACACGTTCAGGGGACTTTGCCGGCCACCGGTGTTTTGAGGATGTTCAAAACTTCTGGCGGGTGAGTAAAAGCGGCGGCGAACGATGAGAGCCCGGTATGAAGACGGTATAAGGACGGCGCACCCGTTCGCACCCGTTTCGCACCCGTTTCGCGCCCGTTTCGCGCCCATTCGCAGGGCGTTGATGGACGGTGGTGGACGTCGACCATCTTAGCGACGGGCTGCGAATGGCCGCATGCAGCCTGGTAACCGTTCGCGGAACGGACTCTCAGCAGGCATGTTGCAACTCTCTAAATGTAAAAGAGCTAAAACTCACTCTTTCGAGAGCTCTAGGAGGGACAGCTCTTTTTTTGGAGTGAAGTTCACTCTTAAAAGAGCGATTTTCACTCTAAAAAAAGAGTTAAAATCACTCTGAAAAGAGTGGAAATCACTCTTAAAAGAGTGACAAATCACTCTTAGAAAGAGTGACAAATCACTCTGAAAAGAGTGAACTTCACTTCTTAGAAGAGCCGTCCCTCCTAAAGCTCTCGAAAGAGTGAGGTTTAGCTCTTTTACATTTAGAGAGTATTATAGATGATGGTCGTACGAATTCCGGAATGCAAATGAAGCGGCGAGCTTGAGCGCTCAGCTTGAAAAGGGCGGTTTGATGATGTAATCAAGACGTTTCGGCCGGTACCCAGGCGTTCCGACCGGTTAGGAACCGGTATGGAGGTGGTATGCACACGGTGACGACACGGTGAGAACGGTAAGCTAGAACTGTATGAGGCCGGTGGGCCCGAGACAAGGCCGGTGAGAACCCGGGACAGACCCGGTGTAGAACGGTATGGACCGAGGACCCGGTGAGGAGGTGTTATGCACCCGGTAAGAACGGTAAGCTAGAACTGTATGAGGCCGGTGGGCCCGAGACAAGGCCGGTGAGAACCCGGGACAGACCCGGTGTAGAACGGTATGGACCGAGGACCCGGTGAGGAGGTGTTATGCACCCGGTAAGAACGGTAAGCTAGAAATGTATGAGGACGGTGAGGCCGGTACCCGACCGGTGAGGACCTGGTATAGACCCTGTATATAACGTTATGGACCCGGTGGCCACAACAAAAGATTAATGCGCCCGTTGACATTTTTTTTAGTGATTGTTTGGACTCTGTTGTTTTTCTATTAGACGGTAAGGTGGCCGCCTACCATTACCGCCCTGCGAAAGGGCGCGAAACGGGTGTGCCGTCTTTATACCGTCCTCAAACCGGGCTCTCACCGTTTGCCGCCGCTTTTGCTCACCCGGCAAGAGTTTTGAGCATGTTCAAAATTCCTGCCGGGTCCTGCCGGGCGCGGATGGCCGTCAATGTCCCCGGCAACGTGTTCAACGGACGGGAAACGGCCCACCGTGTGACATCACCGTGTGCCGCCGTCTGCACCAATTTGTCACACGGTAATGAGCCGGCCAGCTCACACGGATACATGTGAGGGCAAATGTATTTTACAGAGATTCCCGGAATGTGAGAGAAGCGGCGAGCTTGAGCGCTCAGCTTATACAGGGCAGTTTGATGACGTTATCAAGGCGGTTCGGTCGGTACCCAAGCGTTTCGGCCGGTGAGGACCTGGTGAGGAGGTGGTATGAGCCCGGTTCCAGGCCGATAAGGACCCGGTATAGAACAGTATGAACCCGGTGACAAACAAAAATGCGGCCGTTGACATTTTTTGCTGATTGTTTACCGTGTTGGACTCTGTTGTTTTTCTATAAGACGGTAAGGGACGGTAAGGGGCCCAGCTCACACGGATACATGTGAGGGCCCCATTAGACTGTTCTGCCATTTCCTTCTAACAAGTATAGTCTAGTTGGTATTTGCTAAAATTGCTCCCAACAGGACTTATGTAGGTCCCCAATTTTCCATTCCTTTTCTGAAACCGAGTATTAGAAATGATAAGGCTCTTCTCTACTGCAAGCTCAACAAGGTATTTTCCATTTCGGTTGGTTTCACTGTGGTGGTATGTATACTTAGCATCTTCCGGTCCTACCCTGGCGTCGAAATCACCAACTACAATAAGCACATTATGAGCGGGGATAGAGTCTATTGCTCTCCGAAGGTTGTCATGGTGTTCCTCAATGATGTCCTCATTTGCAACATTAGTTGGACAGTAGTTGACTATGACTGTTGTTGCTGGGTTCCCTGAAAGTTTGCAATAAGTGTTCGTTCTGTATGTGCCTGTATATTTGCTAATGAGCTTTGTGATTTAGTGTTCAATACAAGGCCAACTCCTCCAGTTGCTGCTCCTATGCTATTCTTGGTGGCTGATGTTGTGATGAGTGTCTTTCCTAGGATGCTTTCATATCTGACTGTTTCATCATGGACGATATATGGTTCTTGTATACCCAGCACTTCAATATTCTGTTCTATGAGATTTGAAACTAGCTCGATCCTCTCTGCATCGTTGCTCCCTTATTGTCCTAACATTCATGATGGGTATCTTAATTACCTTCTTACAGTTGATTAGGTTTCTCCTCCTGCAGGCACCATATTCAGTCTTGCCCCTTCCAGACGGATTTAAGGACAAGACGTCATTTGATTTTGAAAATGAATGTCTACACCAGGAGATGTTGATTTAGTAGGGACTTTAACCCTATAGTGTCGTGTAGTTGTCCTTCTTCTAGAATACTTGCCGGCCAAGGCTAATGAGTATATTCTCCCAAGTCTCAGTGATTTAGATTGAAACCCATTAAGCAAAGTTCAATAGACCTTCAAACAACTCCAGTAGTCCTAGATCTACTTTAGCTATTTTAACCATAGCTGGGTGGTTTATGTTCAGGTTTTCTTTCTTTAACTCAGAGCCCCGATAGTGGAGCAGGCCGCGAAGCCTGATCGTAACGCTTAACACCAACTGCCTAGCAGAGAGGGTGGGGATGGGTTGGATGTAAGGAGGCAATTATGGACAGATGGACTGATGATATTGCCAACTGTGCATACCAGCTGGGATAGTGTAGAATGAAGAATGAGCATAAAGAAGAAGTGTTAGGGAGCACATCAAAACTCGACCGCCCGGCAACCGCCGGTTCCGTGGGGTTCCGTGCGGTTGCAGCCGGTTTCTATTGTTCTAAACAATAATATGCGGTCCAACCGGGCGGAACCGGCGGTTGCCGCGCGGTCGAGTTTTGATGTGCTCCCTTACTTGCATGAAGGAATGCGAGGTGAGAAAGCAATAGATAAAAGGAAAGCTGAAAGTTGCGCATTAACACCCCTTTTCATATTAGTGGCTGTTAGTGTTAGGACATTAAGTGTATAAAATAATTAATAATACTAATATAAAGTAAACCAAGCACCGCAATTATTGGCACATTTGATGTCAAGTCCCTCTATACCAACATTTGATGTCAAGTCCCTCTATACCAACATTCCCCATCAGGAAGGCATCGAAGCAAGCCGTGCAGCTTTGGCCAAGGTTGGTCATTCCAGTCCTCCCATATCTGACATTGAATGCCTCATGAACCATGTCCTAACCAAGAACAATTTCACTTTCATGGACAGGACCTACTTGCAGGTACATGGCACAGCTATGGGCACTAGGATGGCTCCTTCATGGGCCTGTCTTTTCATGTCTAGGCTGGAGGAACAAATGCTAGCTGAAGCGCCTTGTCGACCTTGGATTTGGTTGCGGTACATCGACGACGTATTCTTTATCTGGACCAGTGATGAAAGCAGCTTCCTCACATTCATTGATCACATGAACTCATTTCACAGGACCATTAAGTTCACTTCTGATTACTCCCACCAACAGGCACACTTTCTTGATGTAACCATACAGAAAGCTGAGAATGTTATACTATCTACAGATCTCTTCACCAAGCCCACAGATACGCACCAGTATCTCCATGCTTCAAGCTGCCACCCTCGCCATTGTAAGACTGGCATAGCATATAGTCAGGCTCTCCGTCTCCGACGTATTTGCTCTAACGAATCCAAATTCTTATATCATGCACAGAATTTGAAGAAGCATCTGGTTACCAGGGGTCACAGCTCCACCAAAGTCCAGCAAGCCATCAAGAAAGTCCACTCTCTCCCGAGAGCCACAGTCCTTCAGGAGAAGTCTAGAAACCAAGACCCCACCCCAAAGATTCCCCTTGTCACCACATTTCATCCTAACCTTCCTCCTCTACGTCACATCACTAACACTAACCATCACATTCTCCACACATCAGACCGTCTTCGTCGTGCAGTTCCTGACATACCCATCCTGGCCTACAGACGCCCTCGCAACCTACGAGATATGTTAGTACGTGCTACTATTCCCCCATTAACTGATGATTCTCTCCCCACGCAGCATGGCACTTCTAAGTGCGAGTCGACCAGCAGGTGCGTCGTTTGCCGGGAACACATCAAGGAAGGCGATTCCTTCACCAGTCACACCACCCATGCCACCTACAAGACGAAGGGTCACATCACTTGTACCACATCTAATGTCATTTACCTCTTATCATGTAGAGTGTGTGGTGTCCAGTATGTTGGTGAGACCAAAAACTCACTGAAGAAGCGCTTCTATGGACACAGATCGACGGTCAACACCAACAAGCCACCTGTCGGACACCACTTTAACCTTCTCAACCACACTATGTCTGATATGATCTTACAGGGCATTGAATCTTTAGGTAGCCGTTCAGAAGTGGTACGTCTCAGTAGAGAGAAACTATGGATGAAGCGTCTTCTCACCATTCAGCCCCATGGCCTAAACATCCAGGAAGGGAACGATTAGACTCTAAATCCTTGAAAGTCTTTCGGTTAATTTTAGCCTTTAAAATGGTCTCCTATCATCAGATTATAGAAATTTTAAGATTGTCTCATATCATAGCAATTGTGTCTTATTTGTATTGTCCTTGCTATCACTGCAAGGACAACCGAAATTATTTGAATGTATTCCATAAGGGAAGACATCAAAACTCGACCGCCCGTTGACCGCCGGTTACGTTCGGTTCCGCCCGGTTCTTTCAGGTCAAATGTTTTACTGGTATATGAATATTCACGCATGCAACACTGAACAACCGCCGGACCAATTTACACTATCTATCTGTTACTTTGCGGTCATAATAGCTCTCTCTATAATCGTTCTATAAAAAACAAACATTCATAGACTTTCGGTTAAAAAGTTAATTGAGCTATAAACAGATTGAAAAAGCCAACCCCAGCGAAAATCAATAGCTGTATTGTACTGGTTGTTAACTAAGACTTGAGAGCCCATTACTTCAAGATTTTATTGCTCACGCGTGTGACGAGGCACTATCAACCGGTCGTGTTCACCAGAGTGTAACTCTTTGACCTCATTATGTGTGTATATTATAACAGACGACACGTTTTGTGAGAACCGGGCGGAACCGGCCGTAACCGGCGGTTGCCTGGCGGTCGAGTTTTGACGTGATCCCTAAGTAGTTCTTTATTTGTTAGGAACACTCAGACGTTCCATGGATCAAAATTAAGAATGGCGGATGTGTTCTTTCTATTTGGTATAAAAATCATAACACTATACCGCCCCTCATCTCGGCTCGTAATAGTTACTCCCCTTCCGAATATCGACCTATTCTATTTCTAAACGTAGCTTAAACAATTGTCGACCTCCCTGATGATTTACGATGAAATAAGGATTGTTTGTGTCCGGGGCATAGGCGGAAGGCGGGAGGGGACGCGCCCCCGCAAATTTCAAAGGGATGTGTCACTGGGTGGGTGGGGGGTGGGGGGGTTAAAAAACTGACAACGTTTGCGCGCATTTTCATATATTTCAATATTACTAAACTAGATAATTTGGGCTCTCCACCCTGCTCTCCACCCTAAATTTGCTTTGCTGAACGGCTCTTTTCAGAGCCACAAACGAACATGAAATGTTCATGGAGAGGCAATGTAGGGGTTGAAGAGGTTACCTGGTTTCTTATGAATATAATTGCCACGGGAGGAGTTTCGCACGTTGGGTGTAGGTTGCTTCAACTGTTCGGCCATGAACGGCGCTTAAGAAGACACCTACAACCAACGTGCGAAACTCCCTCCCGTGGCATTATATTCATATGCTCAGCGTAGGCCTATACATAGCGTTTTTGATCACAACGCATGTCACACGCTACAAATTGTGGAGCATGTTCAAAATTCCATGTAAAAAGATACATTTTGAACAGGCACATAATGATTTGACTGTCCCATGCGACGAATTGAACTTTTTGAATGACCCTCTTAGTCTTAGTGATCATTTTTTCTTAACCTGGAAATGTTCCAACTACAGAACACGTAAACATGGTAAATACATAAATGCATCCATGATAGTATAACTCACCACCACCAACTGAGAAATACTTTTAGACCCGAAACTATCCGCTATCATGCGGCTCATATTATGGTATATTTTAAGATAGAAGATATTTAATGCACATTTTCGCTCTAATACGTAATGCATATCGCGCTGTTTAATGGACGTTAATTGACGCGGGATACGAAACTATGTTTACAGAAACTTTACACGAAGCTAGATTGTTTGCCGATCAAGTTTTAGTACGTCGTAATACCAGCGAAACTGAAGGAAGGCAATGTGGAGAATTGTACAGTCTTGCACTGCTCATAGATGCATTGTGGACATCGAATTTAAAGCAAACAGGGATGTTTTATGATTATTGAATTTAAACAATCAAAGTTCGGTTCTCAGTTCGGATGCCTAACTCACGCTCCTACTTACTCTTGAAACATTGGGAAAAAGTATTTTCTTACGAGAATAAATAAGATACATTTCCGTGGCTTTTCAGTTTGTTACTGAAGTGTTCCTTCGGATGGTTCAGTACTGCCTACGCCGACCGTTATAGGAGTTCATAACTTTATGACAACGCGTTTTTCAACTTCCTACACATCGCTTCTAGGAACACTTCACCTTAACCATCATTGTTTAACCTTCTGACAATGACAACTGAACCCCACCACCAGAATGGCACCAACGGAAATGGCAACACAAGTGGTGAATCCGGGGGTGAGTCCTCACCGCAACAACAACGACTATATGCCAGTAATCCAAACAAACGACGCAGAATCCGAGTTATTCCATTATGGTTAGAGAAGCACGCTCGTCCAATAGGCTCAGATCCACCAGTGCCAAACTCGGTCCATGATCCAGGTAAGCTTACGGTATTCATTCAGGAAATTTGTGTCGGATGTTTATGATATATCTCGAAAGTGCTCTTTTCTCGCGCGTAACATACTCCTGACTTTAGGCATCGGACCGACGTCGGCAGGGCCGTCAGATGGGGGTGGGGGGGGGGGGGGGTGCGTTGGGTGCGGACGCACCCCCCTTGAAAATCTCTTTTTTTTTTCTTCTTCTTTTTTTAGGGTAAAAATTGCGTTTTTCTTAGTTTCAAATTTCAATGATAGTAAAACTACTCATAAAACATGTTGTTTTATGAATGGAAAATGGGGTCAACGATGGCAAGATACATGAAAATTGTGTCCTAAATTCGCTGTAATGCTCAGAGCTTCCAGGGGGCGAAGGGGCCCTGAGGCGGGCCTAGACTGGGTACCCGCGTCCCTCTATATGGCCGCCATCTTTAAAAATGGCAGGGGCCGTGTGGAAAATCGGGAAGACAGGAGGATCCAGTCTAAGGCGGGCCCCTGGACCCACCCGTTATTGGCTTCGCGCCAGAGGCGCTCGCATCGTCAGCGTGCTGCAGCACTAACACTCTGACCTGACGTCATACTACTACTTCCGGTAAAAAATCGTGAAAACGCACCCCTTGGGCAAAAGTGTCTGACGGCCCTGCGTCGGCGGATATCGGTTCCGAGTTGAAGCAATGGCGTTCATACGGTTGTTTAGCCTGCCGACGTCGATGGATGAACGAATGCGCCTTCAGGCCTTCAGTGTCGACAGACCTTCAAAGTACAATGTACATAAGCGTTGTAAACAACTCATAACATGTGCTGCTTCTGACTGTGTTTGAAACCAGCAACCTTCGTGATACATGCACAACGCGTTTATCTGTATTGAGCTACAGAAATATGGAAAAAGTAAAAGCGTTAAGTGCATGTATAACGAAGGTTTCTGGTTCGAAACCGGTTAGAAAGATACGGGGGATATACCCCAACGTTTATGTGCACAGGTCTACTCTGGGGAGATAAATTATAAATTGTAATATAATCACTAGAGGCGATTGTATCTCCTTTAGTTAATGCTGGGGTCTTCATAATCTCCGTAGGCCCAAGGGCGTCCCCAGAGGGTGGGTGTGTGTGTGTGTGTGTGTGGGGGGGGGGGGGGGGTTGTCACACACGCCATTCATCCGATCTGTCGGCAAAATCATGGTACACACAAGCTTCCGTCGGTACATTTGCGATTTTGACCATGCATTTTTTCGGTCGTCGGTACAACTACGGTATGTCGTGCCTCCCCCCCCCCCCCCCCCCCCCCCCAAATAAAAAAGGGTCTGGGGACGCCCCTGCGTAGGCATGTTCTATAGCCTAGATCCAATCTGTTCTGTCTTTTATGGGGGTTTTTAAGGGCCTGCAATAAGCTTGACTCTGTATAGAGGATACAATAAGAAAGTTAAGTTATTCTTAAAAGAATGAAAGAGGGTGCATACCGTGCATTGTACGCTCAAGGTTATGATTTCAGCTCTAGAACACTTTGTTTACAGTGGAAATATTGGCCATGTTCACTTGTACACATCTATGTTGATGTCAAACAGGAACACTTCGTTAAATACCTACCAAAAATAACAATCCACATACAATTTATACCAGGTGAATTCAATGGTAGGGCAATTCTAATCTTAGCCAGATTACCGTGCATTATCTTTAAAACTGGGGACTGTAGAAATAATTAAAATACTCGATGTTTTATAGGCAAGAAAATCATGCTGATCTTTTAATATTACGATATTGTTATTTGCAGGTTTTTTCTGTAGCTTATCATTTTCAAAAGTCAAGTTGCAAGCTTTGTTAGCAGCAGAAAACACAGTCATAGTGTCATGACATGCTAATCATGTCACTTACTTATTCCCAGTATTAACCTAGTCCTGTCAATGTCTGTATAGGGGTTGAAGTCAGCATATTATACTGTTTTTACAAATCTCAGCATTTTTTCTTGTATCTTACATAAATGATAAATATATAAGCGATATCGAAACAAAAACGATAGGATAGCTAACGAACGCAGCGTCGTATCGAGAGTACTATTCAAGACAAACGTACATGTTCACTATATTTGTAATAACTTTATTATACTAAACATGCTATAATGGATATATACATAGGCTATACGTAAATAAATTCAAAGCATAAACCTTCCTAAAAATGAGTCGTTACTCGGAGTTTCATCAGTGCCGATAAATAAAAGGTAATCCGTCAGCAGACGACAGCGACGATTGCCTTTATCATCCTGCTCATCCTGCTCATCATGTTTATCGGCATGAAACTCAAAGTAAAGTAACGACTCCTTTTCCGAATGTGTATTTGCTCTGCCGTTTTGGCATTGAACACTCAATTCAACATGTTCAACAGATAGTCAAACCATGAAATACCTTATTGTCGATATTCATGAATATAATGTTTATACAATGATAAGGTTGGTGATCCTATACAGACCGGGTAAAAACAACTAAACACATAAGTTTAACATGATCGTTTTTGCTGGCAAAGGCACGATGTTTCCTAAACATCGAATTTAAAACAAGAAATAAGAACAAGTAATTATATAAGTTAAAAGTTTAACGGGTTCGCCGTCGGACGAGTTTTAATCTGTCAAGCTTTCGTCAGGATTAGCTCTGACTTCTTCAGGACCAAATTATTATAATATTAAACAAAACATAGAGATTGCCACTTCTCTTGTTATCATCATTTGGGCTGCCCCTTGCCCGATGATTTGAGAGTAGGTGCCTTTTCCTACTTGTGAAAGAATTGGTGGCTCTGAAAAGAGCCGTTCAGATGGATTGCACAACAAGTAATTAGCTATAAATTGGCCAGATATGAACCGTGATTGATACAGATCTCGAGGCGCTCTGAGGATAAATATCCTGTTAAACGTGTTAAAATCCCAAGCTCATTCCATAACAATTGTTCCATTATTATTATATTTTATTTTACAAACTATTTTTCTCTAGTCTACATTTATAAAAAAAGAGCTAGGCCAACAAGATATACCTAAGTTATACATGTTATGCTGTGACACAGTATAGTTCAACAATCATTTATATAGTGATTTTACTGTGATTTACTGGTGATCCAAATATACAGACTCGTCTTTATATTAAACCCCTATATTATCATGACGAGGTGAGACAGTATTGATAAACATTGATAAACAATAATGACATCAACAAAATAATATGTAAATAATAAATCAAAAAGAGATCCAATAAAATACACGTCCATTGTAAATTCCCCGGTAAATATTCCTGTGACAATTTGTTTTACTTCTATAAATATACTTGCAGAAGCCTTGGAGGAACTAATCGACTACGTAGTACAAGGGAACGTTGTAGCTGTTAAACTTTTAGCGGAGGCCGGAGTTAATCTAAACATGAAAGACTCAGACGGGAGGACACCTTTACATCACGCCATGTCCAACGGGCAAGATGAAGTTGAGGAACTGCTTATCGAAAAGGGCGCGGAGAGTAAGAGTATCGAGAACAGTAAAGAAATGATTCCATTGAATCAAGATAATGAATAACGCAGCAACCCTTCAAGATCCAAGAACTTAGATCCTGACTCAGATCTCCGAAAAGCATCTAAATCGCGGCATGATCTCCAGTTCAAAAAATCAATGGTGGCATTTGTTTTCAATGAAATTTCCAAATATGGTGGTAGAATACAGGGTGTCCCAAAAAAATGTTAACACTCCGGGCACATAAGATATCTTAAAAGGACAGGAACACACGGGTCTAATCTTGATGTATTATGAAAGCTGAGTAAATAAGCTTTCATTTGCATTATATTGCGTTCCAATTGGTTATTTAGAACCGGAGATATGCTTCAGCAAACATGAGGAAGCAAAATCGGCTTGGTCCAATCCGCTCAGTATGAAAGTAAAGCTTTTAAAATGCACGAAGCAAGAAGCAACATGATTAAGTCACACACACACATCAGTTAATCTCTTCTTTGTTCTTTTCAACGCATTCTTTCGATTCTTTTCAAGCTTAAAAGACATATATAAATATATTCCACTCTTTTTCCATGTGCAATGGGTAGCTGTCAGTAAAGCAGTCTTTAAAATTGAAATTGAAACATTTCATGTTCTTTACATGAGGAAGCAAAATCGGCTTGGTCCAATCCGCTCAGTATGAAAGTAAAGCTTTTAAAATGCACGAAGCAAGAAGCAACATGATTAAGTCACCACACACACACATCAGTTAATCTCTTCTTTGTTCTTTTCAACGCATTCTTTCGATTCTTTTCAAGCTTAAAAGACATATATAAATATATTCCACTCTTTTTCCATGTGCAATGGGTAGCTGTCAGTAAAGCAGTCTTTAAAATTGAAATTGAAACATTTCATGTTCTTTGTTGAAATGGTCCATCCAATTAAATAAATTAACTAATATTGCACTGAAATAAAACTAGTATTGCACTGAAAATAACCATAAATCAAAATACCTATATAATTTATGTGGAATATATTTATTTATGTCTTTTTATAAGCTTGAAAAGAATCGAAAGAATGCGTTGAAAAGAACAAAGAAGAGATTAACTGATGTGTGTGTGTGGCTTAATCATGTTGCTTCTGATAAGTTAATGAGCTCAGAATATCATAAAGGCCTAAGAACCACTCAGCTAGTCTAATATACGCTAAAACTTAAAAATAGGCCTGAAGCTTAAAGGGGCGTGTACATCTCAAGTGTTTGTCCTGGACAAAAATCACATGACTCCCGACGTATCTGAGTCTCCGTGTTTCCATGTAATAATACCCATGGTGCAATAGATTTGCCGCGCCGAATTTCAATCGACAAAACGTAATGGCCAACATTTTGTGTACGAACGAAATACTAAGGTGTCTAGAATCGTTTCGAAAAGTAGTGTTATGCATTAAAATGAAATCAGAATTACAATCTCCTTCAGCATATAATCAACTTTTGGGCGATAATCCTATGTTAAAAACGCACAACAATCGAAATATAAAGCATTTTAGCCCGCATTTTTGCCCCGATTCGTGTGATATTCGTATTTTGAACTTTATGTATTTTATTTTCTAAATATCTATGTGTAGTCTTCATTAGCTCAGTCGGCAAAGCGCCGGCTTCATAATCATGAAGTCCGTGGTTCGAATCCTTGGATTGTTTTTAGAAATTGACACTTTATTTTTAGAAATTGACAGGATTGCATATCGTTCGCAATATTTATTGAATGTTGAATGACACTTTTTTCTTCTTTTGCAATCACTGCGATTAAGAATATCCTATTAAATATATTGTGTTGACTATTCCGTTCGATTGAACTATGGAGACCCTAGCTAGTCTATCAATGAACATGATTTGCAAAGGCCAATTGTTATGTAAATAAGAAGCAAATCGGCTAATATGTCCTTGAATCGATTTTCTTATTTCCTATACGACCGATATTTGTATTTGCTGATTTGCTCCAAACTTTAAAAAAAGATAGTTGTTTCTTCAAAAATACGTTACGCGGTTCACGGCTTTTACGGCCTGGTGTGAGCGACTGTATTTTGGCGTGGATTTGATACCGTGCTCAGTGGCGAACCCAGGGGTCCAGGGGCCGGTGCCCCCCCTGAAATACAGGGGCGTAACTACTTTTTTTGAGTGGGGGGGATGAAAAAAAAACCTCAAAATATTCTTTTACTCGCTACGCTCGTAAAACTATTGCCCGCCTTTTGTAACCCAAATAATACACTTTTTACAGATTGGGCTCATTTTGTAGCCCAAAAATTCAGGAATAATGCACTTGTCAATTGTCATTTTATGCCATCGGATTTAGGACTTTGGACCAACTATGTATTCTCTTATATACACTAGCCTATTGTGACTTTCTTTTCCCTTGCAACCAGATTGCTATAATATGAGTGTGCCTACAAAGGATAATCTTTACGCCCACCTATTTGTTTAAATACGTCACTTTTAAAATTATTGGTTATGAAAAATCTGGGGGGGATGATTACATTAGGCATCCCCCCAGGTAAAAATCTGGGGGGGGGATATATCCCCCCCATCCCCCCCTGTTGTTACGCCAGTGCTGAAATATCCCCGTCGGTAAACTTGAGCTTCCGTCGGTACAGTCAGATGCCAACGTTGAGTGAGTCTACTGATACGAAGAGAATTGTTTTTCCCTTGAAAAGCGGATGTCGATATCGTGCAATTCAATATGCCAAAATGTCAGCCTTATACAATGACAACATTAAGGCATTTAAATGTGGTTCAACGTCATGTGACTAGGGGGATATTTCCCGTGGCCATGACCCCTGTCTCATTAAAAGCTTTAAATTAATAACCTTCCACGATCATCAATTTATTGCTCTTTACGTTGAATCCAAACCTAGCTTGCAGCGACACCGTTTTCACATTTAAAATACAATTTAGAAACTGGGTTCAATTTGGCTAAAATTTCGTCGAATCCTCAATAGTTCACCACTAGTTCATTATTATAGAGAACACATAGACACGTCAGTAAGTAGTTATGGCCGAGCGGTTACGAATATGGACTAGTAATCTAATAGATTCTCCCCTCCTCGGTTCGAATCCTGCTGAATACCTTTTTTTAGAAAAAACGATTTAGTCTCTGTGTGTTGGAAAATGGCGTATATTTTTACCGTAGGTGAATAAAAGTCGTGGCCCTGACCCCTGTCCAAAAATGTATTACAAATAAACATATTTTTGATCAAGTTTAATACGTTAGGAACATTTCTTGTGCATAAAGTTTTTGCTATGACGTCTAAAAATCATCAAAAATACGATGTTTACGATCGCATTGAAAATACATCTTTATCGACTAAAAGATAGTAACAAAAATCGTGTTTTTTATTAAATCGGAAATGACATCTTACATAATTAGGACTTCCCCTTCAAAATGAGCCTAAGATGATCAAAAATTGATGGAGGCAATCCTTCACAATCGCGAGTTGTAAATGATCCGATTTCTATTTTTTTAAATTTTAAATCTCACTTCACTGACGGCCGGGACGAACAAAATAGACGGTATTTTCATGCCTTGACTTCTGACTGGGTAGATTTGCGATTTCTACCAGGCGATTTTTTTTTCAGCTATTGTTGACAATGTCATCGCTACCCCCACTTTTCAATATTTCAGCTGCTGACGAGAAGAAGAAAATTGGGTCATTTTTGCGATTTTTTTGTCGGTACATCATGACTTTCGTAACTATCCCCCCCCCCCCCCCCCCCCCCAGTTTCCAAAAGCTGGGTACGCCACTGACTGAGTGCTGAACTCATCATGTTCATTGCTGCTGCGAGCATCTTACTATAAATCTGTGTGGGGTTGTGTGTGTTTGTTATCCTTATGTCTCCGTTAGTTTTGATCAAAGTGGCGCATAATTTGCATGCAATATCGAGGAAATAACGGTGTGTTGAAGTTTATTCCAGTGAAATTGGTTAACAATTTGCTCCAAAAACAGCAAAAAACCTCTCAGATTTGGCTCATAAATGCCACTTGAATTGAACAACATTGTGCGTTGCGCGTACTGCCGCGTAATCATACCGTGGTAACGCGTTGCGTGTCGCGTTTGCGCAAATGCTAACTGCTAGCTTCACTGTCTATAATCACTGTCATAATGGTATAATGACATATTACTAAATTCAAGCTATTTCACGCGAGCATGTTTCGTCGTTATTCGCGGAGCTGCGTCCAGATGCCTGAAATGTGCTAAATAACGTGCGTGACGATATCACGATTGACGCGCGGTCATGTTTTGAATGTGCTCGGTACGCACCTCTGGGTTTACGCACATACGAATGCACACAAGTTCGCACGCATAGAATGGAGTTGGCCATAGCATTATGACACTGACTATACGCTACTTGTACGCAATCCTATTTCAAAATAAAAGCAAGGCTCTCAGCGGGCCCAACCGATATTTTAAACCAGCTAATATGCATAAAAATAATATAATTTATTAATATGCACAGTACGAACGCATTGTCAGCTATAACTTGAATTTCATTTAATTCAAATTGGTCATTTCAAACGGGAGATATGTGCACTTTTCCAAGGCACCTCTATGAATGCAAAAGTTTAACTCACGCATTTTGAAATGTCAATCAATGGCGTGTTGGTATTCACAATGCCTACAATGGACAATGGGGTATATTTGGAACACTTTCATCAAGTATAAAGAAGTAGCTAGTGTACTCATATATGCAATGAAGACATTGATTAATTTTTAACAAAAGTATTTGTCGTGATTTTCTAAAAACGGGACCTGAATATTTTGACTCACCCTGTATACAAACCAACATCAGATTTGTATTTAGAGAATAAAATATAGTTCTAATACTATATACTGTATACGATGGTCTTATAATGTAAAGGCTGTACCATGGAGTCGTATATAGCAAAACAGCTAAGAACTATGTTTGATTCTCATTCATATTTAGTTTATTGGTTATTTTGGTCTTTAATCAGTTTGTTAGATTTATTTTAACAACAAACATGATAATCAAACAACATTATTATATAGTGGGTGTGGTTTGAGATGTCAGCAGGCAATTTGATTGTTTTTTGGCTGATTTTCAGCCGACTCGCCCATGCATTATGAGACAATGTTGTATAGTTTGGGGCGGGGTTTAATTCATTCGAAAAATAATACCTTCAGCGCGTATGATCAACGCGTCATCGCGTTAGCGTCCCCTACACAAAGTCGCCGCCGTATGCGTTGTTGGTATAACGCAGCGATGACAGGTGCGTGTGTGCTAAATAACGCGATTAATTTGAAGCAGGATGTTGGAAAACAGCTCGCTGGATTCGCCGATTTTATACAGGGGGAAATTTGTTGTCGTTTGTTTAAAATAAATCTAACAAACTGCGTTATTTTATGATAAAAGATCAAAATAACTAATAAACTAAAATTAATATTAGAATGAGAATAAAAGATAGTTCTTGGCTGTTTTGCTATAGACGATGGTCTTATAATGTATAGGCTGTACCATATTTGTGTCGTCGTGTATTGCCACCTGCGGCGACCATACACGACTCCAAATATGGTACAGCCTATATACACTATAAGACCCTATAAGACCATCGTCTATAGCAAAACAGCTAAGAACTATGTTTTATTCTCTAAACGTACAACAACTTTCCCCCTTTATAAAATCGGCGAATCCATCGAGCTGTTTACCAACTTCTTGCTTCGAATTAATTGCGTTCTTTAGCACACGCGCATATGGCAACGCTGGGTTACACGCACAACGCATACGCCGGCGACTTTGTGTAGGGGACGCTAACGCAATGATCATGCGCACTGAATGTATCATTATTCAAACGAATCAAGCCCCGCCCTAAATGTCTCATAATATATATTGCGTATCGGATGAAAATCCGCAAAAAAACCACCAATCACAGTCCAGTGACATCCAAAACCACACCCACAGTAAAGAATCTACAATATTGCAATGAAATCAAAGTAAAACAAAGTACACCCTAACACCTAAAGAAGTTCGTCAAACTTATGTGATGTGTGACGATCCATTTTTACTCTTCAAATTGAAGGATGTTAATGATTTGAACAACCATAACGAACAACAGTTCATAACAAAAGGGAACAATAGCAGACAAGGCATTGAGAGACTATTTATGTTTCTTAAAAACAAGTTTAAAACTTTCCACGCGGCTATTTTAGTTTTACCACACAAAACAGATGTTTCAAAAGCCTTTCCGAAATTTCAAGTAATCTCAAGAATTAGTGAATCAATACTAGGTATATTTGTACTTATTTTAATGCATTTCTTGTGGTGATTCCAAATATGGTGATGGAAATTCAATCATTTTGACATTTTTGAAACATTTTGTTCGGTTCATAGACGCCTGCCGCGTGGAAAGTGTTAACACGCACACACACCCCCACCCTTTCGTACTTTGCCAATATTCGTGATCGTAACATTTTAATGAAATGGTTATGTCAAAGATTATGAAAAAACCTGGACCTGAATCTCATTGATTTTAATGAGGGGCATCGATGGGTAGGCGCAGCCTACTATATCATTTTGGGACAGCCTGTATATGAATAAATGCACCAAATTGGAAATTGGACAATTTGCGCATTTGACATTGAAATGTTCTCTGAATACGTGTCATTTATTTAGTGTTAGCATACAACTGAAGATTTTGAACACTTTGGAGTACGTCTCATGTATTTAATGTTAGCATAAAACTGAAGTTTTGTTGACAATTTGTTTTTGCAAAAGCCGCATATCATGAATATAACAAATTAAATCTGAAAAATTATCAGCACGTGTTTACCATGTTGAATCAATGTGTCTTATTTTAAGTTATGCGATCAAAAATTTTAGCTCATATGGCCATGGGGCCTCAGATATATTTTTTTAACTTGTTGAATTATTTCACTGAAGTTTAAAAGGGTATCAAAAGAACGTGTTTAGATATATAGATAGATGGATATATTAATGGATAGATATATTGGTTCAAACGGTCTTTGTATAAGTATATGAACAAAACAATAAATGAGTATTTTTAGATGGTTTCAGCTTATTTTACAACTATAGAGCCACTTTTTGGCGCATCCGTTACGTCGGTCGCCTCAATTATGTTGAGTTTTGACATAAAACTATAGTCGGCATACCCACTTATTTAGTCTCACAGTAGTGGCACAATACAAATATTGTGTTATGATGTGCTCAAGACCGGGAGTCAAGACGAGAGAGATTTAGGACAGCGGACAGCATTTTATAATTGCGCTCTTGCAGCGATGAGCAAAAAAGTATCATTCAAAATTCAATAAATATAGCGAACGATTATAAGCAATCCTGTTATTAAAACAAAAAGGTGTAATAACAAAAAGAAAAAGACATTTACAAGATTCGAACCACTGACCTCATGATTGTGAAGCCAGCGCTCTACCATTTGAGCTAATGAAAACTATACATGAATCAGTTTTAAAATAAAATTAGATAGAGTTTAAAATACGAATATCACTGAAATCGGAGGCTAAAATGCTTTATATTTCGATTGTTGTGCGTTTTTATCAAAGGTTATCGCCCAAAAGTTGATTATATGCTGAAGGAGATTGTAATTCTGATTTCATTATTATGCATTGCACTTCTTTTTGAAACTATTCTAGACACAGTTCGTTCGTACAATAATTTCAACATTACGTTTTGTCGATTAAAATTCGCGGCAAATCTATTGCACCATGGGTATTATTACATGGGAATACGGAGACTCAGATACGTAGGGAGTCATGTGATTTTTGTCCAGGACAAACACTTGAGATGTACACGCCCCTTTAAACTGTCCTGTCCACAAGGGACTATTTAGGTACTCTTTCATCATTCATAAATTCATTAATTAGATTAGATCATAAAGTGATATTTTTGGTCCTCTATTATATAAGCTATCTTTGATTCTATAGTCCATTAGGCTATAGGCGAGGCAGTGGCGTAGCCAGGTTTCATGGCGAAAAATGAAAGTGAACCGACAGTGCAGTGGAGGGGGGGGGGGGGGGGGCGGGAGGGGGGGGGGGGGGGGGGTAGAAGTTAAAAAAAATCGTACGGTCAAACGATTTCTCACATTTTTTACTGATTGTTTGGACTCTTTGATTTTCTATTAGACGGTATTAGGTGGCCGCCTACCATTACCGCCCTGCGAACGGGCGCGAAACGGGTGTGCCGTCTTTATACCGTTCTCAAACCGGGCTCTCACCGTTTGCCGCCGCTTTTACTCACCCGGCAGGAGTTTTGAGCATGTTCAAACTTCCTGCCGGGCGCGGATGGCCGGCAATGTCCCCGGCAACGTGTTCAACGGACGGAAATGGCCCACCGTGTGATCACCGCGTGCCGCCGTCTGCACCAATTTGTCACACGGTAATGGGCCGGCCAGTTCACACCGATACATGTGAGTACAAATGTATTTTACAGAGATTCCCGGAATGTGAGCGAGCTTGAGCGCTCAGCTTATACAGGGCAGTTTGATGACGTTATCAAGGCGGTTCGGTCGGTGAGGACCTGGTGAGGAGGTGGTATGAGCCCGGTTCCAGGCTGATAAGGACCCGGTATACACTGCAAAATGGTTGCTTAAATATTTACTCAACATTTTACACAACGTTGTTGAAGTATGCAACCGCTTAACAGTTGCGTAAAATTTACCCAACACCGTTGGATAACATGTTTTCACCAACAGTTGAACAATTCCAGTTACTCAGCAGTTGCACAATTCTAATTACGCAACAGTTGGGTATTATTAATTAACCATTTGTTGGGCATTTTGTGACTGTTGCTTAATTTGTGAATTGTTTTCATTATATATTGAGCATTTTTGTATAGCAACTGTTGCTTAATTTATCAAATATAGCTATATGTTGGGTATTTTATTTGTGTCAAGTTTTTATTATATATCGAGCATTTTGGTATAGCAACGCAGTAGGCAAAATAATGTGAATTCTGGGCGATGCAGCAGAGCTACATACATCACTTCCTCCCGGTAGTGAACCGGTAACTTGTAATGGGAATTCTAGGCGATGCAGCAGAGCTACATACAACTATTCCCGTTCGGAAGTGAATCTGTAATTTATTTTAACATGTTATTAAATAATAGGTTTATACATGGTATCTGACATCTCTTATCAATGGTGTTTTTACTGTGAACGTTTGCCAAACGTAGTCTTGCTATCATCTTGGTATGAAGGTTAAAATAGTCCATATTATATAATACATAAACATATTTATGTGATTCTTTTGGTGCAAAATAGATCACATGACATGAACTATTCAGTATATGTCCATGTCGTGTATTTTTTGGCTATAAAAATCGACAATTCAATATTCATCGTTAGTGACGTCGCTACACCACCGTTGAAATGATATTCATAAACAAATATATGTCAAACAAGGATGGCAATTTTAAACTATTTGTCAGTGTATTCCGTTTTGGATGCCAAGACAGAATAAATCTAATTGTGGTCCTGCGCTGCAAAAGGTTGCTTAAATATTTACTCAACATTTTACACAACGTTGTTCAAGTATGCAACCGCTCAACTGTTAAGTAAAATTTGCCCAACACCGTTGGATAATATGTTTTCACCAACAGTTCAACAATTATATACACTCAACAGTTGTTCAAGTATGCAACAGCTCACGAAATTGGCTTTTTTAGACAACAGTTGCCTAAAATTCACATGTGCGTAACTTGCATCAACTGTTGCGTGATTGTCCTCAATGCTCATGCAACAGTTGCCAAAGTGGAATATTTGTACGCAACATATTTTAGCAACAGAAACATTTTAAGGACATTGTTTTCGACGAATTGCTCAACGCTGGGGATTTTTTACTTTTACACAACGCCTAACTTTCTACATTGAATGAATTTTAATCAACACGTCAACCAACGGATGATAAAAGTACTTTTAGCAACGTATTTTAAGCAACCTTTTTGCAGTGTAGAACAGTATGAACCCGGTGACAAAAAAAAAATCAATGTGGCCGTTGACATTTTTTGCTGATTGTTCACCGTGTTGGACTCTGTTGTTTTTCTATAAGACGGTAAGGGGCCGCCCAGCTCACACGGATACATGTGAGGGGCCCATTATAAACAAACACGATGCAAAACAGAAGAGTAGTGGTGCAGTGCTCAAATGTCGATTGGTTTAAATCCCGGTTTAAATGCCTGGTCATTATAGATGCTATCCTTGCACACACTTATGTTGCATCACATTGCATTAAGAGATTTTATTGTGGCTGTTGTCTGAATTTATTTGTGTCCAAACAAGAGTAGTTTAAGTTGCAGTAAACCAGGGCTGCAGTACATGCAAAGCATTGTCATGATTCATCCGATAAACGTGTTCGGAGGTTTGACTCAAATTAAAACATGACTTTTAAGTCACGTTTTAATTTGAGTTTAAAACATTAAGCTTAATGAAACCTATTGCGTCTATATTTATTTCTCAACCCATGCAGACAATTAAGCATCATTTGCCGGTTGTATTATTGAAGGCTAAACTTTCAGCTTAATGATATCTATTATATAATCGTGTCTATTGTCTCAACCCATGCAATAAATTAAGCATCGTTTGCCTTTGTATTTTGAAGACCTTATTTCGCTTCAACTCACGTAGAAATGTAAGCATCATTGTCTTTTGTATTATTAAAAAGACACAATTTGTCTTTTTTAGTCCAATTAAACACTGTTCTCGTAACCATGGTGACTATTACAATAACGTCTAACTAGCTTGGTGAGGTACAATAGAAACAAATATTGAAATAATACAAAACAAACATTTATACAAAACATGTTTCGGCTATCGCCTTATGTGATTGGATACAAACCATTTATCTGTGTCCGTATTGCGTCAACATACTGGGGATAATTAATAGTATCGCTCGATACTGGTACATAATTTTGTTCCAGTATCGGGCAATACTGGAATGTTTGTTTATATGCCAGTATCGAGCGATACTGAAACACCCACTTTATACCAGTTTCACTGAGTGTTCCAGTATTGGACGGTATTATTACATTCTAGTATCCGGGACCATGCACACTTTTCCAAATTAATTTCAGGTTTGAATGAGGAGCCAGGCTGCAAAGCAGCACCGTCATTTCCCTTTTCCTATATAAGAATATTAAACTTTACTATAATAACGTCTTCACGAAGGTGCATCGTTATCATCAATACACAGACTAACATGTCATATTCAACATATCGAGTTTAATTGCTCATGTAGTTCTTATGATCGATCGACCACAAATTCACCTCAGATGTCCCCATACAACAAAGAACTGGAATGATATTCTACTCTTGCAGTCAATTTGTCACTCATAACATCATATTAGAATTTGCAGGGATAACGAGAACAATATTGGTGTTATAGCTGATCCCAAAATCTCAATTTTGCATGTATATATATATATGCAAATGTAGTTATGCTGCCATTAAGTGTAATTTTGGCAAAAGTTTCACACCACATTTTGAAATGTATGCATCTATTAGGTTCAAATGTCAAGAAGCTATACCGCTTACGTGTGCCGACCTTTGACCTAATGAAACTAATAGATGCTTAACTTGTAGATATGGCAAACTATTCTTCTTATGGCATGTCGTGCACTGAAAACCTAAAACAAGTCGCCCATCTAGTCCAGATGGTGTCCATTTTGACCAGTTTTAGCCTAGTCCAGCACTTAAGCTCGACTAGCTTGATGTTAGTCCGTCCTAAGCTGGACTTGTTTAGGCTAGTCGCTCGACTAGCTTTAAGTTAGTCCAGATGGTGTCCGGATTGGCTCGACTAACGTAAGGTTAGCCCAGCACAAACCATATAAAGTGCTCAACAAAAGAAAGTCGTACACTTTGTTTAGGTCATTTAAAGTAACTTTCGATTATGTTTTTACCAAACAGGCTAGATATACATTTGAATGAATCTTTTAGGCACATTTTAATACCAAACATAACACATAGCAACAAAGATAAACCATGATTAGTGCCATTTAAAGAAAATGAGTCACTTTTCAAAAAAGTCACATTTTCAATACACTACGCGGGAGGAAGATGGGTGTGTGTGAGGTTCACTCCGTGTGTGACACTGTTAATAATACCAGGATTGACCGGCGGGCAATCGATCACACAGCGCAGCCGTTTCTCCATTCCATAAAAATCCGCCCTTTAATTCCTATCCCTCACCCATGCTTGACACTTTGAATTTGAATTAGCCCGCCCATTGAAGGGAAATAATGCGCAGCGATCAACACGAGACTGATACGGCGTATGTGCTTGTTATCAATTGAGGACCCTAGATCTAAAAGGGGGTTAAGTCACATGGAGTGCATTTTGAGAAAAATGGCAAAAACTGGGTTTCATTGTTTTTCCTGATGCAGTGCCCATAATGGATGCATTATTATTTCTTGCATTACAGAGACTAACTTTAAAATAGTTGTTGTTATGAAAAAAATTGTAAAGTAGTTGTTTTTGCCATTTTCAAATACTGTTAATCTAAGAAGAGGGTTAAGTCCAAATGGACTTGACCTCCTTCTTAGATTAACACAGTATGTTTAGCATAGTACTATCTTTATTTTCAAGTTTTTAATAATAATAGCTTTAGTACTGGTTAAAAATAATTAATTAATTCGATTCAGTTATCTTCTGCGCATTTTGACACCTCTTTTGTTGCGCTACGATGTTGTTTGGCGGGTTTATGAGCACTTGAGTGGTCGAATTTCAAAGTTGCCAAAGCCCCTATTCTCGCAAAGCAAAAGCGTTGTACTGTGACGAATAAGATCAGCATTCATTTTGCCCGGCTTTTATAAATGATTTGTTTGTCGCGTGTTGGATAAATCGATTGCAATGAACATCAGCATTATTTGTCAATAATAAAACAAAAGGGTCAGAGATGGGAGGCATATTAATTGTCAATAACAAAACAAAAGGGTCAGAGATGGGAGGCATAAATCAAATTGGTGTATTTTGGGGTGGTTTGGTCTGTGTGTGATGCTTGTGTGAGTTCCCTTCTGGAATTGGGGTGAATAGGAGCTTTTGCAACTTTGAAATTCGACCTTAAAAGAGGTGTCAAAATGCGCAGAAGATAACTGAATCGAATTAATTAATTATTGTTTTACATACTATTTCAGGTTCCGATAATCTGACCATTTGTAAGTGTTTAGATACTTTATTGGCGCAGTTTACATGTACATGTAGTCTCTTATAAATAGTGTTAATACTACAAGGGAGTCAAGTCCAGAATTTGTAATGCCTTTAAAATATCCTAGTCACAATGAAAACTTGTCTTGAAACAATAATCTTTCTTTAGAGATAGCTTACTTACCTATTTGGGACTTTTTAATGGCTGATTCTTGTGATATTCGCCTGGGTTTAGCAGAGGTTTCGTCTGATGTCTTAATACAGGACGCCATCTGGGAATATGTAGTTTCAATGCAAGAAAGTGGTCATGTCCATGTAGTTTCAATGCAAGAAAGTGGTCATGTCCATGTAGTTTCAATGCAAGAAAGTGGTCATGTCCATGTAGTTTCAATGCAAGAAGGTAGTTATGTCCATGTGTGGACTTGACCCACTCGGGTTGTACCTCCCATGGACTCTTACACATGCTTTACCACATGACTTAACTATAAAATTTGAACAGAGGGTGCAGAGATCCTCCTTGTAGCAGAAAATGATACTAACTACAATTTCACAAGATTGTGACTTAACCCCCTTTTAGATCTAGGGTCCTCAATTGGTGTTTTCTTCCGCGTAGTGTATTGAAAATGTGACTTTTGAAAAGTGACTAATTTTCTATAAATGGTGCTAATCATGGTTTTTACGGTTTATCTTTGTTGTTGACCTAGACAAAGTGTACGACTTGCTTTTGTTGTTGACCTAAACAAAGTGTACGACTTGCTTTTGTTGAGCACCGTAGTAGATCCCGCCTGACTCAAATTGTACACGTTGCGTAGCAATACTTGGTTTCACCACGGGTTATTGCTCTGCTGTCTGTTCAATAGCTCTCGTATTGACCATGTTAGCGTTCGAGATGCCCGCGCTACCGTCGTTCTTTAGGCTGGGTTCACATAGGAGTATACGGTATACATGGTATACGGTATTCGCTATACGCTATTCGGTATTCGCTATACGCTATACGGGCACGGCGAGTCACATAGGGTAGCACGCGAGCCCTACTCGTAGTAGAGTCATTACCTTAGTTTCTTAGTGAATTTGTCAACTAGAACCATTTTAAAAGAAAATGAGGTCCCATGCATTTCTCAAAAGTGACGGGAACGTTCTTTTATAGCAAAAAATCCAAAATGGCCGCCATACTGGGCCAAAAATTCAAATGGCTTTAATTAAGCTAAAAAGCACACCAAATTGTTCGGCTGAGCACAAGGATTCCGAAAAAGTATAGTACAAAGGAGTCCTATTGTCATGTTCTAACTTGCCTGTACACACGAATTGCAGCTGCCACATCCCAACAGAGGACGGTATACGGTGCACGAAAATCGAACACGCACGATTCCCGGTATACTATAGATGGTGTGACCGGTGACGTCATGTATTTACAAATGGGACACCCTCTGTTGATTCCCTCCAGGCAGAATATACAGTAAAGTTAATGAAGACAACATGAAATCTCTTTCTAATGAATTGTAAAACTCATTTATTTTTATTTTTTTGTGTGAAATGCGATAGCTTATAGCATTCCTAAGCAAGTTTAAAGACAGTTTTGATAACAATTTGCTGTGACACCACAATCTAGTTAGAAAACCTGATCTGGCCTATGTAAACTATAGGAACTCTCGCCCGGTGTGTTTTGTCTCAAATCAACAGAGGGCGTCCTAAATGTAAACAACGGTCACCTCATCTATACTATACTACACTCAGGCCCGTCAGATGGGGGGGGGGGGGGGGCGACGGTGGCGATCGCCCCCCCCCCCCCCCCCATTTTTTTTTAAGGTAAAAATTGCGTTTTTCTTAGTTTCAAATATCAATGATAGTAAAACTATTCATAAAACATTGACTACAGTGCTTTTTGGACTGCGAAATTGTGTGTCCGTGCGAAATTTTTGACTTCACCCCCTCCCCTCTCCCTCCCCCAAAAGATATTGCACATAAAACATGATACATTTACGTGATCACCTGACTGACACCATACATACCCTACACACCCCACCCACACACCCCACCATACACACTACCCACTCCCTCCCCAAAATATATTGCACACAAAACATGGTACATTTACGTAACCACCTGATGACTGACACCATACACAACCCCCCCCCCCCCCCCTCACACACACACTCCCCTACATACATTAGCTGTAGCAGCACTCGCAATACACATGAACAAACCAAACAACAGCACAGAACCCGTAATTTAAATTGTTATTTAGCTGCAGACATACATACATGCATATACCTTACATTGCATACATCAACAATACTTAAGACTGCATTTAATAAAAACCCTTTAAAGGGGAAGTGCTAGTACAAATGAAAGACTTTGATATTTTTTAGGAAAGCATTTGGTAGAATAATGACATGTAATTGGGTAATCAGTATTGGCACAAGAGCAGGCAGTGAACGTATTGGCAAATTTGGGCATGATATCAAGTAATGAATATGAAGACAAATTTGCAGTAGTTGTCCGTACTGTATATATGTGAAAATCAGACACAATTAGGCAAGATATCAACATTGAGCTTGTATTTGATTATTGTAGTAGAGATCTTCCGCTTAACAATGGTACTCTTTTTTTAAGCGGAGTTATATAATTTTTCAAATATAGTCTTTATGAAAACTCCAAACTGAGATATCATCCTTTAAAGATGTACTTATAATGTACTAACGATGTACTTTTATTTGTATTTTTTTATTTTTTTATTTTTTGGTTTGAATTTTTAATCTGAAACTTTCACATTAATGTTATAAACACTCTGAAAATTAATTATTTACAAGAATCACCTCCAATTAGGGTTTGGGCTGTACTCTTTTTTTAAGCGGAGTTATATAATTTTTCAGTTATAGTCTTTATGAAAACTCCAAACTGAGATATCATCCTTTAAAGATGTACTTATAATGTACTAACGATGTACTTTTATTTGTATTTTTTTATTTTTTGGTTTGAATTTTTAATCTGAAACTTTCACATTAATGTTATAAACACTCTGAAAATTAATTATTTACAAGAATCACCTCCAATTAGGGTTTGGGCTATTACTCAGTTTGGAGCTCTGCCCAATTCGTGAATTAAAAAGAAATTTGGAAGAAATGAAACAATCATTTGATCTTGTTGTGTGCATTCATTGGCGGCGTAGCTACAGGTAACCCACCAAGGGTCATTCGGGGGGGGGGGGGGGGGGTGCAATTAACAATTCAGGGGAGTTAAAGGGTTTTATATATACTTATCTCCAATTTCATGGCGTTTCTCGTCGTGGGGAATCAATACCAATCCTAATCACCTAAAGGCTTTGTCCCAGGACCTACCGGGCCGGGGCCCTTATGTAATGTGGGCCCTGGACCCCACGCCACTCTCGTGCCCCCGGGATGACAAGCCTCCTGGCTACGCCCATATGTCGCAAACAATTGACTTCAAAACTCATAAAACGACCGCCAATTTTGTATTTATTTCATTAAGCCTACCAAAGAATGGAAATTAACTACCCAGTATGATTTGTTTGTGCAATTATAAACGATATCTCCATCTTTGGCAAACACGAGAGTAAACATTTTAGAACCACCCTCTCCATAGGCTTTATTGGTATAAGTGTTGTAAAAATCAACACAGATTGTCAGAGGTATATTTGCTCAATAGTGAATTAAAAAGTACAATAGTTTTTAAACGGCTTTCGTTGAATAACAAAATAACAGACATAAGGGACACTTTCTATGCGGCTAGTTTTACCAGAGTGATATTACCTATTACACCTCCCTGGTTTTGCCATATAAAAAAGATTTTGCAAAAACCTTTTCTAAACTTTCAAAGTCTTATCTCAAGAATAACTGACCTAGTAATACTAGACGTGCTTGTACTTATGTTAATTAATTTCTCATGGTGATTCGAAATATATGATGATGAAAGCCAATAAATTAAATACGTTTGTGAAACATTTTGTGAATTGTATTTTGCGTGTGCATAACCGCGCGCATGGACAGCGTTAATCTATTCTATATTTGCCTAAAATTCTCAGTTTGCTTCCCCCCTCCATTTCTTTACATTGCCACAAGCTAGTGGATATTTATCGCTTTGTTTACCTATCGGAGTAAATATACTTTACACAGGCTAGGCAAACAACTGCGGACATCATCTCAAAATTTCACCCCGGGCGCTAAACAACTGAACACATCTCTCGTCCAATCAAAGCCATGGACATAGATGGATTAGGCGGCGCTTGTAAGTGACCCTGATGCAATACACATAGCATCCAAGCGTCACACTTCTCGATCAACCAATATACCCGTATGAGAGTGTCATTTGGCTGGACCCGTTCGATAATTATACCGATTTGGTCACGGTTTCCTGAACCAAGTGACTCGAAGTCATCGCGTACTTGGAATATTGATTTTGAATTCAGGCTATAAGAGCTAGCTATCGTGATAGCTAGCACAAAAAGTAATACAAAATGTAAACCACTAAAAGACCAATATATATGGGCGATTCCATGAAAATGTGACGGAGCAAAAAAACTGAAAATTGCTCCAAAAGATTTATTTTTACCTCTATGTTGTTCAAAGCTCATGCAAAGGTTCAGGAAAAAATTGTTACAACATTTCGCTAATGTTTACTATGAACAAATTCTACTTTTCTTACCCCCAAAATGCTAACACGTGTTACCGGAGCAACACTTTTTTGAAAATATTTACTTTATTGATTTGGTTTAATTTACGCCACTTATAATTTTAATTCTACTAGTTAGGCCCTATTTAAAAATAGTAAACAATTAGATAAATTCATAACCACCACTCTACAATAGGCCATCAAAATGTCGTAACGCGTGTTACCAAACTCGTATTCAGGAAAACGTGCTAAAACCTCAATTTTTCAAGTGTTATTTATCACTACTTATGGTTAATATGTTAGTTCAATTGCCAAAGTCAAAATTGATTTTAATTTAGAAATGTAATAAAGAATCTAAGGCTAGTAAATAATGGCTGGACAAAGTGTAACGCGTGTTACCGTAACACGTGTTACCGACTATTTTGCATTTTACAAAAAAGTGAGAACTTTAATTCTTGTTATTATTCTAGTTTTATAAACCTTATAAAGGTACTTGCTTACAGTAGTGACCAATTGATTGTCATGATTGTAGGTTGGTTAGTTGAAATACACAAGCAAAACAAAGTTGGGATTTTTTTTGGTGCGTCTTTTTTTCGTAACGCGTGTTACCGATATTCGGAGCGATCTTACATTAACATGAGCTAATATTTCATATTGGTGTTAGCATGAGGATCTAGCCTTAAGTCTTGGGTATTACAATACAAAAGACGAAAGCTTCATTCAAATTACTTTTACAGTTATAGAGTGGAGAATAAAGAATGGCGCGCTTAAATGTAACGCGTGTTACCGTGGAATCGCCCATATACAATAATTGTGTAAACAACCAGGCTGAATTATTCCACAGGGAATAGATGAGTTTTTAAAAGCTTTTTAAAACATTTCACATTTGGGGCGGTACGCACAGAACTGGGTAGGATATTCCACATTCTTGGTCCTAAAGCTGAAAATGATTTATCCCCAAAGGATCTGTTAGTTTTGGGAATGGCAAGAAGTGTAGAATCCTGAGATGACCTAAGCCCTTCACGGCCTGAGTTGTAAACGTTAAGTAAAGCCTGTAAATAAATTGGTGACGAACCATTCATACAATTGTACACATGCACCAAGATCTTGAATTCACTCCTCTGCTGGATAGGCAACCAATGCAATTCGCGGAGCAATGGTTTCGCGCTAGTTCGTCTGCCAACATGGTAAATAAGACGCGCAGTGCGATGAGTTGCCATAGTCCAACCGGGAAAGAATCAAAGATCTCACTGCATGTGCACAAGTAGATTTATCCATAAAACGACGGATTCTCCACAAGTTTCTCAAATGAAAATTAATGCTTCTATATAATGTGCTGACATGATCTTTCATGGAGAGGCTACTGTCAAATATGATGCCAAGGTTTTTAACATTCTTTGATGGGGCAATCACAGAGCCACCGATATTCAGGTGAAGATCGAGTTGAGATACAGCATTTGCAAGCCTAGGTGGAGCAATCACGAAAAGCTCTGTTTTGGAATCATTTAGCTTCAATTTGTTTGCACGCATCCATGATCGTATCTCAGCAATGCAATTGGTCATGTTAAGTTTAGCAGCAGCTGTATCTTCCTCTGACATGTCTGACTTTGGATTAAAACTCTCATACAACTGCGTATCATCAGCGTAAGTGTGATAGTCTATATTATAACGTCTGATAATGTCAGCAACATGTTGCGCATATGCAGTGAAATTCGGTGGACCTGCAATTAACCCCTGTGGCACACCATAATGTAAAGTTTGGTTATGAGAATGGTCGCCAAAAATACGCACTCTATTTATACGATCACTTAAATAGGGGAATATGGGACAACTGGACCGTGGGGCAAGTGGTCCGAAATGAAGGATTTTGTAATTGTATGGGCATACTGCTTTCTTTTGAACAATACGACTTTTGTTGATACTTGACATATATCTTTACCTTCTACAATCCAAAACATTTGGAACTTTAGGGTATTTACACATGTGATTTTTCTCCATATCTTTGAAGCTAACTCCTTGAGTGACTGATTGAAAATTCACAGATAGTATGGGCGATATATGAAGATGGGTTTAGATCATGTTTAATGTACTTTATATGATTGACAGATATGCAACAGTAAATATATACATGCAGTACAGTCGTCTTAAGATACTAGGTGCATATTGCATTTGATGGGTGCTATATTGTAGTGTGCTTAGGGACTTTCCGAAATATGATTAAAACATGTTAAAACCATAGGTTGTGGTTGAAATGACCGTAAAATGGCGCATATTGCTAATTTGGGACATTGGTGGTTTAGATTTCCGATCAATATTATCATTTAAAGAATGCTTCAACTTAAATCATTATCACGGGTATTCATTTGGTAGAGTTATTAGTTCATGAATTTGCAAATAACAAAGTACACCATTTCTTACTTATCTAAAGACACTCGTCTACTTGTAGGACCCGAACGCCGTAATATTTGCGAATTCAAAGATACTCACTGGCTACAGAAATCTGTGTAATGGCTAAAAACAAAAATGCAGTTTTGCCTTTTTTTCTGAAATGTATTGCAGTTATTGATTATTATGACAAATGGTGGTATGTTTTAAAACATTTTGGCGTAAAATGTATTACGTCACAGGCGTGTTTTAATAACGTTTCATCTCGACAAAGTGCTACGTCATTTGTTGGGGTAAGTGGTCCGAAGGGGTGTGGGGCAACTGGACCGCCTGCAAAAACTTAATCAAAATGGTAAAAATTCATTTTGAAAATGAGTTGTTAGTGTCAATAAAACATGACTCGGTATTGAAATGTGAATAGAATATGAAACAATTCACATTCTTTCAAGTTCTTCGACATTTTGGGGCATTTCGGGTCTAATACCACTATTTCTGATATTGAAGGATTACAATATGACATGAAATTGCTTTAGAATGGTTTAAAACCTCGGTATTATGAATTACATCTTTATTATATTTTGAATGGTGTCTGTAAAGGTATTTGCTATGACGAAATATCATGATTTATGTATTTTATCCACTGCTTTTTGTGTATATCAACTGTTGGGTCATCATTGTCATATTGACTAACTTCCCCTGTAACATGAAAAGCTGGCTAAATATCAAAATGGTTTATTATAAGTACTAAATGATGATATATAAAAGTAAATAAAATCATTAAAGAAAGGGGTATATATAGACAAATGTATGGGGCGTCTGAATATCACAACCATGTAACCATTTAACTAGGTTCATACCGTTTTATCTAATAAACGTGCAGTCGAAAATTGCGCTTGCTTTGTACACCATTAGTATTACTGCTTTTTACACGTTAACCACGAAAACTGTATCAAACATGGGTTTCATGAGACCTGTATCATTTTTACACGTTAAATAATATGGAAATGGGTTTGTAAAGAAAATACTGCTTAGTTACCGTGTTGTCAATCAATGATTTCTGTGTATTCTAACCGTTGGAACATATAGGACCAGTTGCCCCAACGATGGGGTAACTGGACCGTGCCAAGTAAAGTTTTTAGTTAGTGGTAATTGGCCTTTTGTTTGGATATTTTTTAACATTGATTATATGGTATATGTAAACAGTTACATGGGTGATATTTTCATAGCAATTCCATAAATATTTACACGAGCTTTAAGCTTTTATATCATGAAATATGCTTAACCGGTCCAGTTGCCCCATACTCCCCTAACTAGTATAGTAAACCACTCTTTAGCAGAACCTGTAACACCAAATTCCTTTTGCATACGCTCAGCAAGTATATGATGATCAATTGTATCGAACGCAGAGGAACAGTGGCGTACCCAGGGGGGGTCCCCCTGAAATAACACCGTCGGTAAAAACGACCTTCCGTCGGTAGATTTGCGATTTTGACCATGCGATATTTTGTTGGCCGTTTATGTTGACAACTTCATCGCTACCCCCCCCCCCACCCCCACCCCCCCCCCCCCCCACTTATCAAGATTTCAGTTTTTTTGTGAGTCTGTAAAAAAAAAAAAAATTGTCGGTACATCATGCATGTCGTCAGTACAAATATAGTCGCCCCCGCCCCCCCCCCAGTTTCCAAAAGCTGACGCCACTGCAGAGGAAAGATCCAGTAGGACCAACATGACTGCTTTACCTGCGTCGAGCTTGTTTAATATATCATTTTTAACCCTTAAGGAGAGCCGTTTCAGTGCTGTGGGCAGTCTTGTAGGCAGACTGGTAAGTTTCAGTGAGGTTATTAACCTGGAGATGGTTTTTAAATCTAGAAATGGCTGGGTACTCAGTGATCTTACCTAATGTAGGAAGGTTGGACACAGGACGGTAGTTTTTAAGTGAATCTGGATTGAGGGTGGGTTTTTTTAATAAGTGGTGTAACAACAGCTTGACGGAGAATGAGAGGAAAAGAACCAGACCTGAAAGAATTATTGATGATGGACGTGATAATGGGCAACAATGTATCAATACAACGTTTTAATAACCAGGTGGGGAGTGGATCGAGAGGGCTAGTCTTGTCAGGTAGCTTGGCAATGATATTTCGTACCTCCTCCTCATCCACATCTTTAAAACTTTCCAACACCTGTATACAATGACCATTACTCATATATACTTACATCCGAAATATTGCACATACATGTACCATTACTAACACCATAATGCACAATGCCCCGACGTACGAGTACATTGTCATCTAATTCATTTGTGGCATCAACAGAAGCAACACACATTTCATCAAGCTCAGATCTGATATTATCAACTTTTTCAGCAAAGTAACGAGCGAATTGATTGCTGAAGTCTGCGTTTGAACTGCATGCTGGTAACATTTTTCTAGATGAGTTTAACAGCATATTTATTGTACATGGTTTTAGCATTAGCGTTCTTAAGGGTTTCTTTAAAATAACTCGTTTTAGAATCCTTAATCAGTTCAGTCACTGATGTTCTGGGCCATAAATTTGTCGCGATCTTCGTTCAAATGACGCTTTCTCCAACGACGCTCGAGTCTTCTGCGGTCACGCCGTGCATCACGTACATCATCGTTGTACCATTAAGGGATGTGAATCAGCTTTTGCGATCGCGTTTTTTCTGGACAATGTCTGTTAAGAACTTCGCGAATGGAACTGTTATACAATTCAACTTGATAGTTTGCATCATCAGATGAAAGCACACATTATATTGCCTCGCCAAGATCAGATGCAAAAGTCGACATATCCAAGTAGGATCTGGAGGTGAACACTCGTCTTTCAGGCCGAGGTTTTGATTTGAGTATACTACATCGGATCATGTGATGGTCGGATCCATACCGAAACGGAGTGACATCACACGAAGCTTGAGACAACAGATTGTCTTCGGGACGACAAATAACATGGTCCAATATGTTGCCATGTTTGTGTGTTGGTTTATTTACATATTGCTTCATATCATGTTCTGCCAATAATGAGAGATAGCGGGCAACATCATGTTTAGATGGTTTGTTAACATGAATGTTTATATCACCCATCAGAAGTGGTTTTCCAGGTAGAGTAGATAACAAACCGAGAAATTCCTCAAACTCTTCCATAAACTGATTATAGGTAAAACCGTTCACTGTAGAAGGTGGGGGCCGGTATACAGCAGTCAACCGAAAGATTTTTGAGTTATCAGTCATAGACGCATGTTCAAATGTGACCGTATCTACGCAAATAGGTGATATAGTCAGTTTCAAACTGGATTTAGTGACAAAAGCAATACCACCATGCTTGTCGCCAGGTCTTGGGAAATTAAAGAAGGAATAGCCCGATGGTGTACATTTGCTGCCAATTACGACAATACTACGGCAATGTATTGACAATGCATGTAGAGCTTTGCGTCGAAGTAGAATCTCCAGGAGCGCCATCAACAGCATGAAGACCAGAGCGAGACTCACCCCCACGCCAGAAGGCTCGTTCTTTGATGCCCCAAATGAAATAACACAACACTATTTATAGTAAAGTCGGTTCTGCCCCGCTGATCACCATGATCACTAGTCTGCGCCCTCCGCTGTATTTACTTGGTCTTGTGGTGTAGTTGTCATGGTTTTCGAAAGTAACAGGAATTCATGAATTAGTAGAGTAGAACTAATAATAGATAGTTCAACAGATAATTCTTCTTTTAAATGCTTGCCACATTTTCTTACAATTCTCACGGAAATCGGGAAGCGATCTGCTATAGATGAGTGGATTTAAGACTGAATTTATGACGATGAGCGCATTCGCGAATATATCGAGGAACCTCGGAGGTAACGAAACTCCATTAAGACTATACCATAAGTCATAAATCATTCTTGGAAGGTAACAACAGCCCAGAGCGAATGTGGCTAGTATAACCGCTTTTGTGAGCCGCCTACTACTTGTTCGAAAGATGTCAGCTTTTGGCGCTGGCTTCTTGCGAGTCTTACGAGTCTTTTGTGGTATGTTGTTCCTGTTTAGACTGGCAATGGAATTTAATACACCATTCTCATCAGATGCAATGATGGGGCCTTTTGCTTGACATGCGGATCGTTGTACCTTCAGATAAGCCCCAGATAGGCCCATGGTGTGAGGATTTGGAACAGCAGCATGATCGCAGCGTCGAGATGTGCGGCGTTGCAAATCACTTTCCAACCCATCGAAGCTACTTGTGTGTGGCTGATTTCCCACTATATCTTGCTCTGCATCCTCCGGTAGGCTTGTTATGGCCTGTATACATGGTATAGTCGAAACGACATCATCCTGTATGCTTAGTGGGACCCGTGAATTCAAAACGTCATCATGATCACCGATTGGAGATATTATGCTACAATTCGTTGAGACACAAGGGTTCGGCAGCTTCAGTTTCAAGGTGTGGCGGTTTTCAGGCACTGGCATTGATTTTTTTTGTATGTGTCGGATATCACCCGATAGTTGCAACGCGGGCCCATTAGAAACAGTCAGATGGTTGTGCACATGTGGAGTGATAACAGCGCGGGATTTCTTCCAGCCCACTATCATTATCGTGTAGCTACAGCATAATATTACCAAGGATCTTAAAGGAACGATTAGAGCATATCGGGAGTGTCTAGGATTTTCATCTGTTAGCGAACCTCCGCATGCCTCCCACACTGATGCCACATCCGTGCCACCGTGATCACTTTGATTGTCTCGGGATTGAGTGATCGTTTGCGCCACTTCCGTATCATTCGCAAGATCATTGAAGTCCACGGTAAACGAGGTCATTATTAACAGGTCGGCAATAGATACAACCCAAGTGGCAATAATCGCAGCAACTGGGATGGCAGTCTTGGAAAAGCGTCGGTATCGCAACGGTCGAATCACCGCATACATTCTATCAAAGCTGATGATAACTAGATGATTCAATGAGGTCAGTATCATTACACCTATGGTTGAATGACTAACAATGCAAAACATTCTCGAATTATCAAGGAAAAGATCCTTACTCACCAACGAACCGAACGTCATTACCATGACCATGATTCCCGTTAAGAGATCTGCCATTGCCAAGCTTGCGATATACACGTGACAATGGACACGCTTTGTTTTCTTTTGGAACGACACTACAGCTATAACCAAGCCGTTTCCTACAGTTATAAACAATCCCGTTGCTACAGTCGCGAAAAAAATGAGAGTGTTCATGGTACTAGTGGTCATTATTCGACATAAACGTTGGAAGTGAGTTGTGAAGTTCTGCGTATAGTGTCTGGAAGTTGAGCGGATATAAAGCCATGCCAGCCAAAACAAAGTAGGCTAATACGGTATCTGTAAATCTACGTTACAAGTTCTGTATAGATTTACTGTGGAAAACCTCCAATTTAGCAATTTTCACACTATGCCAAAACAAACAACATATACCTGCAAACAAGTATGTTGTGATGTAAGCTTGATGTATTATATGGGCCTAGTGTTTCAAAGATAATAACTTACACTTCATCAGATCCTGCGCATGTGTACTTACACATTGTGACGTATAGGCAAAGGCGTTACCAAGAGATGACACATCTCCATCTTGATGGCTGTATGTATCAATAGTATAATCATCTTGGTGTGCTATGTTATTTTTGCCGTAGGATTCTGTCATCCGACGTTCGTAATTTCCTGATGACTACTTAAAGAATTTCTTTTTTTGAATTTTGTGAGTGCTGTTATTATTGAACTATGACTGAAATCGATATACAAGTAATAAGTTTTGGAAAGTAAATGGATCAGAGAATCTAAATTTGGCATCAATTTTGACCCAATTTTTGTTGTTGAGAAAATCACAATATATCACCTTTTTGACCCACATTTTTTTAAGTAAGCTAACAAAAATAATTGTGAGTAATAAACGCCCAAATCGCTTGATGATGATGATGTTAAGACACTAACTTAAGGACCTTTTTTTTTAACCGTATCTTTTTTTGTTGTTGAAATGTTGACTAACAAGTGCCCTAAAATAAGTTTCCATTTTTCCCACTTTTTTCTCACTTTAGGGTTGTAGCACTGTAGGGCTTTAGATTGTAGCACTGTAGAGTTTTGTGAGGTCCAGGAAGGTTCGGGTTTTAATCAACGTTTGGGTTTAATATGAGACGATGAAGATGTCGCTTGCTCAGTACTAACAGAGTGTCAGCTGTATTGAGTGCCAAAAGCAACTGTCAAGTTTCAAGAATCGGGCAAGCCCGTTCATTTTGTTTCGGTTAGGGTTGTAATTAGTCCTATAGGAAATATTGCAAATTTGAGGTAATTTTTGACTAGAAAATCAAGTGATATCTTATTTTACTTCAACTACTGTCTTTTGAAACTTCTGCCTAGAAACAAGCACTTTTTGTCACTGTTTAGTCTCTGGTCTACGTTCTGTCATTCGTGCGCCAAAGCTGCTGACGAAGCTATTAGCTATTAGCTTAATGATCTGCTTGACGTTTCACCTACATTATGTGTGGTCGCAGTTCGTGTAAGGTATTTTGTATGCAAAGTTATATGCTTACCCACTTAATCACGTATGTTATCATTCACTGATAGTAACAACCAATGACAACACTTGCTTACGTAACGAGACCATTGACCACCACACTTTGGCATGTGTTTGGAAACAGGTTCCGCGAAAATGGATCTAAACCATTCAGAAGAAGTCTTCCGACGTTGCAGACCGAAATGTCAATTTAAGTGTTTATACTTAGTGTTGAAAAACATACATTTCATCTGCATAACCTCTACCAACCTGAACCTAATGAATCTTTTCACTGATCTATAACCGTGATGAACGTGATATAAAAACGGAGAGATTTTTCTCAGCGGCCATTTGCCTGTCAGTATCTAGGGACAGGGACCCTCCCCCGCCAGAAGTATAGTTGTCATGGTTGTTCGAAAGTAACAGAAATTCATGAATTAGTAAAGAAGAACTTATATTAATAGATAGTTCAACCGATAACTCTTCTTTTAAATGCTTGCCACATTTTCTTACAGGTCTCACGGAAATCGGGAAGCGATATGCTATTTATAGATGAGTGGATTTAAGACTGAATTTATGACGATGAGCGCATTCGCGAATAAATTGAAAAAACTTCGGTGGTGACGAAACCCCATCAAGACTATACCATAAGTCATAAATCATTCTGGGAAGGTAACAACAGCCCAGAGCGAATGTGGCTAGTATAACCGCTTTTGTGAGCCGGCTTCTATACTTGTTCGAAAGGTGTCAGTTTTTGGCGCTGGCTTCTTACGAGTCTTTTGGCATGTTTGGGGTATGTTGATCCTGTTTAGGCTAGCAATGGTAGTTAATACAACAATCTCATCAAATGCAACGATGGGGCCTTTTGCTTGATATGTGGATCCTTGAACGTATTAGAGGCGTGCCGATGCCCATTATTATTGTGGATGGTCTACTATGAGTTCTTTATCTTTACTACGCGTTGATAATGCAGGGCCCGTAATTTGAATAATCTTTGTAATCATTTGGAAGTCAGTCAAATGAATCAGTACCATTCGACCTCTGACTAAGGCACATCGTAGGTATGGTAAAACAGTATTTCGAAACAGTGATTATTAGTGATGAAAACATCAGATGATTTTATGTCACCGGCATATTTAAATTACAACAAGTTGTCTCTACAACTAAGAGATGGAACACGTTGAAGTGAATACCAGCCTTTAAAGACGGAATGTTGAACATTGTTTGTAATGCGTTTACTTGGATACTTGGATACTTGGATACTTGGATACGTGGATCCTTGAATACTTGGATACTTGGTCGATTAGTCCTTTACTCCAATGGGAAGGACTCTCAAATTGCTCTTGAAAGATGCCACACTAGGCGCAGTAATAACTGATTCAGGAAGATTGTTCCATAAATCGACCACTCTGTTAGAGTAAATTTGGCCGGCTAGTTTGGTCCTGGTGCGCTTGACAAACAGTTTTTTAGAATGACCTCGGAGGTCTCTAGTATGTAGAGAGAAGTATTTGTCAGATGCGGTTTTGAAGTGACCATTTATGAATTTTTGAGTGTCAACCAGCTCTGTCTTTCTCCTTCTCTCCTCCTAAGATTCCATGATGATCCTGTTGTCTTTGCACAGGCGAAGGCAGTTTTTCTGCGCCTTTTCTAATTAAGTATTGTTATCTTTTGTTAGAGGGCTCCACGCAGTAGAAGCGTACTCCAACGCTGGACGGACTAGGGACTTGTACAGAGTTTATATTTATGTCTCGTCGAGTACAGCAAAGCAGCGTCGGATCATTGCTGTCTTTTGGCGGGCCTTCTTAGTTATCGCATTAATATGAATTGTCGGTGTATGAGTATTTCTTAGAGTAATACCTCAGTCATTCTGACTATCCACTTCCTGTAGGTAGACTCCATTCAGGGAGTACTGGTACTTGATTGCAGCCTTGATGCGGAGAACCACACATTTCTTTGCGTTGAAGTCGAGAAGCCAGGTTTTTGACCACGCCGAAAGGGCATTCAGGTCTTTTTGTAGTAAGTCACAATCGGCTAGAGAGGGAATCTCATTATAAACTTTAGTGTCATCAGCAAACATTTTGGCTGTAGTGGCAACAACAGAAGGAATATCGTTCACGTACAGTAAAAAGGTCAAAGGTCCTAAAATTGATCATTGCGGAACACCGCTAGTAGTGATGTTGAGCCAATGTGATGCCCAATTTCTGAGTATAACCCTTTGTCTTCTTCCGCCTTGGAATGATTGGATCCATGTAAGGATGTGACCGCGTATACCCAGGTGACGTATTTTGTAGATAAGGCGTTTATGGGCTACCGTGTCGAAAGCCTTACTGAAGTCAAGGTATATGACGTCGACCCCTTTTTTGTCGTCAAAGGATTTGTTCCAGTCATAAAGACATTCCAGAAGCTGAGTCACGCAGGAACATTTTTTCTGGAAGCCATGCTGCTCACATGAGATAATGTCGTTATCAGTGACGAAAGAATCAGTTGGTCGTAAATAATACTCTCGAGTATTTTTACTATTTGGCTAGTGAGTGACACTGGTCTGTAGTTAGTTATTTGGAGAAAGTCTAGATCCTTTTTTAAACAATGGTGTAATGTTTGCGTCACTCCAATCCTGTGGAACGATCCCAGTTTGAAGGGACATATTAAAGATGAGAGTGAGCGGAACATCAAAAGCTTGAACATTCTTCAGAATGTTGACATGAAAACCGTCAGGACCACAAGCCTTGTTCAAGTGTAGCCTTGTCAGCTTCTCGCGCACTATCTCGCTCGTGACTGTAATATCGTTGATATTCACTGTAAGATCTGGGTGGGAGAGGAACGTTGATGTGTTCATCAGCTGGTTCTGCTTTGAGAACACTGGCAAAGAAATTGTTCAGGACGTCTGCCTTTAACTTGTCTTCAGTGACCTTATTCCCATTGTGTTCAAGTACCTCCACCGTAGCTGAAGACCTGGAGAAGTGCCGCGCGTAATTGTAGAATTTCTTTGGTTCCGACTTTATTTCTCAATTAGAGAGGCCTCATAGTCTTTTTTGGCATTGTGTAGATTGTAATCCAAGCTCCAACTTGGCATCCGAGAAGAGGTTTTAATGTACATTTAGCCCGTCTAACTTGCTTTGACCTTTGGTTTCCTTTTTGTCCTTTTAAGCACGTTTCACAGATTTGAATTTGGTCCATGGGGGTTTATGGCGATGACCGGCTTTGACATTTTTTTGTAGGAACAAATTTCTCGATCCAGCCATTATATTTGTTCTTGAGGATGTCCCATTTATCACAAAGCTTTTTGTCAACGAACTCATGGTCCCAATCTGTGGTCTTCACTGCTTCACTGAAGGCTTTGTAGTCAGCTTTGGAATACATGTATTCCAATAGATTGTGCGTTCAGTCAATGCTATGTGCGGGACTGGAATTCTCAGTTCCACAAATACACTTTTATGATCACTAGCTCCTAGTTTTTCGCCGACAAAGACGGAATGAATAATGTCAGGGTTAAGGCTAGGTCTAGGATGTTGTCACCTCTTGTGGGTTCCTTTACCAGTTGGAACAGCATATTGTCATCTAGGCAAGACATGAAATTCCTCGACAGTGGGGTATGATCTTCATTCTCTCTTCGGGGAATATTCTTAAAATTCTAAATGGTTCGTCTATAGGCTTATCTTTACTAGTAGGCCTATCTAATTTCAATAAACAGAATTTCAGCCTCAAATTCAATTGCGTCTATATTCATTATTCATACGGAAAACAAAATATCACATTAAAATGATCCTGAGCGCAACATAATTTTAACAGTTCCCAGTTTTGATTAAAATGTGTGTTCCTTTAATAACATATTGGCCTACTTGCTCCCGGTACAGGCGGTATCCTAAAACATGGAAATACATCGCAAAATGTGTGCTCTTCTATAAACTGTTAGGTCTGCGCGTCAACTTATTTTTCACTCTAAAACCATGATTTTGAAGTAATTAGGAATCGTATCGCTCTGTAACTTAGCATATATTTATGATTTATGATCAGAAATGTAAATCTGCAAGAAAATCTACTTTCTAAGAAAAATCATGAATAGAGGGCGCTCCCTGGAAAATATCACATATATGCCTTTAAGTAATATTTTGACGAATTGAATTATGGGTGATTACATCATATAGTACTCATTCCATGTTGTCAATCTCCGCCCGTCCTCCACGGTTCTGATACCCTAACATATATAATGTTAAAAAACTACAACAAACTGATCTCCGAACATTGTTCACTCAATCAATAACCGGCAGATTGACACCACCAAATCTAAACACCGCTAAACCCAGAAACTGCAAAACTCGAGAACCGCCCTAGTTCTTTTGGCTTTGGACACATAAAGGGGTAACAAAAAGTAAGCCCCCTCCCCCTAAAATTTGATCGCGTTTGTTTGCATAACTCCACACACAAATGTACCTTTTCAAAAAAATTGAAACGTTTATCAAAAGAAAAAACGCTCGGCTACCCATTGCAAGTTTTCCTTTTTAATAGCATGTTTACTTCTTCCAAAACATTCACATTTCCCCAAAATGATGTTTTCAGAAAAAGTGGCACTTTTCAAAATCTTATGCAAGAAAGTGACAAAAATGTCTCCAGTGCTGTTTAAAATTAATTTGAATTGTCTTCATTTTCAATTAAAAGAAAAACTTTTCTTTCTTTAGCTGGTCCATATTTGAAATTAAGAATAAAATGATTTTTATTTTATTCATGACTAGCCAATTCACGTCAATAACTTCCCTGTATCGTTGAAAAGTGCCACTTTTCGGAAAACATAATTTTGGGTAATGTGACTGTTTTGGGAAAAGTAAACATGGTATTGAAAAGGGGAAACTTTGTGTGGGTAGCCAAGGGTTTCTCTGTTTCATAAATGTTTCAATCTTTCAAAACGCTTAATTGTGTGTGGATTTATGCACACAAACTAGTATAGAATCTTGAAAAGTGCCCCTTTTTTTGAAAAACATCATTTTTGTGAAATGTGACTATTTTGGGAAAATTAATAATGATATTGAAATGGAGAACTTTCTACGGGTAGCAAAGTGTTTTTGCTTTTCATAAGTGTTTCAATCTCCCATAAAACGTCTAATAAAGTGTAGAGTTATGCAAACAAATGTGATCACATTTTAGAGGGGGACTTACTTTTTTTTACCCCTTTAGGTCTGTTAATAGCCCGTATTCATACAAATAAGCAATTGCTTTTACTAACCTTTTACCAACCATTTACTTGAATAAAAATAAGTAATTACTTATTATAAGCAACATCTAGAAATTGTAAGCAAAAGTAAATACTAATTCTATATTGCTAGACAGATAAGTAATGCACTTATCAATTGCAAGCCCGGCCCCCGTGGACCCGGGGCATGGCGGGGACCATGCGGGGACCGACAAGAGTGTACAAAAAATGATGCCCGGCTATGCGGGGGAGTGTACGCAGACGTACAAACTGTGCCCCCGCTAGCCGGGGCGTGTAGCGGGGACGTACGCTAAGGTACACAAATGTACACCCCGGGCGCTTGCTATAAACTAAGCTAGAGATGCGATGTGCTTGATGAAATAAGCCTAATAACACATAAAAATGCATCCGTTATGGTTGCAGAAAGAAATAAGCGACCTTGGGACTGTAGCCGGGTGAATACTTTGTCCTGGGAAACAGGTGGCCGGGATTGTACACTTTGTCCCGGCCAAGGGGGCCAGGACTGTAGCGGGGACGTACAATATATGGTGCCCGGCCCTGCGGGGACCGTACACGATTGTACCCGGGACGTCACATGGGCAATTTGAACGTCCCGGCCCTAATCCCCGGGTCGGGGATGCAATTGATAAGTGCATCAATTCATGAAAGGTTATTCATAAAAACTCATGAGAACGAGAATAAACTTGTGTTTTTACAAGCACCTCCTTTTGAAGCTTGTCCTTATGCCAACACAGTCCTATAACTTTTGCTGCCATGTTTCTACCTGTGAGAGGACAACCTTGGTGTATAAGGACAATATTTTTGAGATTATTATTTCTCACAACAGTAAATAAGCTTACCTCTGGGGTAGCTTTCTGGCAGCAATTCGCTTGCCTTTCGTCAGCCCCAATAACACGTGGGGGCGCTGTTTGCGATTAGACTATAAGACCGTACTAAAGTCAATCCTACCACAAACAGAACATTATTTAGGTTTGACAAACAACAGGGGTCGCATTCTGACGCGTCCTAGACCTCTCACTTTCTATTAGTGACGCGTCAGGTTTCAAATTGGAAAGACTTGCGGGTCCCGATCAAAATTGAAGGGACCCCTTAAATTTGACGATGTATGTAAATGGAAACCTAAAAAATTCTGTAAATTACATGTCCATCCTTTGCTCACAATAAAAATTCATTAAACTGTCCGTAAAAAGGTAAAATGTTCAAATACCCAAACTTCAGGACCCCCTCAATTGTTTTTTGAAGTCCTACGGGGTCCTGAAAAATTTCATGGGACCTCTCACATTTTTGATCCAGTGCTATCCCTGACAAGCAACATATGGATTGGCTTGCCGAAACATTTATACCGGAAAATAATGAGACTCGTGGTGGATGTTTGACAGTATTGGCGCAAATGGAAACAACTTTGGCTTATTTAGCTGATCCGGGCTGAACATACAGATAAACAGCCAGATCTTGCAGAACAGGGTGAATTGGCTGCACATCAAGTACGACTACAGGGACAGCAAAAACGGATTGCCACTTTTCTTTTCAACCAACGTGACTATTAAATAGCCGAGACTGACATTAATGAAAAACACAACTATATTTTACATGCAGCATATAAACTGCTAAGGATCTGGTTATTTTAAATCAGCATACTTTTTCATGTATGAACACAAATGATATAATTATAGTTGATTTGTCAACTTTTAAGTCAAATTTCGGTCAATTAATGTTGATGAAAATATTGTATTTTTGTGAAGCAAACTCTTTTGTAGTCTTTTCTCTCTAACCTTTAAAATGTTTCTGGTTAGACAATCAATTTATGACATTCCCCTTTTTAATTTGCTATTTTTAGAACAAAATCCACAAATTAATATTCTATCCAACATTGTGTTTATTCATCAATGGGATGGAATATTTGGAATTGAAGTCTTTGGTTTCATTGTTGTCGTCAGAATCCATGTTGGCCATCCTTACAATCCAAATGCTTATGTGAGAATTGAGACTACCATGGCATAGCATGCATGCAGCTATAGGCCTACAGTATATATCATATACACACCTTTGGAGCTGCTATTATAAATGTTATTCAGAACTTGCTAGCCTTGACAAAAGGTGCTTTCATAAGCAAAAGGTTATGAATACGTTTTTTAGCAATTACTTATGCTAGACCTTTTACTTATCTAGTAATTGCTTTTACTTATAGCTTTTACTAGTTAGTAAATACTTATTTTTATGAATACGGGCCAATATTCAGTTTAATCTTCATGTGTAATATCTCAAATTATGTAGAGTAGCAATGTATCACACTTGTGATGAACTATAATAAGAATAACAACACTACATAAATGTGGATTAAATTTGTATATGTTTTTATTTATATGGCACAGTGGGAATATATATATCATCATACACAAATCATTCTGACTGTGTTGTACGAACACAATATACAATTTTATATTCTACTCCATGGCTCCCTTGAAACAGCAATATCACTCTGAGTGCTGATGGGACCAGACTCAATCAAAATGCTTGGGCTAGGCCTATACAGGGTGTCCCCAAAAAATTACAACATGATTTTAGGTGTTTGTAACTTCCTAAGTGTCGAAATGAAACATTTCAAGTAGAACAAATAGAATTGAAGAAAACCGCATTTGATTTGGTCCAATAATTACGGCGAAATGTGTGATTACGTAACGTGTTGTTTTTATCGGGACACCCTGTATAAGCATTGACTAACTGAAATTACATGCTCCTAACCCAGGGCAACTTGGTGGTTTCATGTGAACACACATGTGCTTTTGTCCTGATGCGACCAGACTCAATAAAAAAATACTTGGGCCAGGCTGAAAATAAGTCTATATAAGTATTGAAGTTTTGGTGAACAGGGCAACTTGGTCGGTTTATGGGGACACACACGCTTGAGTCCTGAAAGTACCAGACAACTCAGACAAATATATTGGGCCCCGCTAGAAATTAGCCTACAAGCATTGACTGATCGTAAAATACATTCTTCTAACCCAGGGATACTTGTATACAGAGGAGGTTATCATTTTCAAATTAGGATAATATATATCATCTTAATAGTGGAATAAAGGCGAATTTCTTTGGTAGGGAAATTGCCTAAACGTCATTTTAAACAATAGATTTCGCCCTAACGAACAAAAAAGGGAATAAAATGCATTATTCTCTGTCGCCTAAATGGCGGTTTTAAGCGTATAATAATAATAATGGTAATAATAATCTGGATTTATATAGCACCTTTCCAAGATTGATCAAAGCGCTGTAATTTCGCTGTCACTGGTGAATCATCAGAATCTGATCGCATCAACTAGGGTGCTGCCTTATTCAAATGCAAACCTATCCGCACTTAGATTGTAATATCAACAATTTTTTTTAATGTGCAGCTCCCCAAATTCCATTTGGTGAAAGAAGTTTTTGATAACCGAATCAACTGATCACCGATTTTGAAAGCAAGAGGAGATCTCTGAGAAAACCTGCGAGAGCGCGCATGGATCGTGATAAACCAAATACACATAAAGCCTGGTCGTGCGAATCAAACCCGGACTTCATTGGTGCAAGACGAGGAAACTACCGCTGCGCCATCAGGATCTTCACATTGGCCCCAAGTTGAATAACAAAATAAAAAGACGCCAAATAATAACACAAGCTTGACTGACTTAATGTACACTTGAATATTGCCCTTCTTTGAATTTGAAAACTTCAATTGTTTCAACTCTTATTTTTTCACAAGCACGCTATCCACCTTTGAATATTAGTGCTCCTCCCTAGGGCTCCAAAAAATAAATGTAAGAAGGAGAGTTAAGCTTGCATTACTGGTAATACTGCATCAATATCGCTACCTCATTGTCTCAAGAGAGCAAAATATATGGACAAGACAATAGGTCTGTTTATCATGTATAGTGCTATAAAGTACACTCAAATGTAGCTCGAAATGTCACACTAAACCATTTGTCGCTAGTGCTCTCTAAGTACACACAAATGTAGTTTAAAATGTCATACTATCTATTTGTCTCGTGAGCAGTTATTGTAGAACTCGTACTGCTAAATTTTTTCTCGTAAATTCATTGTCTAGATATTTCTTAGGTGATGAAAAAATCCCTGTTGTATGGGCCGGACTGACCCATTTTTTGTAGAATTCGCTAACAATTTGTTGTTGTTGTTGAACATATTATGGAAATTTTGAAAAAGAAAAAAACACAGATTCTATTTGTTGGTTTTGATTTATTTCTTCAATTATTGTTTGTTCTTAAAAAATGTGAAGAAAAAGAAAGGGTTGATCGGGTTCATACAACAGGTGTGTTTTTCATCATCTAAGACAGATTGTAATTATTTATCTGTTTATGTTATCGCTGATTAAATCATGTTTCAGCGTATGTGTATCACCAACTGACAACTTGCGTTCTGCGGGACGCGCAAACACCGTTGTCGATTGGTGATGCACATACACTGAAACATGATTTAATCCCCAAATATCGTATGATAAGTTTATAAAGATATAATAATTCGTCACCTACAGTGACTCATGACATGCAGTGACTCATGACAATATAGCTATTATTTTGGAGTTAGGTACATAATGATGGTTACATATCAAAATGACATACAAGGTGACTATAATTCATAACATAATTAAATTATTGAAGGACCAACCTCCACATTTATGATTCAAACATTTAGGTCTCAATTATAAACAAGTCACATTGATCTGACTTAGTTCCTATCTTTAAAGGTAGATGACCCGATCACATTTCCAATTTTCAACTTGAAGTTTTCTATTCTACATGAAAGGTCATCCTTAAAAATGTCGTGTTCCAAAGTTTGAGTTGCATAGCTCTAATGGTTCTTATTTTAGACGCACAAGATGCTGTGAACTGTACCCATTGAGTTGTACACAAACTATATCGGTGGTATACCACCATTCGCGGTAATTCGACGTTATTTCATCGATTTCTCCGTAATTATACCGATTTAGGCCATCAAATTTCAGTATGATGATGAGAAAAATACGAGCTTTCATATGATATGAAAATCTCCGTATGTTTGAAATAATTCTGTGTTACGAAAATGTGATCGGGTCATCTACCTTTAAGTCATGTGAAAGTTATACAGTAAGGTTATGCAAAAAAGGAAAAATAGAAACAACATAAAAGCTGTTCCATGGGCGGACGGAGAGTCACTTGGTCTGGTATTTAGTTTTAACACTTTCCACGCAGCAGGCGTCTGCAGACGACATTCCAAAATTTCACAAAGGTTTTAAAAATTATTGAATTTCATTTCATTATCAAATTTGGAATCACCTGAAAAATGCATTGAAACATCCCTAGTATTGTTTCAGTAATTGTTTCAGTAATCCTTGAGATGACCCTTGAAAGCTGGAAAAGGTTTCTGAAAAATCAGTTTTGTATATGATAAAACTAATAGCTGTGTGGAATGTGTTAAAGCAATTAAAAAGACACAAAGTAGTGTTGAATATTTTTGTTATTAAATTAATTTACTTCAGAATTCAAGATGAACATTAAAAATTACCATTAGTGTTGTTTCTACTCGCAAAAACTTGATTAAAAAATGCCATCGCTATTTATTGAACCTTTTCGTAAAAATGCCCTCTATGTAAATATGGTTCACGTTATGTATCACACATACTGCAGGGGGTCACTGTCTGACGTTAAATGCTGATCGCGGCTCGATGAGCATTTTTGAATCGACATTTTGTTGTACAAAGAGGGCTGACTTTTCTTAATCCTTATAGGTATGCATACATGGTTTTCTATCTCTAGGGGGACTTATAAATAGAACCGGTTTAGGACTACTTGGACTTAAGGGTACTTGGACTTATACTTTTTTTTAAAAATATTTGCACATTTGATTATTGAAGCCATATATACACTTATAGATATATATTATCAAAAGAATGTACTAAAATCACTCAAAATTTGACTCCTGTATACGTTTATGGGTACATTGTCCCCATGACTAAATATACAAAATGTCCCCCATATATTATTATACACTGTCCCCATAATGAAAATATTAGAACTGTGAACGTACAACGATTCAATTCATTCTTACAGTGGTACAGGGACAGATTCATGGTTATAAGGTCTATTGGGACATCAAAATGTCCCTAAGTGTTTTTCAAGTCCTCGGAGCGAGGGGATATATTTGATTATGTCCCATATAACTAGTTTTTCAAATGTGTAAGTTCATACATGTAATGCAATTGTAAATATATACCAATTCCAGTTTTTATCATAATTGAGGGCGCAGCCTCCAACACATCTCTTAGTGTCCCTTTAATAGAAAAAAATAACCATAACCTTAGCACCACAATGATTTCAATGTCCCTCATTCACTGCAAACAGTTGATATGTAATTGACTGTCCAAATGTTACCAGACATTAGTTATTAAGAACATAAAGCGATGGTGGATAAATGATAACAATCTGGTTTCATATAGGCCCATGTGTCAAATTAAACATCAAATATTAAAATCAAGAAATATTTTAGCAGTTAAATCAACAAAAATTATAATCATTCACAATTTTGTCAGACATTGTTTCTGAGACGGAGCCTGGTACCTAGTTATATTTTATGCCTGTTATCAGACAACAACAAACATAGGCATGTTCACAAGTATTCAAGGATAATTTGAAACCGTCAAGACATGGGTGCAGCTAATGCACGACACCAGTGGCGTAGCTAGGTTTTTTTCAGGGGGGGGGGGGGCAAGAATTTTGAAATTTTCGTAAAAGGTTGCCCCAATTTTGTTTGCAGTCAGCTCACAAAATTTGAGAGCAGGGGGGGGGGGGGGGGGCGGTTAGGGCATGTTTTACACAAAACACAATGGTCTATGTAAGTTGTCATATAAACACAACACCAAAAGTAAGTCCCCCTCTCAAAATGTCGTCATAACATCGTAAGGTAAAACATTTTACCAATAAAACTTAGTTACAAATAATCCTATGACTGTTTCCCAAGTGTTGTTTGAAAATGAAAGATGTCCATGACTTCATGGCCAAATGAGCTCAAATGGAAGACAAAAACTGCCCTTCTCAAAAGTCACAAAAGTTTAAAAATTGCTTCTTACTAAAATGGAAAAACACCTGTGGTTGAGCGAATATTACTGTAATGTGTAATCAATTCATGATCATTCAGCCATGTAAATCCCCTTCTTGGCTCAGATATTAGCACAGTGAGTTGTGACTTTTGAGAAGGGCAGTTTTTGTCTTAAATTTGAGCTCATTCAGCCATGATGTCATGGACATCTTTCATTTTCAAACAACTCTTAGGAAACAGTCATATGATTATTTCTAACTAAGTTTTATTGGTATAATGTTTTACCTTACGATGTTATGACGACATTTTGAGAGGGGGACTTACTTTTGGTGTTGTGTTTATATTGGGGCAGGGGCACAATAGGGCTTGGGGGCAGGGGCACAAAGTCTGATTTAAGGGTATTTTTAGGATTTTTTCTGTAAGGGGGGGGGGGGGCTTCCCCCTGCCCCTTAGCTACGCCACTGCATGACACCCTCCTCCACACTTAACTGTCACAATTTGATCTGTGGTTTAAGTTGTGCTTTTCTGCTATATTTTTCAAATGTATTCATATTTATATCTTTGTGAACAAATGTATTTTATGTAAAAAGCATAAAACTTTTGTTTAGCAAAACCAACTTATAAGGTATGTGTACACTTTGTCATGACATATTAGCACATTATGTTTTGGAGTTGAGTGTCAACTAAAAAATGATAAAATAATATTATATGGCAATCCTTATTACATTATAACATCTTAAGGAGCTAAACATAAATTGATACAACATCAAAATTACATATATGATAACTAGACAATATCTTATATTATGGCAATGGAAACAACTATAAACCTATTCAACAGAACTTTGGACCTCTCAGTAAGGGTCAGGCGGTTGGGCTGTTTTTTCTTCTTGGTTTTTTCGTGAAAATGTTGGTGAAATTCAATATCAATTTCAAAGATTTTGCAAATGTCTTTATAAGTGTTCAATGTTCAATTTGTAAAAAAAAGAAAAATCTATAATTTTACACACAAATATGGGTCGGGAATATCAGATCCAACGAAAAAGGTTTTTTTGTTTTTTGTTTTTGTGATTAATGGTTGCTATAATTCAAATTGAAGATCAAAATTGTTATGTATTTACCAGTACTAAAGGTATTATCAGATTATGTTGATAACTTGAGAAAAATCATGACAACTACAAACACATAATTCATTCCTGGACTCCAAATATTGATTTTGCCTTTATACAAGTTATAAGTTAAATAAAGTAGAATTAGGCCACAAAAAACCCTGTTCTACAGCCAAACGGGCGTCTCAAGTAGGGTTGGTAATTTTCCTTTTACCTTCCCCAAAATATTTTGGGAATTTTTGGTGACATTTCACATTATGTTCCCATCCCTTAACACTTTAAGACCGGTGATTGACATTTTGCTGGTAACAAATCATCTAAGGATGTGTTTATTTCCCACTATGTGATCCAATTAAAAGACTGCAAAGGACATAATTATGCCCCAAGGGCATAAACTGACCTTCACAACCCTGAAAATGGACCACATAGTCAGCGGTTTACAAAATCTTAGATGATTTATTACTGACAAAATGTTTGAATCACTGGTCTAAAAGTGTTAAGGGATGGGAACATAATGAACAATTTTTGAATTTTCAAAAAATGTCATGAAATTTCAAATGTTGTAGTATTTTTTGTGTTAAGAATATTTTCTTTAAAGCACCAGTCGGGCCCGTAGAACAAGGTATTTTTGTGTATATTGCATATTTGTAATAGAAAATATGCTGAAAGACATAGTAGGACTGAATTACAATATAATTTTTTGTATGTAAATATTTAGAGAATAAAGGTATTGTTTGTAGACCGTACCCGTGTTATATTGTCTGACATAAATGCGGACAATAGTATTATTTTAAGTAGAACAACTCCGCCGCAATTTTCATTCTTAAACAATCATACTTTAGACATTTATCAAAGAAATAAGTACATTTTATAGTCCACATTTGACAACTTTTACCCCTGATAGGATCGAATAACCCACAAACATTCCATCCAATCACATGCGATGAGTAAACCATGCGTAAGCGTCGCGGCGCCGGCATAAACGCAGGAAAAGCGCTAAAGACGCACTGCAGAAGTGCGCGTTATGGAGCAAAACACGCATTGTGAAGGTCGGGCGCACTGTTAAAACGTAAGCCCCACCTCCCCGTGTTAAGTTGTCTCATCTAGATGTCACCGATTTCTCTGAGAACCAATGAGATTGCTTAAACTTTCTTAGCTGTTTAAGAATAATACATAATACGTATCTATTTTTAATTGATCCAAATTGAATAAACATATTTGGGTTGAATTATTTTCAGGTACTTGTTTTTCACTCCTCATAAAATGTATCATCATTAAAATCCCCCATCAATTCTTATTACCAACAAAATATAATGAGAATAAAAAAGCAAAATTATACAAGTCGGATGATCATCTGGCATGAAACACAAGAAATTATTATATCAAAAGAGATATCACTACAATACATGTATATCATGTTATCTACTTCTAAAGAAACACACAAGGACAATCCAAATTGGACCACAGATAGATTGGACCAAGTGATTACCCAAACATCAGCCATACACATGTTTGTAATAAATATATCACATCACACTTTTCAAACCATGTTATAGTATACTGAATGACTGAGAAAGTCATAGTCAATCAAATCTATTGAATGCTTAGGAGTGTGATAGTGTACAAATATTGAATGCTTGAGAGTATTTAGTAAAACTATTGAAATTTGGACTTTTCCATTACATGAGGCAAAGGCGGGTGTTATGGAACAATCCAAATTGGACTCAGTGATATAGTTTTACTATTGCACAAACAAAAGGCATGCAATATCATTTATATAATGATATTACACAATTCATTTCAAGCCATATGATAATAAAAATGATAACACACAAACAAACAAAAGTCCTGTCCTTTGATTGGTGGATACTACATCACGTGACATAAAATAGTCAGACTAGTTCCCCAATATTTAACAGGAGGGCAATAAGTTCCTATGTAAAGTACTATTGTTCTGTGATGAGGAGCTATGAGGCCAATAGTAACTTTTTATGGGAACTCTATCCCTGCTTGCAGTCATTTTCATGTGAAATCTATGCGAGTACAATCTTTTGTTTATTAAAGAATTACAAATGACAGGATTATTGTTATATAAAACCAATATCTACCGCTTATCAACATGCCTCCAGGAAAAAGAGCTAAAAGTGGTGGTAATACAGCAGTTCTGTTTATCCCGCCCACAACCAGGTTACCCCCTTATTGTATGGTGTATTAATGGAAAGAAGGCTGCATGGACAATAAGGTCAGCCTCGGGTGCTGGGCTCAACCTCCTGTTTGCTTCCCATGTGGGCGTGGCATCGCACGCCACAGTAGCCCCTGGTTTGGGTCACCACATGCTAGGCGCCCATGCAACCTTCTTTCCCGATCGGGCAAATAATTCTTAGGAAAGATATTAGATTTATCAAAAGGGCTAAATCATTGAAAGGTACGCACGCCTACATCAGACTATAGATAGATAACTGGTGCTGGGCAATAACTCAAATTAACAATGCTTTGCCACTGTACTCAAGGTATGGCAGATTAGTTGAATAAACTATATCACAGGTCAACTTTGGACTTCTAAGTAATACAAAGTGAAGCAGAGAATAACAAAACAATCAAAATTGGATTGTGTGATAGCTTTCACTATTGCACAAACAATTCAGGCATTCAATATTTGTTAATATAATATCACATAATTCTTATTAAGGCTATGTGATAGTAAAATCTATCCCACCGCTGGAATGAGGCCTATCTATAACTATATAATACCAGATATTCAAGGCAAGGATTGTTACATTGTTAGTAATACAAAAATATATAGCGTGTATTGCTCTATATGTGATAACTGATATATCAATTGCAACCTTTATAATAGAATAGTGTGATGTTATGTGTTAATACTTTTCAAATATATTTTCTTTGTACATTATAATTTCCGTCAAAATATATCGAGTTGCTAAGAGGCAAAGTGGGCTAACCACCTTTTGGTAAAATGGGATAGGTATATGTAGTTTCATATACTGAGACAGGGGCGGATCCAGGATTTCTCAATAGGGGGAGGGGGGCACCAAAGGGGGTGTCAAGAGAGCGGCAGCCCCTTTCAGGGGTTGAAGAGGGCAGAGCCCCTTGGCGATTTTTTTAAACACTTTTTCGCACGTTTTAACACGTTTTTTACACATTTTTACACATTTTTTTTACACAGTTTTACACGTTTTTAACATTTTCGTCCTGTCAAAAAGGCTACTCAAAGTTAATGAAACTGGATCCCAGTGATATATGATCCAACGCGAGTAAATGAGGCTCAATAAGGGAAATATGAATATTAAGTTATTGATATCATGATAATATGTATATGTTAAGGGACATTTTGGTACCAAAGTCAATGTCATATCACATTCCAAACCAAAGTTACGGATGATTACAAATCACTTTGTCTCAAATCATTAAATACAAATTGTCAAGTTATGGGCAATTAAAGTTTTGGTTTTGTTAACAAATCAATGGAGAAAATGAAAATTAAATACCTCAAAATGTAGTTTAACTCTTTATTTTCATGAATTTGAGTCTTTGGTTAGATACAAGATGTATTAAAGATCAGAAATAAGACTTGTACTGAATTTGACTTATTTGACCTTGTCCCACATTTGTGCTCTTAAATCAAATGAGCTACTGCCGCTATGTTGGGTCACATATGGTTAATCTACATTGTATTTGTACACATACACCAGTAGCTTTCTTCTGCAGGAACTAAGCCAATTTGTTTGATACAATATTTTGACTTTCAGGTTTATTCCTTCAAGGTGGCTTAACCCATGTTGCCTCTAACCGATACAGCCTCTAACTGATACAGCCCACACTGTGACTTAGTTTCCCAATAAGGTAACATAAGTCTACAATGTGCTATAAAGATAGTCAAGATTGTGAATTTTGTCTGTTTCTTGCTATTGGCAGTTACAAAAAAATGAGATTAGAAATTCCTGATCTTCGACAAACTTACTAGTTCATGCACCCAGAGATTGCATTTCAAAAGGTCACACACTGACTTTCTTTGAAAAACCCAAAGAATGACATACAGGGTGAGTCAAAAAAAGTGTACCCTAATTGAAAAAATTGAAAAAAATATTTTTGACCACAAAATCAAGGCAAACAAAACTTTGAATGATTGCGCCATTTCTTTGCTACCATCTGGAAAAAAAATCACGCTATTTGATGATACCGTTAAGTAAATATGACTATTTCTGTACAGGAGCTGTTTTTTCACCTAAAACACGGTTTTTAATTTCAAGCTTAACGAGCTTAATAATGTTTACTAGGATTATGATGTAAAGCATTACACATCTTGTTTATTAAAAGAATTAAGTAGACAATACACTTGTTCAAAATTGTCTCCTAATAGATTAAAACAATAGACAGCTTTAAGGCCTATTTATGACACAATTACTACACTTTAATCATTTCATAACAAAGGAATTGATCCTTTCGCTGTCGGTATTGTAATTTTTTATTGGTATTTCTTATGAAATATAATGGTCAAGATCTGGAAAGCGTGTTCGGACGTTAAATTGGTCACTTTTATTCAAAACAGCGTAAAATAAGTTTCCCTCAACCAATCTAAACCAGATAAAATTCATATTAAAGTTAATTGATTTGTCTTTATACCGTATTATATTGTTTGGAAAACAAACGAATACTTTTTCTAAAACAAATCGCTGAAGTTGAGTACACTTTTTTTTTACTCACCCTGTATTCATTTATATACAAAAATAGCTGCATTTAACATCAAGTCATTTATCATAAAAATGGTAAAATCAGCATTTTTGCCGATACTGTACAAACATGTCATAACTAAAAGTATTAGAAATCTTTAGAGATTAAAAATTCCTCATCTTCACCGAACTTACTAGTTCATGAACCCAGAGATTTGGTGTTTTTTTTTAAAAGGCACACTGTGTTTTCTTTGAAAAAAGAGTATAGCATATCAAGTTATAGAAGCAAAATATTACTGAGAGACTACAGAAACTACTGTAAAATAAAACTACATAAAACTGAAGAATTTCATCTTCCTGATACTGTTGCAACAATACAGTGTGTCCCCCACAAAATGGGTCCAAAAACGGGAGAGCTGATATTTTTCAAATATAGTAAACTATTTCTCTTATCAGAGAAAGATATAGCCTGTTAATCCCTAGAATACGTAACTTGGACTATATTCATGATTTATGATCCGAAATGTAAATCTGCAAGAAAAACTACTTCTAAAAAAATCATGAATAGAGGGCGCTCCCTGGAAAAGCTCACATAATATGCCTTTAAGGAGATAATCTCTCATGTAATTGTTGTCTGCTCTTTATAAAAGTGATGAGCACTATGGCACAGCCAACACAAAGGTTGGTACTATTTCAGTGATATCAAGTGCAAGTGTTGACCTACGTGACCATTCAGCAGATTACTACTACTACCACTACTAAGCTGCATTTTAGAAACGCTTTTCGTAAAAACCCCAAAGCGCTTTACAATTTAAAACAATTTAAAAATCAACAAATTATAAAACTACAATTTAAAAGTACACAGATTGGAGGATAAACTGGTAAGATATATACAATACCAGAACCAATTGCAGATTGGCTTTGTGGGATATAATCAGCCATTCAACAGTTTCTATACTGTAACACAGAGTGAAATTGATCATCCTTAACCTTAATACAAACTTCTGAGATTGGAACCGGGCCCACAAATTCTAATGTGACTAACCCCTTCATGCCTCTCCACCACACGGTAATAATATGATTAGGCACTGCGCAGGTATCATAATCTTTCATCCTCAAAAGGAATAGTAGAAGAAGCTCCTGAAAACAATCTGATAAAATCTACACACACAAACATGTTCTTGCTCCTGTAAATCATGGACTTGTTTCAACGGAAATTCATACAGTGTCCTTGCTCCATCAACTATTGCACATCTGAAACAAACAAAAACATCAAACATATAGTTATACAAAGAGGTCCAAAGGGCACTACACTTTTTCAGAGTTACAGTTCTCAAAATTGTGGTTATTGGAACTTATTATTATTACTTGTACTGCAATATGCTGGGCATGTATGGTGAGAATGGCATACAAATTAAAGCTCTAATCAAAAAATAATAGCCACTTAAAATGGTCCAAACTCTGTTTGTCCACACACAAGTCTATATCGTCAGCCTGCTTCGATAATTGCCTAACTAATTTTTGCTAGTTCTTAGAAAACAACAAAATATGAAAAGAGAGTTAGGCAATTATCGAAGCAGGCTAACGATATGTTAAATAGCACCATGAATAATGCAGGTGAATTCTAACAGGAGCAGTATGGATAGAATTAGGTTGGGGATATACCTTTGAGTGAAATGTGGCTTGTTATAGGCCTTATACGAGTTAATATGACCCATTTTAAACATTTTACATAATTAATACAATGCTGACTTAGGCAGAATTAAAATTGTGCATTTATCAACACTTTTGACTGGTCAATGACTTAAGTATTATTACAGCATGTACGTAATGTGATGAAGTCATGATTTATGCAAAAATCTCAATTTCGCTGAAAGTGAGTTAGGCAATTATCGAAGCAGGCTGACGATATGCAATATTGCTCATCTTTGTAAATGAAGTGCTATTGTGTTTTTTTTCTTCTTCTAAGTTGTCATTAAAGATTCATTATTTCTTGACATTTTGTTCATTTTCCATATCCATCACTTATATATTGTAGCTAAGGACTATTGTAAAAGATTGCCCAATTGCCCTGAGTTCTGGGATATAATCAAGTGTAAAAGTTTCTTTGTTAAATACTGTTATTTCCATTGGCTTCCTTGTAGAATAACTGGATTTTAACTATTTTCTCTCCCATTCCCATATATTTGTTTAAGCTTTATTTTCAGCATGGTTTTCATGATTTAATACCATGAAAGTTTTGCTTGAGAACTGTAAAAATAATCTTATGAAGCACAATTGTAACTCATGTGTAAGTGTATCGCCAGGGTTTATTTCAAGTGTGAATGAATGTAATGCAATCAGTGAATTACACAGCGACATCACTGTCTTGTGGAAGTGAAATAGACTATAGGAACACAAAATCATGAATACCGCAAAATGCAAATAATTTGTCACAAAAAACCCAAAAAAATAACCAAACAACCACTTTTACAGACAAGTTACCTTTTGGATTGATATAGCACTCGGCCAAACCAACGAGACCACATTTCTTCAACGCCTTTGCAAGCAACCCTCTCTCGTCTACATTCTTAGAAATGCCATCGTGCCATTTCACAAGGGCATGGAATGCTTTGTCTTCTGTTCCTGTGAATTGATTGTCGTGATCCAGGGATGATATGTGACTGGCTCTCAGTCCGAGGTACAGTCCTAGTTTCTTCCAGTGTATGCCCACCTCTCCTGCCAATTCAAGGAGCTCCACTTCGGACAAGGTTTTGTTAGCTACAGGAACAACAACAAATATTTGATGACCAATTGGGCTGATTTGAATCATACAAAATGTTTTATTACCTCTCTTACTTCATCTGGTTTTGTTTTGCAACAATTATGGTTATAAATTCTTCTATTTTCTTCCCTATCACATTGTTTAGTGATTTCTTATACACCCAATTAAAAAAATATATATATTACTGTATTTGTGATTTTATATAAATCTGCCTCAAGTCAGGTAATTTTACTATATACTCCGGGGAGGGGGGGGGGGGGGGGGGGGGGGGGGGGGGGGGGGGGGGGGGGGGGGGGGGGGGGGAGGGGGTATACCATATTGATAGCTTTTATGCGATTTGGTTAAGAGTGCAAGGATAATCCACCTATAGATGCCTTCAACTTCATTTAAAGAAGGAATGGCTCACTGGTAGTTAGTTACCTATGGCGTTTTTAATATTTTGAGCTTGTTTGACTTTTGTTCAAAATACTGCTACAGGCATTACTCATCGTCCATCAAATAATAAGACTGGTTAAAAATAGAAAACCGAAATATTACCCAAATGTTATCTGACAAACACTAACATACCTCTCTTTATCTGTTCCACTTCATCATGGACCTGCGTATGGAACCATCTCTTGAAGCATTCCGTCGCAATCTTCTTCCCCTTACACTTGATCGTCTTCTTCTGGAAACAATCTTCCAAGCGAAGCAGATGGAGGCACCGGGGGGTTTCTTCAGATTTAGACTGAGACTTCTGTAGCGCATTGCACGGGCAGGCTACCGAGAATGAGTACTTGATTCCGCGGACCCAGGTGAACGTCAGTTCGTTGAGGGTGTGATCAAGAAAGGTACGCACCTGTGAATTAAACAAAAACAGATTGAATTTCTTGAGTGCCAATTGCTAAAATGTAGATTGATAGATTGTGGCTGAACATAGTCTGTTAATCTTTATTTGCTTATCTTACTTCACCTGGTATTGTTTTGCAACAATTTTGGTTATAAATTCTTCTATTTTTTCCCCTACCACATTGTTTAGTGATTTCCTATACACCCAATCTAACATAAATTTATAATTATGGATTTGTGATTTTATATAAATCTGCTTCAAGTCAGGTACATTGATGGTAAAATATGTTTTTTTTACAATTGTCAACTCATAGACCACTGGACGCCAACTTGATAATTTCTTTCAAAAATGTTACACCTTAATTTTTATAATTACTTAAAAAGCAGACATTGGGTGCCTAAAATCGCTCAAAAACTGCACCTGCCCTACAGGAAACTTACTTGTTTAGCCTTACTTTACACCTACCGTAGAGCATGCATTGGGACATGGATCTGCCTCAACATTGCTATTATCTCCTAACCCATCTGGAGATAAGACCAACATCTTGCAAACTGACACCTAGAACAAAGCAAATATTGTATTAAATTATTAGTTTGGCAAAATAGCATAAAGAACTGTGATTTTTAAACAAACAAACAAACAAACAAACTAACAAAACCCTACGATTGGTCTATTATGCCCATGAAATGGGGTTTCCCCTTGGCCTTAGGCCTATTTAAACAATTTAAAACCATAGGAGACCACTCTTAACATTAAAATAGAGAAAAAACAAAGGTCATTGCAACACTGCCAACTATGCTGAATGGAGTGGTTGCGATAACCTCACTAAGTAAGTATTTGCTCAACAATGATTCCAAAATAGGGAAAAAATTCTTATGCGACGACCAAAAACCTTGCTCTACAGGCAACCACATCTCTCAGGTAGAGTCGTTCTGGCATTTGTTTGATAGTTTTAGTCCCCCAAAATGTGATGTCTTTGCCCCCCCCCCCCCCAAAAAGACCATTATTTGGAATCACCCTGTATATCTCTCCATAAACATACCTTAATACATATGGGACTGGAGGATTGCATTTCTAGCTGAAAGCTGTGCTCATCATCCAGGTAAAAGCTACCAAAACGGAAGTACAACTGCGGTTTCTCTCCACTCTGCAGTTGGGACCAGCGTGCCGCATGCACCAACAGACGATGAAAGAGACCATCTGTCAGGAGGTGATAATATCAATAAGGTGATTGAAAACCCACCCCAACAACAATAAAAAAAACCAATATGTTTGTGAACATTTTGATACATTTTTCGATTAGCCCTTGTATTGTTATGATTATCGAGAAAGACATTTGGATCTATTCAATAAATTTGGTAACTGTGCATATTTTAGTTGTAGAATAGAGGTGTGCATGGTTTGGGCCTTAAATCACTGAATGAGATTGCATGAGAGTCAGAAGCACCTGGTTACCTATCTGACACAGCCAATGGAGGTTGCCAGAATGAATTTATTAATGAATAAACTATAGTGCAATTGAACATACCAGGAGAAGAAAACTAAATGGACTCACTTCGCAGTAGATTGCCCTTGCATAAAAGTGTGCAAGGTCAATCTACCTCTCAATGTCGTCAAACAGACATTTGTAGGGTGAAACGCTCTGATTGGCTACCGGTATTTTGTGAGTGTTTAAGTATGAGCAGTTAGCTGATCAGAGTGCGCCAACGTGTGTCTGACCGTGGGCAGGAGGCTATGTGCTAAACATCCATTTATGAACTTAAGGTGGCTTCATCTTATCCTTACCTGGTAGAAATCCTTGGAAGTCGATATAGAAATTGACAGGTTTTCCACCAGCTTCCAATTCCTGTTTGACTTCTTCATCTGTACATGGCTGTAAACAAGCAGGAACATAGAAGCTCTCAAAGTCCTAGCAAACACAATAAAAGACAAGATTATGGAACGATCGAATGACCGACATTAGAACCTGTCTGTGTAAACGATCTCTTATAATAATTGATCAAAAACAAAACAAAAACAGACATTGTACAAATCATAACATAGCGGTAAAAGCTATACTATTGTCGCTCTTAGATTCTGAACCCAGACAGGCATTGAAGGTACTCAACTTAATTTTTTTTTTACAGCAGCAGCAGCAGCATTTTTCAATCAATTTTTGACAGGTGAACGAGTGAAGTGATCATCACTGATATGTGGTGTAACAACCAGAGACTGAAATGATACCCTATTGAACTGATTTGTTTGGTCCCCATATGTACTGAAACACTATACTCTTTGGCAGCTCTAGTTAGGAGGTGATTTCAGCGCGTAATTTAATGATAGACGCAGTACGTTCTGCGCAACAGCCAATGTTCCTCTTTGACTGTACAACATCATGATGCGTTTAGTAGAATACGCACTGACGTAACCTCTCAACTCGAGGTGACACAAAGTATATACACATACAGGTGTTCATATAACCGTACCTCTTCAGCATCCATTCGAGGACACAGCAGGTCAAACATTTCCATAAGAGCCAAGAGGGCGGGCTTTTGAGGTAAAAGATCTTTCCACATGTGATCAATAAGTGTCTCTTCCAGGATGCCAGTGTCCTTCAACCGTCGCCAATTCCTCTTCAAGGTAGGCCACTGGAAAGTGAATAACAATAATTTTAGATCATTGTATCAGGGGAATATTTGAAATAATAAAATCGACTCATATCAAAATTCCCTCTTCTGATGGGGGCACTCTGATGGACAATTAAGTCACAAAATGTAACAAAATTTTGGTTTATTCTTACGATGAATATTTATCAAAGGGCTAAAAAGGGTAAAAAATATTTACAGGTATTTACAAGCTTGTTTAGTTTTGGCTACAAATGGCTCATTTCTCAAAGATAAATTTGAGTACCCATTTCTGATGTAGTATTGCAGTGACAATCTTAAAGATATTGATGCCATTCATTGTGACACATTTCTATAGTTTACAGTAAAAGTGGACATTTTTGCGCTACATTTATTTTCGCTCTCAAACCAGCTGCCGCGAAAATAATAACACACAAATATATTTCTATATGTATAGGTCTATGTAATGACACTACAAATCTCAAATTCAAAAACATACAAAATAGTTGAAAATCTGCAAAGTGCAATTTTTAATTTTCTTTTGCACTTTGAGGGTGATTAAAATCACCTTCAAATTAACACTTTTACAATAGTCTGTTCCCAACTGGCAAAAATAAGAGCCATCTCTCTGATGGCTAAATAAACACTAACATTTATTTTGGTATTCTTTCACCACTGTTAATTGATGAAATCAATCATTAAAATTGACAAGAACAAGCATCATTTCTATCATGCCCCCCCCCCCCTCCCCTACAAGTGGCACACAGGACAAGTGCCCACACCCAACCCCACAGCTATGCCAGTGCTCAGCACTACCAACATATTTTTAATCACCTGTTTGTGATTGGGCATGACGGTGACAATCCTCTTGAAAATATCAATAAGCCACTGAGGGTCCAGTATGACCATGTCTTGTAGATAGGTATTGCTGTTGTCTCCATCTCCAAAATAGATGATCGTGCCGAGATCGTGGTAGAACTGCAGCATTGTGAAGAGCTGTTTTTCATCGTTGATACCAAGGATCTGTGTAAGTTCTCGCACCTTGCCCAAAGAAACAAAATAACAGTATGACAAAGTTGATATGGTTTTTCAACCAATCATAGATCTCAGTGATTGGTTTGGTAAGCATAGTACATAGAGTGTATCCAAAAATAATAATTATTTTTGTAGAATAATATACTCCTTAAACTATGAAAAAAAACCTGTTCTATGGGTAGACGGAGGGTAGGGTCGGTCGGTCTCACATATTTTTTAAAACAACGATTTTCAAAACCAGGGCAGTTTTTTCCTGTTTCCTAATGAAAATCTATAATCCTTCACGGTAGATATCATGTTGGAGCCATGTCTTAGCTATCTCATGTTCAAATTCAAATAGTTTCAGCAAATAAATTGGCAGAGAAATTAATGAACCTATGGCATGCTTTACAATTCAAAACATATACAGGAATCATTCATATCTTAACACTTTCCAATGAAACATTAAAATGATAAACATCTGAAATGACTTCTCCAATCAAACATCATGAATGTCGAAGCCATATCCTTTTTAGAATTATTATTTGTTGGCCTTCAAATTGTGTGTGAATAAACCAAACTGTTAAACAATTTGTATTGAAAATTTAAGTTATCATTGAATTGAAACAATGCACTACAATATATTATATCAAGGATAATAATAAAAACCATAAAAGACACCAACATTTGGTTTCAACTTAAAATTTACCAACTTAAAATCAAGGTTGTTGAAAAATGTCATCAAAAATCCATTTCCCCCCCAAAGTCAGTTCAAATGAATTCATTATTTGTTGCTTTGCAGTTAAATCTCATGAGGATTTCTCACATCCTATTCACTGCCTTGCTCACTCTCTTCCAGTTTGATTCAGAATACAGTTATGGTTGCCCTCAAAATTTGCTTTTGCTTGTGCACTGGTGCTTATCTAGGGTTTTTGTTGGCCTGTGAGGTGCTTCCCTCTTCATTATGCTTTTTGCTGGCATAGCGAGAACATAAAAATCCATACCACAATGTAGTTTGGGTATTTATTCCTACATCCGTACATTCTTCATCCAAATTTGTCTTAATCAGCTTTGACAACTAGTTTAATTAGCTCGAATAATAAAAATTAATTCTGGAAAGCATATGTGTATCATTATGCCCTATTTATATGAATATCAACTTGAATTAAGCTAATTAATGACGACATACATTGTTCATCCAAATCTGTTTTTAATCAGCTTTGACAATTAGCTTATTAGCTTGAATAATAAAAGCTAATTATGTAAAGCATATGTGTATCATTGAGGCCTATTTCTATGAATATCAACGTGAATTAAGCCAATTAATGACTACATACATTGTTCATTCAATTCTGTGTTTTTAATCAGCTTATTAACTTGAATAATAAAAGCTAATTATGTAAAGCCTATGTGTATCATTAAGCCCTAATTATGAAGGGTTCAAAAGAAGTAAGTCCTCCTAGAATTAGATCACATTTGTTTGCATAACACATACTTGGACGTTTTGAGAGATTTGTAAGTGTTTAAAAGGGGAAACGCTTGGCTACCAACACAAAGTTTCCCCTTTTCAATACCATATTTACTTTTCCCAAAACAGTTACATTTTACCAAAATGATGTTTCCGAAAAAACACTTTTCAACGATTCAGGGAAGTTATTCATGCATCATTTTATTTTTTATTTTCAAATAGAGAGCAGTTAAAGATACCAGAGACTCTCTTTTTAATTGAAACTGAAAAGAAACTTTTTTAAAAAAGCCACTTTTTTAAAAAAGCACTGGAAACAGTTTTTGTAACTTAATTGTATAGGATCTTGAAAAGTGTCACTTTTTCTGAAAAACATAATTTTGGTGAAATGGGACTATTTTGAGAAAAGTAAACAGGATATTGAAAAGGCAAAATTGTCTATGGGTAGCCATGTGTTTCCCCTTTCCATACATGTTTCAATCTCACAAAATGGCTAATTGTGTGTGGAGTTATGCAAGCAAACATTATCTAATTTTAGGGGAGGGTGAGGGGACATACTTCTTTTCAACCCTTTATATTACAGCTTTCTCATCAGATATCTATAGGGCAATAAGCTGCCTACAAAATAAACTCAAACAATATACAGTATATATAGTGCTCAATTACAATAGCTACAAGACAAACAAACAGAAACACTATCAATTGTTTGCAGACAACTTTTTTCGCAGGTGCCAAGGTCAAAACATGACTATGGGTGAAAAGATAGGCTTGCTATTATGTATTAATTTTTGTTCATTTAACACACTACGAGTTATTATCAAAGGGCATATCGCATTATTTCAGAAATTAGGTAAAATCTATTGATTTTGAAACTGTGTCGTGTCGTACAATCATTAATTTCTTCTATTTTTCGAACTTGATAAAGGAGAGTTATAGCTTGTCGCAATGTTGTGTTTTCTTTTTCCCCAGTATTTTTCTTTCCTTTTGGATTCTTTTCTATTGTTTACCCACCATAACAGTTTGGTCAGTGATTTCAAACCTATATTGATTTCAATTTATTATTTCTTAAGACTGCTAAAATTGGGAGTCAAAGAGTGATTGACCCCATGTCTGCCATGCTAGTTGTGCTCTGAAATATAGTCTGCCGTGATTGGTTACTGTAGCTGAAGAAGTATGAAGGGAATGCCAGCATAGGCTTGTGGTGTGCAGTGGTTTAGGGTTAAGAGCATAAGCTTTTATAAAATGCAAAATGGTACAATTTCACACACGCTTAAGTAGCACTTACCTGCTTTAAGTCCATGTAATGCTGACCTTTCGTGATAGCCTCGGCTACAGACTTCTCAAATGTGAGCCACTTAAGTGGAATCCTATTTCCCATATATGGCTCTTGACTTGCGACGGAGGCTATGTGTTGTCTCATTGATGTCAACTGTGGAAACGTAACGAGCAAGAAAAGTGAGCTTGGTAAAAATGTAACACTTTTGCATGTATTTTAGGCTTAAATACAGCTTAAAAGTACACAAAAATATAAAAGTAATATTGATATCTGCTGAAAAATGGATGATATTTAGGCTTGGAATCAAAGTACCTATTAATGCTTGGTATGCACATAATGGTTGAAATCATGCAATACATTAAGCAGAATTTTGCCAATTCTGAGTGCATGCTTTGTCATTATAACGTTCGGAGATGGGGGAGGGTGTGCACTCAACTTGATAATATCAATTTGGTTGATGGCACTACAGATCTTTGTCACCATTCTGAATGTAAACTACCGAAGATGTGATTTACAATGTAGCTAAGCATATAGACCCATTATGTGTCAATTACAAGATTAAGATATTGCACCCCCTAAATTAAAAGATACTAACTTAATTTAACTGAAATGGTACTGCAGCCAAAGTTTGTGATTCGGCTACCAGATATCATACTAAGGAAGGCGTTATATATCTTTGTTATTCTTTACCTCTGCATCTTCCTGGTCATTAGAACTGTTCTCTATCATATAATACCTGCTCACAACATGCTGCTCATAGGGTTTGCCTGCAATCATTTCACTAATCATCTGGAACTTTTCACTGATCTAAATAAAACAAAAAATGTTCAATTGCATCAATTCACCTACAATCCTGGAAAAAAGGTCTTGGAACAGTTACTTGTTAACAACGAAAAACTAACACCCCCTTTCCCCTGTACAATGTTGAGAAATGTCAATATATTCAGGAGCTATTCAAGGTGTCCCAACATTGATTGATGGGGTGGTAAAAGGGAAAATGTTGCTTCAGTTGTCCTCGTCAGCTCTCAACATAATTTAAAGATCAGAAGACAAAAATCAAGGACATTCCCCAAGATTGTAGTTGTTAAAAATAAAGTTCACTTTTGTTCTTGAATTTTTTTATAAGTTTTTGAAAATGATGAAAAATGTTAAAATTGTTCAAACTTTCCATTTTCCCCCATTCAAATGTGAAATTTTTAAAGAACATAAGTTTAAACAACAAATCATCAAAAATGTGAATCTGCAAAGAATTATATATAAAAATAATCAAATTATTTCATTTAAAAAAATACAATCCTTAGAATGGTCTCAAGTCAATATTAGCGAAAGATTTTGAGTACTTACCAATGCTTTCCTTTCTTCTGGATCAGGACTAATATCATCGCTCTCCCTGTGGGTTCCAATGACAAAGATTGGAGGAGATAGCTGAGGTCTCTCATCATTATTGGATGGTTGGTTGGCTGTTGTAGCGTAGGCATAGATGGACTGCATCCAAAAATTCAGGAATCCAAGTCCCGTAAAATCATGGAATCTTGATTGCACCTAACCAATTACAAATATTTTTAAAAAGAGTGGGAAGGTGATAGACAACAATAAGTTTGTATTTATTCCAATTAGTTACTTAGCTACCAATCTCCATCGATATCTTTTAAGGAAAACTTCCTCTGCAAGTCATCAACATTTATTTTGATGACTTTCCTTCAATTCTGATTCCCAGGTGCAATCAGTCTTTGAATAAGATTCTTTTTGCAAGGGAAACAATTTTGAGACATTTTCAAATGGAATTCTGAAAAAGAAACCTAAATAAAGATAGAAAAAGGGCATATTCAAGGTGTACCAAGGCAAGTTTCCTCAAGTATCCTTATTTACTTCAAACCACAACTGTAACCACCGCCTCTGCAAGTCACTTACTTTATCATGATGAAAGACCTCAACTTTGACAGGGTTGTTGAGATCCAGACGCAGGTCAAATATTACCATGTAGATGGCCCGATTACTGAGGAAAACCTACACACAAACAAAAACAACAATAGAAGTTATTCATGTAGCAAATAGAACGGACTACAAAGAGGATTCGCATCCATCCTGTTCCACATTCAATAGCTAGGGTTGTTGTGTATGACATCCAATTCCCATAGCATGAATTGTGCCATCAAATACATATCATAAAACGGGTTTATCTTGTTCCTAAAGACAGTTTAGTGATCGCAATGAGATAGCTGCTTATTTCAAACATGGAAAGAACATAGAAAAAAATGTGTTCCAGGAATTCCTGGAATTCTATTAACACATTTGTCTCGAGCCAAATGTATAGACTGGAAGAACTAGTTCCTGGTCCCAGTGGCCAAAACATTCTCTGAATGTTGATGAATCGCTCCAGGGGAGGTTTAGGCCACACACAAAAACCTGTTCTACAGGCCCGACCAAACCTTTTTATTTTTGAAAAATTTGAATTTTGTGAAATTGTTTGAAAATTCATCAACAATTCCAGAAACAAAACGAAAAACACCAGACTAACCACCCCTACCTGAGAGTTCCGTTTGCCCATAAAACAGGTGTTTTTGTGTGTAGCCTTAACAGAATATATTCCTGTAACCTCTGTACCTACCTGATGAGTGGTATAGTAAACATCTTGACCGGCAAAGTCCCAAACCTGAAACTCCTGCACAGATCGCTTGGTGTTGGCATCTTTCAACTCTTGCTTCTTTTCACGTAACACTTGGCGTAGTTTCTGAAGGATTGCATCTGGAACAGCTGGTAAAGCATTCAAATAAATTTAAAAGATATTCCTTTTTATTTATAACTCTGGACAACACATGTAGAGTGGCAATGTTGTTGTAAACAAGTCAGTATTTGATGAACCCTCCCCCAGTTACTATAGTTTAATCAGTTCCAAAGTGGAGAGACAATGGTTTTTATCTCTCCTCTCTCAAAAGTAATCCAAACGTATGTGGTTTTGATCGCACGCATGCATGCATATGATGTGCGGCTGTTGTCGTCATGCGCGCACACATCCTGCTGTATTCATTCGCTGCTGTAAGGAGGCTTCACCAATTTGGTACTGATCAAACTATAGCCATATGCAATTCTCTTGGGAATGTAATTAACGAGGGTTAAATCACTCCATGTTAACTCTGTGTCATCAAATGAACAAGTATACGATCAATTCACCTGTATGGAAATCTTGTTGTAGGTTCTCGTCTGTAACAATTTATCTCTCTGGGCACTACTTGTCTTTCGTACAAGAATTCCCATTGGTCAATTACATGATATAATCATCATGATAAGCAATTACAATTTTCCTTATAAATGTTGTATGCTAATCTTTTTGAAATTTGTAATTATTCTAACAATGTCTCTGATTGGCACAATACTTGACACATCCTAAATTTCAACCAATCAGCTGGTTGTTCCCATGGGGTTAAATATGGCAACACTTTTTAAAATAAATTATCTGTTAAAATTACAAGATCGCATCCCTACTTCACACCACATCTATACCTTTAGTTTCAGCCACCTCTGGCTTCGCAATCGGCGCCGCATCTGTTTCCAGCGGCTCCTCGTCTTTCGCTGTATCATCCTCTTCTTCACTCATAGGAGCACTGTCAACGCACAGGTCATCGTCCTCATCACCTGAGGGCGCTGCATCTGCATCGGGCGGGGCCTGTAAATCTTGAGGCTTGTCCGAGAGTAGTTCTATGTCTTTAATTGAGGATAACATCTGAAGAATTTCCTCGTTTTCTTGCTATTGAATAAAATGGGTAATAATATATATATATGATAATGATGTTGAGGAAGGGATTGTAAAATGAAAGTGTATGAGAAGCTATAGCTAAAAATGGACATGCACTGTGATAAGTGACAAAGGATCTAAATCATTAGCATCAGTACCGACTTGTACATCAACATTTACTGTAAAAGTAATAATTTTTGAGCTTGTCAATTTAGAACCACTTTAATACACATTTTCATTTTCCCTGTAGATGCTTTAAAGTGTGAAAAGCGCGATAATAATCAATAAAAGGCAAAAATGTCCCACATTTACAGATCTTGTACAATACAACTCCTATACATACGTCTTCATCTGGCTCATCGATATTCTGTTGTGTTTCACTCAATTCAGTCAGCCTCTGTGCCATCACCGTACACAAAGCCTCAATATATTGGCTCTGCACATGGTTTGCAAGATCTGGCGGTCAAGATAATAGAATAATGACAGTTACTTCATGTACTGTAGTATCAATTGCTCACTCAGATTTTTCAGAAACTAATAGTTTTTGGAAATTAACGCTTTCCTTTCATAACATGTTTCGAAGACATGATAAAACGCTTGTTTAAAGGCATATTATGTGATATTTTCCAGAGAGCGCCCTCTATTCATGATTTTTTTAAGAAAGTAGATTATCTTGCAGATTCACATTTCTGATCATAAATCGTACATACCGGGTGGTTCAAAAAAGAATTGACCCAAGTTCTAGGTAACTTTTCAACTACATTTCATAGTTTCAGAGAATTTTTGTTTACTTAGTCTTAATCAGCAGTAAGTTTTGAAATTATCCTGAACAAATGGTAAATTTAGCTTGGCTGGTTCTTCAGATATGGTTCATTACAGAAAGCATGCACAAAACTGCCTTGTCCACGGGAGCGTCCTTTAGTAGAGATAGAATGCACAAAGTGGACTTACACACGATTGGTCACAAATTGTGAAAAAAGGAGAAAAAGAAAAAAAAACGAGACATCTGGAACATCTGTCTGGTGCATGACATACCTATATACGTACCTACGTTTCTTTGTTGAATGTGAATGACAAATAAGCACAGAGATTGGGATACTTTGTAAGGGCGGGCTTTTCATTTCTAAATCTAGAGCATGCTGTTTTGTTGAAGATAAAAACTAAATGACGCTCCTGTGGACAAGTCAGTTTTGTTCATGCTTTCTGTAATGAACCATATCTGAAGAACCAAACAAGCTAAACGCGCCATTTGTTCAGGATAATTTCAGAATTTACTGCTGATCAAGACCAAGTAAACACAAATTCTTTGAAACTATAATGTGGTTGAAAAAATACTTTGAACTTGGGTCAACTTTTTTTTGAACCACCCGGTACATTCCAAGTTACAGAGCGATACGATTCCTAATTACCTCAAAATCATGGTTTTAGAGTGAATTTAGAGTGAAAATATAAACTGTCGTGTTATCCCGACAGTTTATTTTCACTCTAAAACCATGATTTTGAAGTAATTAAGAATCGTATCGCCCTGTAACTTGGAATGTATGTATGATTTTTGATCAGAAATGTAAATCTGCAAGAAAATCTGCTTTCAATTTTTTTTTCGATGTTGAGGGCGTTCCCTGGAAATATCACATAATATACCTTTAAGTAACAGATGTTGTTGTATTTAAGAAACAATTTTACTAATGGTTTTATTGCCCCTCATCTCTGACCATAATCCTGCTTTATCTTCTGCTTTCTGATATACTTATTTTACCTGAGGTATGAACATGATGAGAGTACATCATAGATTTAAAAACTAGATCCGATGCAAAATGTATTGACCTATCACTTTTTGTGTAACGGTTGCCATTTTGAATTTCCATCAACGGAGGTATGTTGGTATTTTTCGGAACTACACCAAAAATGAATGAAGGCAGCCTTGTTCGTATACTGGAGCCACAAGTCTCTCTACATTGTCAGGTTAAAAATAAGACAGATATCTGTGTATTTGTATACCAAATGACTTGAGTGTGTTTTTAGGTTTCATTTTGGTGTAGCTGTGCCCAGGGATATGATCCAACTATAGTCTATTTATCTATTTAGAGACAGTGATGTAACTGCATACTCTACTAATTGTAGCACATATATATGTGCGCGCCTACTCGAAATGCTGGCGTGTACACACAAGCGTAGAAATGCAGATAATGCACACGCATGCATAAATGCTGTGCCTGTAAAGTTATGTCACTGTCCAGAGGAAGAGAAATAGAGTATAACATATGTGTGGTGGTATGGGAAAACCCGTCGGAAGTCGCTAGTGTTAATGTGGAGATATCTGGGTCATACCAAAATATTCATAACAAATGAGTTCCAAGTCAATTTTCCAACTTTGGTCCCAAGATAGAGATTATACCTTGAACTTTAGTCTCCAGTAGTTTTTTATACAAAATTCCAGATGTGAAGTTTATTTTAGTGCTTTTCTGAACCTTGTTTATCACATTTTATGTGTAAAATGCTATGTTTACGTAAAATGACATTGTTACCATGGTAACCACTTGTGAATTCTAACAATGCATTGTAAAGATTTTTAAAGTGAAGAACTTACAATTGTTAATAACATCGCAAAAAACTAGGTTCATATCAAAAGTCCTTTTCATATGACAAGCTATTCTGTGTGATATAACAATGTAGTTTTATTATTATTAGAGCATTTAGAAGATTTTGTGTACACCTTTAAATTGTCAGTTTCAATTTTGAGTGCTGCGTTTAAACTTGCCGACTTTAAAATACTATAACTGTAGTTCTAGATGGAATTTCTGAAAAATTTAAACAGTCCTATACTCGGTAGAGTATGAAGATCTCTGCCAAAGAAAAAAACCAAGTTGCTAGAAAATGACCATGTGAAGGGTTTTCCCATGCCACCACACATATATGTCTACCTGCAATTGCACTGTTCTGTAGATCCCATGGTTTACCCTCACTGTCTATTGGTACCTCACATAAAGTAGAAGCATCAACACCATCAGTTATGCTTTGTGTAGCATTAAACCTGGAAATAACAATGACCAAAATAACCAAACAAAAATGATGTTAGACCGAGGGGAAAATGTTTAACAGGCCTATATCTTTTTTCTTATTTGAGTGGTGGTTTTTTTTTAATTATAGTGATTTTCTTTTAATTAAAAAACTTAAAGCGACAAAAAAACACCACAAGAATACCCTGCTCTACAGAAAGGTAAAGGGGGTCGATCCTGTAATACCAGGAGCGGAGTGCCCATCTCCCTTTCAAAGCGATAGGGCCAGACTCACTCCTTTTTATAATGTTGCTGTGTGGGGCGCACTACACCTCCTCCACAACGAGTCTGTTACCTTCCCAGCACTGAAGAATGCCCGTACCCATTTAAATACACCTGGGTAGAGAGGAGTAATTGCGGTAAAGTGCCTTACTCAAGAGCACAACATGTTGACCACAGCGGGACTCAAACCCACAACCTTTATCATAAGTCCAGTGCTCTACCCACTGCGCCACACATACCATTTTTTGTTTGTTCTACAGATCCATTTTAACATTTGATATTTGAATTTTTGTTGTGAAATGTTTGAGAAATTCTTGCAAAATGTTGAAATTTACGTCATCCAGCATCCAAGTAAGTCCATCAGTTAGTTTAAGCATAGACCATTTCAAATTGAGATTGAAAACATTTGGAAAAACAGGTCACATGTACCAGGTTTCCTGACAAGATGAGATACTGTGCACGCGCAAGAATAGGTTCACAGACTATTAATCCCAAATTTTGATTTTCTTTTACTCTGGTAGCTACTATTCAAACTAAAATATTTTCCTCATGGATATAGCTACATTTCTGTGTATGTGGCACTTTGCTATCCTTCAAGATTGCCTAGTCAAAAACATTTACATTGGATTCATAAATTTGACAAATAGACATATTTTATGTCAGTACGCAGTAAAATAAAACAATTACATTCGTTGTATAGGCACACCGTGAGTCAGGTGCTATACTCATGTTTTGGAGGTGGTATGTGATGACTCGGAGTCATCACCTGGAGTCATTTTCGGCAAACTTTGATTTGAAATTGTCTACAGATGTCACAAAGATACAATAGACATACCCTTAAATACTAATACTAGCTAATCACTTTACTGTTGCAGGGTGATTCAAAAAATTAACCCATTGTCATTGCTCATTAGACATTGCTTTTATACAATGCAAAGAGATTGATAAACATTATTTTTAAGTAGCTGAAAATGGCTAACAAATATGGGTTAACTTTTTGGAACCACCCGGTACCTTTGTCCACTAAGGTTTTTCATCAGACTTGTTTTTCCAACCCTCTCCTGGCCAACCAGCATGAGTCGAGTTCTAAAAACTGGTTTGGTGCCATCACGAGAGGCTTCAAGGTAAGCCTGTTGAGCCTCTGGTCCACGAGCTAAGATTTCAGCTGGAGTCTCTTCAGTTTCTATTTCTGTAACAAAATAGGAAAATAAAATTAGAAAGTTGTAAGTCACTGATGGTTATAGTCATAGTTAACATCTTCTTCATCAATGCCGTCGTCACCCTCATCATCATCGTTTATGAATTTGGAAAATTTGGACAACGGTCTATGGAGTTTCTGCCAAAATGACCCAGTAGAATGGCATTCCCTTATACCTTATTTGTGTAAGTTCAATCCCAAACCCAAGAAAAAATACGCACCAAGAGAAACTGTAAAAAAAAGAAGACGTTTTTACCTATTTCTTGCTGCTCCTGATTGTCTTCTTCAGTAGCAGCTGCGGCAGCAGTTTCACCAGGCCCATCTGCTGAATCCTCGCTGATATCCACAAGTCCATAACCAACCGTTAACGAAGTCTTTAAAATAGCACAGGAACGCGGGTTTATATCTATGAATTGCACCTCTTTGATGTTACTTGATGGATATTTCAGGAAATATTTTATCACAGCACCGACTAGAATATCTGCCATCTCATCTTGAAATATATGAAGGTAATTTGCACCTATCAAGGGTACCGCAACAGATGCACATTTCTCTTTGTCAGCAATTTTCAAGCTGCTTGTTAACGATTGTTCCATGATGGGGATTCTTTCGGATTTTGTTACGGAAACTGCTGTGGGAACTACTGCGTATATGACTCTGCCGCAGGGTAGTCGTCCGCTACCTATCTTAAATGCCTCTCCAGCTTTATGAGTGTGTTTTTTGGTGTAAGCGTGGAATTTTTTCTGCAAATCTGGACCTCCTGTAGCCAAAATAATATGTTGCAAATGGTTAATAAAAGTTGGACCGCAAGTCCCATATAAGTGGAATATTTTATGTAATTTACATTAGTCACAAAATATTATGAAGGAAAATGTATATAACGAAATCCCAGGGAAGAAACCCTGCTGTATGGGACCCTACCAACCAATAATTATATTATTTTCACATTTAACATTTGATTTTTGATTTTCTTTAAATTGAAAAAAATATACGAATATTTCTGATTTTTTTTAATAAATTGATAAAAATGCCTTTAAAAGATCTGAATTTGTTTGAAAAAGTTGAAATTATTTTAATAAGAAAAAGCCCAATCATGAGACCCTACTTCAAAGGTCGGTCTGCCCGTAGAAGTGTATCAAATCTCCTTATTATTCAAAGTGACATTGCAGTGTATTCTACTGAATTCCGTTATAATTGAAAGATAATGGATGGATTTAATGTTCATGTTCTGCTTTTCATTTCATTTTTTCTTCTTTTGAATGTGAATATGTGTGATGAATAGATTATATTTGTTGCATCTGCCATTTTGAATTAACTATAATCATACTTTTTTGGGGTCAAAAATGATCTTTTCATTCCTGAATTATGTTGATTTAAAGCAAACACGACAAATGTGATGCAGCACATCAAAAGGGGGAGGACTTTGCGGCTGTGTGTTTTTCAAGATATAGATGAAAACAGACGAAAACAAACAAAAAAACTAAGAATTTAGGACTCATTTTCACTCATAAAAATCTGAATGCCTTGATCAATTTTGTGTCATTTTAAAGCTTAGGAAATGCTCTAAAAGAGCACAAATAATAAACTCAAAAATGACTTCACCTGCAAAGCCCCCCCCCCCCCCCCCCCCCACATCCTTTGATGATCGCATTTTTAAACATTGTCACAAAGATGTCTTGGTTTTATATGCAAACACATGTATCCACCTCATCCACCAAAACACAAAACCCCAACAAAAACCTAAACTAAATAAATAATAGCAGAAAGTAATAAAGTAGTTTGCAAAAGTGCTCATCATGCATCATTCATGCTTGTATATAATGTTATTTTAAATACAGACTAAATATGATTCAAGACATACAATGATTGGTATCTCATGGAAATGGTTACTTTCATAAGAATTAAAAATATCTAAATATTATATTTGAGGTGTAGATAAATATCATGCCAAAAAGGATTGAAGTGAAGCGAAGCATCGCCGACTCGATTTCAACAACCATTGTGACCTTCATTGGAGATTTCAGAATTTTTAAAAAGAAAAAAGAAAAGAAGACATGTGAAACATTTCCTGACTTGTAACATGTCAACGTTGTGTATCTCAAGGAAAGTTGGCAACTTGTTTATATTTGGTTTTTTAACTTTCATGAATGTTATTAGTTATATATTATTAGTGCTTTTATTTTTGGCTTTCATTTTGGGGGTTATATGGTTTGGTTTGCAGGAAAACTTAAAAGAATGAAATAATTGACAATATTATGAGTTTATTTAGTAAAAATGTGATCCTCATTACACTGCAAACATTTTTACTCTAGCACAAGCGAGTAAAGTAAGTGGTATGTATGACACATCATATCCATCTGTAAACACTCCCGATTCATTTTGCTCACAAATAAACATTAACCACACAATATTTGGTAAATTTGGTATTGAACACAATAATTTGTATTCAATTATTTATGATAACGTTTGACTAAATTCAGGATTAAAAAAAATGATTGTTTTGTGGTTTATAAGAAAAGAACTTATTAACCTTGAATCCAAATCCCCAAAACACCCTGTGCAACCACATTCTTGCAACTTGATGATAGCCAAGTTATTGCATTCAATTCAAAACAATTCACTTAATCATTCATTCAAATTATAAGCCATGCATTTATAGTTGGCTTACGCCTGGTCAAGCATCTTGTTGCAATTCATTCGGATCACCTTGCACCATGTGTAATTAACCAGCCCAAAGAATTTTAGCCCTTTTTTGAACAGATTTTTCTGCCCTGTTTTTGTTTTGTGTTGTCCTTCATACAACAATAGAATAAACAAGGAATATAATAGCTAAATTGTTTCCCTTTTTTTACACTCATTGATAAAGAAGGTGTAAAACGAATCATGGCAACCACTACACAAAATGTAAATTATGGTAAAATTATGCAACAAAAAGCGTTGGAGGATGATTGTACAGTACAGTCTCAAGTACAAGTTGTACTTTAGACAAAGGGGAAAAAAACATCTCTGCTCTGTGGGCCTGACCGACCTCTTTTTTTAGATGCTTTTGAAAAAATGTGGAAATGTTTGAACTTCTTTGAATTCTTTTGGAACATTTTGACAATTTCAAAAATTATTGGGGAAAAAAGGTACACAAAATTCCCGAAAAAACCCCCAACAGACTGACCTTAGCTGGGAGGGAGCTAGATATATCTCAGCCTATCAATTGGTATGAATACTAATACAATGTTAGCCCCTGCTTGACCTTGACTATTTTAAATGTATTTTAACCAATCAAATGACAATAATCTATATATTTGGTACATAAATCAAATATTGACTTGCTTTTGGGTCATGATTAAAATAACTGTCCCTTAAAATCACACCATGACCCCTCATCATTGCAGTTTAATATTTGTTGTTATTAATACCTGCTATGTAAATAGCTGCACATAGGCCAATTCTCTGGTACGAGGGGCTGATAGATACAATAATAGCGTCTGTTGCAACAATCTTCACGTTACCGTCACTGACCATCACTGATCGCCCATTTTTTAGGGCGCACTTACAGTACAATTTGGGTTTCGAGGTATGCACTGTAAATAAGACAAAACACAAAGTGTTTTTTTTAAATTTAGCTACATAATGTAAAATTCAGATAAAATACCTCTGCTGTATGTCTGGGCTGAGAGGCCCATAGCATCAAAAACTTCGTTGATGGAGACAACTATCGCATCCTTTGCACGATCCAATATGTCACCGTGGTGCAGATTTATTAGTGTACCATTTTTCAACATGCATCTACAGTGTAAAACTATCGGCGAGTGTTGGTTATCCCGAACTGTGAACAAATGAATAGATATTTGCATGATTGTAAAGCTAAAGCTCTTGTCAATTATACATGCACTTTGACAAGGGGACACATATAATACAATTTTTAAACCCTTCGACAAAAGTTCTGACAGGTTTTTTCATTACCAATATTTCGTATAATGTTCACATGCGTTGCATATCAATGGAGTGCCAAAGTGTTTATCTTTGCAATGTTACTAAATTTGCTATGGAGAGGTCTCAATCTGAATGTGCCAAAACCATCACTATTTTGTCCTTCTCAAAAGTCAATAGAGCATCTCTCATCAGCACTACTGTTAATGTATAACACTTCATTGAACAGATAACAATTGTGTGAATTTGGCATATTGAAATGGACACCTCCCCACATTCTCAAGCAAGTGACTCAGCACTGAAATTGTTGATATAAATGTGGTATCGTTGAAAAGATGAACACATCAGCTTTCTATTGACATGTAACACCATATAAATAAATCATGAAATATCACAAAAAGCGGTGACTGAAAGAGAAAAAATCCAAACTTATTTTGAGGTATTTGAAATACATCAAAATCAAAAAGACTTCTCAAAACAAATCGTTGTCCGTGTCTATAATTCTAAAACAGTGATATATGGAAATATTTTAACTGAGGAAAGAAGAAGATTTATTAATGCATATTTTCCTGGGCCTTATTGCATAAAAGTTAAGATTGATCTTAAGTGAACATACGAAAAGTTATTCTTAACTCTTCCTATAAGCCTGGTTATGAAGAATATTTAATAATTCTTCATGAGTTGAGCTTGATGAAGAAGGGCCAAGTGCTAAAGTTTGACCTAGGTAGATCACCTCGCAAATTATTAAACAATCTTCCTCAGAAGAGTTGAATACGATAAGGATAATTGATGAACTACTGTGCATTCGTCTTCTTGATAATCGCTCGAGGCCTTGCATGGGTGCACGAATGCAAGGGGCTATCCCGAGGTACCAAAACAAAGTCAGCGATTTCAAACAAGAACCTTAGAATAGTCCATACAAAGTCACCAATCTTATTCATAACTGTCATTTAATGTTGATTAGCATCCAAATTGTAAATATTAAGTTATTCTAAAGGTTTATATTTTGACTTTGGAAATGGTTATAGGCCTATAATAGCGGTATGGGGTGTCGGGTAAAACCACGGGAAGAGGTTTATGATAGGCCCCTGGTTATATAGTGATGTTACCGTTTTGTGGGGGTTGATAAAGCAACCTGATTTCTTTACTCTTTTTTTGGGGGGGGGGGGGGGGGGGGGTGGGGGTGGGGGTGGGGGTGGGGTGGAGGTAGGGGTTTAATGAAGCAAGTTGGCATATATGCCAAACAATTCACGGGACCAAGGATTAATGAAGTAAATGCGGTTTGATAAATAAATAAATAAATTAGCCACTGGAAATGGTTTAGGAAAGTTATGGTATGATTGAGTAAAGTGGTATAAGTACCGTTGGTGGGGGTTAATAAATCAACCTGATTTGTGTGTGTGTTGGGGGGGGGGGGGGTTGTAGGGGGTTTATGTGGCTTCAGAGAGTACAATGTACATTGTACGCTCAAGGTTATGATTTCAGCTCTAGAGACACTTTGTTTACAGTGGAAATATTGGCCATATTCAGCTTGTACACGATTCATGTACCTGTGTTGATGTCAAACAGGAACTTTGTTAAATACCTTACCCAAAAAATGAACAATCCACATACAATTTATACCAGGTGAATTCAATGTGATTATTGGGTGGGTATGCCTACAAGTCACGGGCACTCATGGAACAACATATACATGTACTTATAATACTTTGAACTAGCACTGAACCAACAATAATTGATCAACAGACTTTTGAAAGTCTTATCACAATAGTCATATTTCTGGGTACAAATTGCGATATGATACAGGAGATTTAAAGAGCTACATTTCACTTTCACTAAAATACACTCATCTCCAGGATATTTGGGTATTTAATGCTGCATGTTATGGTCAACAATTCCACTAACACAATTCTCTAATTACATATTGATCAAGGTCAATCTGTTTCCTCTGACCTGACCTCCTAGGATCCTAGACATATAGGGCCATATTCTCGTACTAAACACGGTGTTAGCCTAAATCGTTGCTAATTAAAATAGATTTAATATGTTTAGATTAACAGCAGTTATTGTTTGCATCAAGCAGCATCAGGCCCCCTCTGGCTACATGTAGTCACAGCGCCCTCTCTTGCTTGGGCTGTGTCTACCAAGGTCAAGGACTTGTGTTTACCAGCAGACATCTTGGATTCAGGATATCCTTAATGCCTTCCTAAAGGAGTTTTAGAAATGGTGGTATATTAGATTGTTTATAACGCAGACACCCATTTGTGGTACTTTATGTTTTCTGTCTTATGGTATGGTGCATTATTAGAAAAGAGCCTGCATGGGCGATTGGGTCATCCTCATGCTTGTTTCCCATGTGGGCTTGGCATCGCACACCACAGTAGTCCCAGGTTTGGGTCACCACACGCTAGGCGCTCATGCAACCTACTTTCCCAATCGGGCAAATAGTCTTTAGGAAGAGGTATTTAATGTATCAAATGTTCTAAATCAATGATAGGTATGCCTACATCAGACTATATGTGATTGGTGCTGGGCAATAACTCAAGTATAACCCTAACCATCATGGGGGGTGGGGTGTAGCAAAACAGCTAACAGAGGGAATCACGGGACAAATAAGGACAGAAAAAATGGTGTGTACCGCCCCCAGGAATTGAACCCGGGCCAGCTCCCAAAATTAAATTTTCGGAGCCTATAACCATAAAAAGAAATCCCTACTCAAATTGAAGCTCAACGGTACATATGAGATCTAAAGACAGTAGAAAATACAGATTTAGTGGATATTACTAAACTCATCACAAAAAGTATCGAGACACTTAAAAATGAGCCTATAATTTACGGCCCGAAAGAGTATGGATTAATCGAAGCAAATGACCCAGTGCATAATTTTGTTCTGCATATTTCGACACCTCGATTGTTGAGATACGATGTTGCGGAGTGGAGTTATTGTCATTTCAATGGTCATAGGTCCCGTTTCAAAAGTGCCAATCATCCCTATAGAGAAGCAGGTTTGCATTATTGTTTTAAATGATCAGGTTTAGGCCTATGCCTTTAGTTATTTGCTTCACCCTTACGGGCCGTTAATTATTGGACCCTTTTTAAGTATCACGATACTGTTTGTGATGAGTTTATATATTACTGTTACAGTCAAGTCACAATAACAACCTCAACATCAACACTTACATGATATTGAATGATGCAATTCCGTCACGGTTTTCTTCACCAAGGCCATGCTGTTGCTAACAAATAAAACACGATTCAAATTTCCCTGCGATGCTTTGACCACACTTTCCATAACAGCTGACACAGCTTGTTCCACAACGGTGCTGTACTCAAAAGCCTGCTGGTTTGTGAAAAAGGAGAAGGCTATTGATGTTGATCCTCTGACATTGGCAAGCCTCAGACATTCACTGAAAGCAGTGTCAAGTTGTTTCATGTAGCCCGATGACTGAACGTTCTCCTTGAAGACTACATGGAATGCTTTATGACACGGTAGTCCCCCCGGTGGAGTATGCAGGACGGTACCGACCTTTACTGGCGTACTTGTGATGCCTTTCAAAGCGGCAAGACTCCTGCGCAATTCTTCTCCACCTATGAAAGCAATACAATTAGTTTATTACACATGCAATATGGTATCACATGGGTGGCACTTGGCTTCCTCATGGATATCACATAAGTGACCCGTAGCTCAATCATGAGTATCACATTGCTGTCACTACTCATGGGTTTCTCATGGGTGGCACTTGGATTACTCATGGGTATCACTTGGATTACACTTAACTTACTCCCAGGTGTTACATGGGTGGCACTTATATTCTTACATTATAGATGTACTCTTGTCACGTGAGTGTCTCGTGCAATGATGTTATCGTTCTCATGGGTATTATATGGTATTACATGGATTTGCCCATTACGTTTAACATAATTCATGGGTATCACATGGGTAGCACTTAACTTAGCCATGGGTATAACATGAGTATAGAGGCCTTGCATGAATTCAATGATCGGCTTAAAGAAAGGAATCAAACGTGAGTCATTCACCGGAATTATGGCGTACTGCAGACCATTCAGTTTATTCTTTAAATTGATGCTGGATTTGTGAAAGTGGTGTAAACTTGCATGATTATGAAATAGGATTTTTAGCTCCTTATGGTTTTGGTGAACAAAAGTCTGCCATGTTTTCCGGTAAACTATGTTATACGCACGGCCTCTATACACTATACAGTGCTGACATTTTCAAATATTTCTTGAGGTGCAAAATTGCACTTTACTTTTGAAGTCAAGGTACAATTTCTTCAAGTCGAGGTGCAATTGTAGTTGAATCGTGATATCAACTTGATTTAGGGCTACAAAAACTTGTATCACAATTTTGCACCAGCCTTTGAAAGTTGTATGATTTTTAAGGTGCAAATTGTGACGCGATACGGGAAATGTACAGGTCTGCATCTATACCCAATGGGCTTTGTCTATGATGGGTTAAACTTAAGTCCTGGGTATTACATGGGTGGTACATTACTCTTACATGGTGTCTCATGCACTTTTGTTATTTAGCCATTTCTTTTAACACATATGAAAGGCATGTCATCAGATATAATGTAATAGAGCTACTGATATATTTATTTATTGGGATGAAAATAGAACCCTAGAAATTAGCAATAACATTTGTGCATGTATATACCACAAAGGTTGTCAGTTCAAATCCAGCCAGAACGTGTGTTATGTGCACTGGCCTACTCAGGGGAGAGACACCAATTACCTGTCTTCAAGAATAAGGGGTAAATCCAAAATTATCGCCATTTTCACAGCTTCTCCCCCGAGTTACGTACGCAATAAATGGCAAAATATTTCCGACCTGGAAACACGTTAAGCACTTATACTCATTTTATGGAAGGCTGGTACTATAACATTACATGGGAAGGATGGACAAAGATCCAACTTTGATTTGTACTTAAATAAATGAAGTATGTGTATCCAAATGCGCCCGAAATTTAAAATTGACACATTGTACGAGTATTAAAGGTTTGTGTGCTTTCATTTTTTTAAATTTGTTTAGTGTTTTGTTTAGTGGGGGTGTTTCTTTCTTTTTCTCACTCATTCAAAATCGCCATTTAAACTCTTGCATGCAGTGTGTCAAATGTTTATCCTTCCCTCCCTGTTACATACGCTTTTTATGTAACTTAAAATAGCAAAAATAATGGACGACCCCTAACTCCTAACTAGCTGATCCTATATCTTTGAAAACTTTAGGTCTTGCATGAGAAATTACAAAGTTTGATGGTTCAAATCCAGCTAGAACATGGGTCATGTGCACTTGCCTACTCAGGGGAGAGAAAAATCATTTAATCATACCAATTTTTACCTGTCTTCAAGGACAACTGGCTGATCTTACCTTTGAAAACTTAGAGGTCTTGCATGAGAAATTACAAAGGTGGTCGGTTCAAATCCAATTAGAAGCACATGGGTTATGTACACTGGCCTACTTAGGGGGAAAACAACTAATTTAATCAAATCAATATCACTTACCTGTCTTCAAGAATAACTGGCTGATCTTATCTTTGAAAACTTTGAGGTCTTGCCGGAGAAACATTGTGACCCAAACGTCTGCATAAGGTATCGTTTCGCTCTCCAGGTCGCACAAGTACACATGGGCTTTGCAGGTCTTGTTCAGGTCAAATGATTCTACAGACGATGCGGTTGCCTTGGCTGCAGGGAGGAGGGAATAAAGAAAGACAAGTCAGAATCATCACAGTGCCTAGGCAGGGATAATAAAATGGCAATAATTCTAACATTTTTTTAAAAAGTGTTTGCACTCCTATAATTCAATTAAAACACAGACACATTTTAACCGAGAAATAATTTTACTGATTGTTTGAAAATGGAACCTGACTATTTTGACTCACTCTGTTCTATATGTAAATAAGCCATTTATTGATGTACTGGTAATATAGTTTTGGCATGCAGGAACTATTTTAAACTTAAATTATTTTAAGTGCTCTAAGTGCAAAAGATTTAAAAATGTTATTTTGACCCTTCTATGTTTTGATGGAGAACATTTTGTATGTTGTTACTTGAAAGCACCCCTGCCCTCCAATACCATACACTAACACTTTTTCTCCAAACAAATGGACGCAATGTAATTCATGTTTTGTACTATGAATATTCCATTTTTCTGGATATAAACATCTCAATCACAGTCCATTTTGCATCCTTGAGACAGTGATGTCATTATCCAGACACATCATTTAACATCTTTATATACATGTGGGCATGATTGAGTATAATGGAGCTTCCTAAATTGTTTATTAAACATGGTACTTTACGTCTTTGAATCATGTCCAAATGCGTTTTGTCCAGATATACCAAATTTTGCTCAAGTCATCTTTAACCATAACTCCCATGGCTATTTTTTGCGTGTATCGGGTGGAGGGGAAAAAGTACAATTTATTTAACCCGAAAAATCACCGAGCACCCCCCGAGATTCGATCCCGGGACCATTCGCACCCCAGTCTGTGCCCCTATCAACTGAGCTAACTCCCCAGCGCATATGCGGGCACAAACTTTGTCACTGTCATAATGCTGACAGTCACTGTCATAATGCTGACGAAATTCAAACTATTTCACACGAGCATGATTTGGTGTTGTTCCTGGGGCTGCGTCCAAAAGAATGATATGCTTAACTAAGCGCGAACAACTATGCATGCAGTGTGGTGATTTCACGTTTAACCAATCAGGACGTGAGGATATTTTCTGAAACATTTCCGGTACACATTTCCAGGTTTATGCACATATAAAAGCATTGGTCGAATTGTGTCCATAGCTTTTCGTCGACGCTGACTATAGGATATTTTTGCTACTTTTATTTTCTTCATATTTCACCAAATATTTTGGCCTCTATCCCAAAACTGTGTTTCCCGACAACATGTCCTTGTGACCGGTCACATATTTATATACTTAACTTTTCACCTCATCTATACACTTACCACTGACACTTTGTTGATGCTGAAAGGTACGTCCCTTATCCCCAAGGTCATTAATGAGTGATGGTAGGTCCTCCTGCATCACTTTGGCGTTGTAGATTCTATAGTAGAGGCGCATACTAATGACCATGCCTAGCCAACCGTCAGGTTTGTACCCATTCTCCGCTATCACTGGTATGATGGGTTTCTTGAGTTGAAAAGCATAGCTGGCCTCTGAGATGGATAACAAAAATCAAATAAAACTGAGGTTTTATTGTTTGTGCAGATTTAAAATATAAAATCTACAATTCAGATATGACGATATTAGATTTAACAGTGTTGACCTCTCATAAATTGTTTATATAATACCAATTTGTTAATGTTCTGGAATACACATTTATGAATCCTCTCTTTTGAAAACAGAAAAAAACCTATTTTCATTTTTAAAACATTCATATGATTTATGCATAATATGAATTTCACAGCATGCTGAAATGCTATATGTGTATACCATAATAGAGTAAGGTGGTCAAATTTACTATTTCTATCCAGATGTATTTGATGAAAGATCATGAAACATTGTTTGGGTCATCTTTCAAATCACTAAATAATATATTGAACAAAAATGTGCAGAATCTGCATAACAAAAATGTTCTATAGTGACGGATGGACAGACATATCAAATATAAAAGAAAGAATTGCACACATACAAATTTTAAAAACAATTTTTAAAAAATCAACAATTTTAAAATTAAAAACAAAATCTACACATTTTGAATTTAAAACAAAATTTACAAATTTTGAATTAACAAAATAAATCTTGAATAAAAAAATAAATCTTAGATTCTAGACATACCTCCACGACAATTATTACTCTCCTTATATTTACTTGATACACAGAGGAGAACAACGGCAGAATTCTCTACTGCATCAGCCATACTGCCCAGAAGATCTCCACCTACAAGATGTCACATAAATAAACAAAATAAAACAATACTGTAAGTAACTATCCATTGGCAGAGCCAGGGGGGGGGGGGGCCTGGGGCACGTGCCCCCCGGGTCCCTGGCACCAAAAATAAATCTTGGCAGATTTAATGTAAAGAAGTCATTTTTGCGTGGTTGGTATCTCAATAGCGGCACAATTTATGTAAAATAGCCCCAACAAATTTGCGCGCTATGCGCGCGCGCGTAACATGAACGTTAACATTAATTTTGGAATCTAATTTTAAGACACAATGTATCTCGATCATGACAAAATTAGTTAGTGTTGAGAAGCCAATATTTCGCGCGTTTTGCTTATGTGTCTCAAAATATTTGCTTTAGTATTTAAGCTTGTACCAGCCAAAATTGGCAAAATATGTAGAATAGCAAAACAAAATTGCGCGCTACGCACGCACATTCCCCAAATGATAAGACTTGGGACCAGTCCTTGTGTGACTTCATTTCTTGTTGTCCGTTTCGGGAGAGCCAGAGGGCCGAGCGGGTGGGTGAAGGGTGGGTGAAGGGTGGGTGGATGTTTTAGAACCTCAAAATATTTACATTTCTTTTTAGAAGCTTGTTATCAGCAAAAAAAAGTCGCTCAATTATGACAAAATTAGTGTAAAATATGCAATTTTGCGCGCTAAGCTCGCATGAACCTTCAAACATTACATTTAGCTTCATAACAAATTAGTATCAAATGTTGTGCGCTATGCGCTAATGTGACTTCAAACATTAACTTTATCTTTATGAAACTTTTATGAAGGCAAGCCTCAATCATAGCAAACTGCAAAAAAGCACATTTTTCGCGCGCCTGTTAAGGTATCAGGTCACTTGTTTTCTTTACTTCGTCAATGTATAGGTATCTGATTAATAATAATTTCAAAAATATATGATTTTGATTTGCAGCTTTAGTTTTCTTTTAAATTAAGATTTTGATATACGGTATACATAAAACGTACAAAAAAGAAGATAGAATTACCCAAAAGAAAACGTTTTTATTGCCAGTAATATGTAGCAAATATATAGAATATATTAGTATAATTATGCTCAACTTCTTTCGTGCATTGATAAAAAAATTAGAAATGAAGAGGTGGCTTTTCGATAAAATGTTGGTCAAAAGTATACACCAGATCGCACCACAACTTCTTTCGTGCTTTGATAAAAAACAAAATATTTATTGGAAATGAAGAGGTGGCTTTTTGATAAAATTTTGGTCAAAAGTATACACCAGATCGCACCAAATGAGTTCCAAAATTGAATTTTTTTCTACTTCTGAGGGGGGCACATCCACCCTCAGACACCCCCAGGGCAGTGCTGTGCACCACTTGGATGGTACCTTATCAAATTAAGTTTTTGGCCTCCCATTAACTTTTCTGGATCCGAGTCTGAGTGCCCCCCGGATAAAATAATCCTGGCTACGCACGCCTATGCTATCCTTTGAGAAGTAATAAATAATTTGGGGAAAGAGGCATTATTTATGTCTACTGATAAAGATGACATGGTCCATATGGTGTTCAGTAGTTGCCTCTCATTTGTTTTCTTTTGCCATTTTCCCTGGTTTCCCCTCCTTCCTTTCCTTCCCGCGGTTACCTACATATCTGATTTACATGTACGAGGGTCATTCAGTAAGTTAGAAAACCAAAATGGAATCGAACTTTTGTGCTTTTGTTAGACAACAAGGGTTCATTTCAAGTGGTTAAAAGTATTACAAAGAAAGTAGCCTGAGGTCTTTACAAAGATCTGTAATGTGGGGTAGAATTAAACCATCCCTTACTAAAAGCATGGCTGCCGCTCAACAAGGGCCCCAATTTACATTGGAAGAACGAGTTTTGATGGTTATAAACAGAAATTTAGAATGACAATGATTGATTGAGACAGTCTTTGTGCTTACACGTTTGCTCAGGAGGAATACTCAGCTATTTTATTTATGAACTCCAAATAAATTTGTCAAGATATAATTCATTTATTTTATGAATTTATTTATTCAAATGAAATAAAACTATTTGAAAAAGAATTATATTGTTCCTTGCATGATCCCTAACCATTTAATTTATACTAGCAAGATTGTATAATATTGTGAAAGTGGCCCAACCCAATTTCTAGACGACTTGGTAGACTAGTCATAACTTTTAAACGCTAGTAGTTAAAAAGACAAAATAAAATTATTCTGGTAGCCAAAACGAAACTTAACACAGAGTGTAAAAGATTTTGACATTGCATGATTTTAACATTGGGTTAAAAATAAAATTGCGATTGTATAACTTTTTTTTTGTTACAGTCTGTATATAGGGATACATGCCCCTACCCACCCCTTCCATTCCCCTTCCCAGTTTGTATCTACATTCATCAACACATTATAGATTGCTTTTACCCATTTTCTCTAAATTCCACTGATAGCATTTAACTATGTGCCCCTTCACTCCTGCTCATCAGTCCCATCTTTCTCTTCCTCCATAACCTGTCCCCATTTTATCTACATCCATCCACACATTGTAGCCGGCTTATCAATTGTTCTTTAAGTCCTACAGCTTGTTTCTGTGAATCCCATTGATAGTATATAACAATGCTTGCTCCCTCTTCTCCCCTATCTCCTCCCTTACCTTATTCCCCTTCCAGAGGCTACCTACCCATCTTACATACATCCATCCACACATTGAAGTCGGCTTTTATCAATTGTTCTGCAAGTCTTGTAGCCAAGAATCCCACCGATAGCATATAACTATGTGGATGCTTACCCCCTTCCCTTATTCCCCTTCCAGAGGCTACCTACCCATCTTACATACATCCATCCACACATTGTAGCCGGCTTTTATCAATCGTTCTGCAAGTCTTGTAGCCATGAACCCACCGATAGCATATAACTATGTGGATGCTTACACCCCTTCCCTTATTCCCCTTCCAGAGGCTACCTACCCATCTTACATACATCCATCCACACATTGTAGTCGGCTTTTATCAATTGTTCTTAAAATCTTATGGCTTGTTTCTGTGAATTTGACTGATAGCATATAATTATGTGGATACATACTCCCCTCCCCTCCCCCTATCCTATTCCCCTTCCAGAGGCTACCTACCCATCTTATCTACATCCATCCACACATTGTAGCCGGCTTTTGTCAATTGTTCTTTAAGTCTGGTAGCTTGTTTCTGTGAATCCCATTGGTAGCTTATCATGATGTGTGATCCACCTCGGCTTTGACCAGAACCTGGTAAAGAAATCACAAACTATAACAATTACTTATCAAATTGCTATTGACATGATAAACAAGTTACATTAGTTGTTGGGAAGCTGTTAAGGGATACTACGATCTTAGCGCCGTGTCGGCAGCCAGGTAAATGAAGCAAAGTGATTGTGACGATTTCTTAATGGCAGCAAAAAACCTGTGGTTCGGAAGTCACATAGAAATGGTCCAGTGCATCGGAAAAGCAATACCCAAGCATGTTTTACAAACAGACTCTTTCGTAAAGAGTAGGGGATCATCCCGGTCTGTATCTGTTCACACATCTAGCGGACCCCAATGGAAATAAGCTAAAAAGAGGCTTATTGGGTTATCCAGGGTCGTAGGACCCAAATGATATCAAATCAAATCAAATCATGAGTATAAATCCATCCATATTAATAAGTAAAAAATTCAAACCCATTAAACATGCGATTGAAAATGGGGCATTTCCATAAGGTGCCCCACTGCACGATGACACAATTCAGAATTCGGAAACCTTACGGAATAAATTCTTATGCATGTCAGCTTGCAGTGGGTCACCCTATGGAAACACCATTGAAAATGAGCTAAATTTGATTTGTAATCCTCCCCCTGTATTGTGAATATACATATCGATCTCCAGAGGCCATTGACATTTCATCATTTATATGGTAATTTGGCTAGAAAATACACTTAGCTCATTTGTCACATGTTCTACCAAAATAAGACGGAACTGAGCGGGGGTGAACACTGACAAAAAGTTAAAAATAGTACCTAGAATAGTGAGAAAAAATAGTATTTGTGTCATTTAACCCCCTGGGCACTACCTGCCTATCTTACAGTGGTTCTGATTGGTTTATTGCAAGATAAACTAATTTTAATAGCCAATTAAAATGCAGCTTGTAAAATATTTCACTCCAATCTTTATCAGGGATACAATTATTCTAACACTGTCTCTGATTGGTGCAATAAATGATGTATCTATCTTTCTGGCCAATCGGCCAGTAGTTCTCAGGGGGTTAAGAAATCCATAACTGTTGTTAGGAATATCAAATATCAATAAGAAAAATGTGATTGTACAGAGAATTTCAACATTTTAAAAAAGATGACAAAAACCTCAAATTTAACCCTGCCCAGTTCTGTTTGATTTTGTAAGAATATGTCATATTTGTTGCACTTTCATACATGTTCACATTCAGGGGTTTCTATTGTACAGTAATACAACATAACATTTTCACATTCAGGTGTATTGCTGCTAACCTACATTATCATCCATAGGATCGGTAACTATTGGCACGATTTATTGCGGATATCATATCCCCACTCGTAGGTCAGTCACCGCAACTATTATAGTCGTCAGAGAAGTTCAGCGCTTGCCCTACGTGCACTCTAAATAATGAGCATGTGGGCGGTAACATTCTTGATGCCGTTGATAATAGGATGCGGGCGCTGGTCAGCTCAAAGTCGCACTATATCACTCCACCAATGGCAACAGCACTTCATCCCTGGTTAGGGTTATCGTAACAAAAAGTGTTGTTTGCAGCCGACTATAGCTATACCCGTTACTGAACCTCGGTTCTGACCTCTGAACCCTAATAGAGAGGGAGTTACACATCATTTTATTTATGAAATTTGACAATGTATCATCAGGATGAGTCTGATAATCTACTCGTACCTTTTGATGATACCGTTGTACTCTGTAGCTCGCTATCTACATTATCTGTAACATCAGCCCCTACTGTGCCAGCTTGCTGTTTCCTAAGCCACTCAGATAGCTCTGCTAAATGCCTCTCTCCACATTTCTGCAACGCCTTACAGATACTGCTGGTAACATCTGACATCGGTGTCTGCCTACGCTGCCATTCCGTCAACATGTGTAACGCTTGCTCCTGGCTGTTGTAGTCTTCTCTTCTACTCTGTAGCCTTTGCACCGCTCTGGGGGAGTAGCCGAGATGCTGGGCTAGTTTGGGCCAGTCACGACCAAGCTGAGATGACAGCTGGCGTAATGTAGCCGAGTTGAGGGTCATTGTTGCCGGCGCGTCTGGAGGAAAATAGAAGCACATTAATAACAACATTTTAATAATATGTAATTATAAATAGTTATTACTACACCACCTAAGGAATATTTATGAAGTGTGACAGTTATTTTATAGGTCAAATTGCGGTACCACGTATAAACAGTTTTTTATGACACTTCCCGCTGTGTGTGTTAAAATGCCGGCGCTATGCTTATGCAGGTAAATTTAAGATGCAGGGGTTCAACACACAAAGCCAGTGCTCATACAGGGAAGTAGTTTAAACTATTGCACATAAGTCATTATTTAACCTCACTGTAGATTAAAATTAAGGGTTAAATGTATAAATTTTGACTTATCACTCCCTCATGAGGGGTAGCAAAACAAACACAAGATGACTCATTAGCTCAGTTGGTTGAACACTGGGCTAGTAATCCAGAGGTCCCAGGTTCATTTCCAGGATGATCAGTGAATTTTTTCACTGGCTGGCATTTATGTTGTGTGGAGAAAAAGAATTAATGTGCACAAGATGTGTTTTACTTTAAAGGAGGTGTCCAGCAAGCACAACATTGTATACATGTTAGAAAAATAATTATCGAGCGCAAATCGCGTAGTTATATTAAACATAACGCAGGAATAGGCTTTACACATGTTGACGGAATGGCAGCGTAGACAAACACCGATGTCCGATGTTGCCGGCAGGCGTTACAGATGTCTTAGTTATTGGGTTCAAATTTGCGCAACTGCATTGTGTAACTATGACTTTATGGACACTGAGCTTTCGATGGCCGCGAATATTAAAAATCACATGTTGAGAGATGGCAGTTTATATTCCTTTTTGTCATAAGTATGATGTATTGTTCTACATAATTACGCAATTTGGGCTCGATAATTACTTTTCTAACATATAATGCACAATGTTGTGCTTGCTGGACACCTCCTTTAAGAAAGAAGTGTAAACTACTGATCCCTTGGATATTGGATAATTGTAACTACCGCCCTCTCTCTGTGCATTGTGAGTTAATCCAATTATCGAACACCACAGAACCAGCAGTTTGCACTAATTCCCCTCAAACCTTTATAATAAGACAATGATTTCTAGTTTAATTTTTTGTGTGAGATACAATGTATTAAAAATACTGCAAGTCACGACTTGCGAATCCCCTGGCTGGTAGATCAACTAAATGAGGTTAAAGGTCACATAGGGGTCATGTTCCTCCCGGTGTTCATGTTTCTTTTCTCCAAGTTTGAGGTCAATCAGGCAACTTTTACGATTTGACCTTTGGATGACCTCGGATGACCTCTAATTATATTTTGACATGTTCCCCGGTGTTCATTGCACGATTCAACCTCTTGTTGACCTTTGCCCTTGGTTGACCTCTAATGACTGCTGACCTTGGATGACCTCTAATTTATTTTAGACATGTTCCCCCTGTGTTCATGTGTCTTGTCTCCAAGTTTGATGTCAATCGGGCAACTTTTACAACTTGACCTCTGGATGATCCTCGGTGTTCATGTTTCTTTTCTCCAAGTTTGAAGTCAATCGGGCAACTTTTACAATTTGACCTCTGGAAAAAACTCCCTTTTTTTTCGACCGCCATTTTGGTCCTCAGTGTGTCGGTGTGTGACCAGGTTGGTGGGTCCTCATTTGGATAGTACCACGTTTGGTTCTCATTCGGAGGTATTTACAAGTGGGGGTATGTGTGCCGTTTGGTTAGCCTTTTTTTGCATAGGTCATCTGAGGCCAAAAATGTGTTTTTTCATGATTTTGAAGGTAACAAAATCACATTTTTTACACTTTTTGGTAGATAATTCAAAAAATAATAACGGTTTTCAACAACAACAAAAACGATTCCTAGGGAATTGTATTAGGAATATAATAAAACTAATATGACAAAATTTGACAAAATATATTTTGAGTTATCTTTGCAGAACCTAAAATGGGTAAAAAAATGTGTTTTTTATAATTTTCTCCAAAATGGTCAATTTCATGATCATGGTTGGATTCATTGAACCCTTTTGTGCAAATAAATGTATACATTTATTTAGATTAAATGAATAATGAAGAAGTTACGGCAGTTTACGGAGGCTATACCTGAAGGTGCACAGCCCCCTTAAGATTATTGTCATTAAGTTTGGCTAAGATGGAAATCTGATTTTCCATATGAGAGCCCAAAACAGCAGCAATAAGTGCAGTTTAAAGTGATGGCAAAATTGGTCAAAGGTCATGTAGGGGTCATTAGAGGTCAATCTGTCTACACCCCATGAGCATCTGAAGTTCCCTTTCTCCAAAGATTATTGTTACCAAGTATGGTTGAAATTGAAAGTGAAATCTTACTTTTCATATGAGAGCACTGAACAGGTCGAACCAAACCAAAAAGGTCATCTCTCAACATGCAAGTATTGACAAAAGGGGTGAAAGGTCATGTAGGGGTCTTTATAGGTCGATTTGTCTAAACCCCATGAGAATCTGAAGTCCCCTTTACCCAAAGATTATTATTACCAAGTTAGTATGGTTGAAATTGAAATCTTACTTTTCATATG